>JACEGR010000255.1:0-325140 GCA_014170235.1 Listronotus bonariensis
TTTTAATTATTAAAATTGTAGCTTTAAAGTACTCACATGTTAATACTATTCTTGGCGTTTATTAGGTGCTTCTTTACTTCTGACTACCACACTCAAGACAAAAGCACTTTCACAGTACTAATAAATTGATCACCGGGTGTGAAAACAGGGTTTTTGCGGATATTTCAAATGATATTTTCTTCTAAAAACATAGGAGAAACTTTTAGGTAGTTTAAACAGAAATTCTTCTTTAAGAGTGCTCACATTTTAATACTATTCTTGGCCTTTTTCAGTGCTTTTATTGGTATACGTCAATGCACAGCACGCAAAAATTCTTTCACAATACTAAAAAATGGCTAAATAAATTCTTTTTCCCCTCAGTAGTGGAACTAAACTTTAAAACTCGTATTTACTCTCAAAACGATTAAAATAAAAGTAAGGTTACGGTAAAGGTGAACGTTGGGTTGGTTGCCTACGTTTTTCGTTCGTCAGGATGACTGGTGAAATATTTAGCGACACAAGGGATTTTCAAAATTCAGGATATAAATTTGAATAACTTTTAAAACAAAAGAGTCGAAGCATGATTAACGGAGGTCACGGTTAAATAACCTATAGGTTAAATAACCTATGTAGAACCATCATAGCACCCATTATCTTTTCTTAAAATTTATAACTGAGATTGTTTTTGTTATTGGGTATAGGTTTCTATATAATTGTAACAGTAGAGATAAATTACTTTCTAAAACCTTTTAATATTGTAAATAACCTAAGGCTTTATAATTATTTATTAGTTATATTACCACCTATATTTTCGTCATTTTAAAATTTTAAAATAAAAGTGATTCTAAAAATATATAAATATTTGGGCTCGATTACTTAAAAACGGTTCAACCGGCAAGACGTTTTTGTAGGCAATTTAAATTTTTTAAAGCATAATGTGCAAATAATTTTTTTACCTCGATAGCTGGGCGGTTTAATGCAAAAATGAAAGTTTAAATTAAAAATGTAAATTAAGGGAGAGACCTCTAAATATGTTAATATATAGGGCTTAAACTTTAACAATATATTTATTTTTTGTCACCCTAAACAAAATTTTCGATATATTTTTAAAAGAAAGTCAATATTTTTGGCCCAGTCTGTTGCATATAGATAACAAAATTTCTTTATGTATCTTAACGATTATAAAATTTAAAAAAGTTTTTATTGTTCCAACAAAATAAAACGTTTTTTTAACGTACTTCCGCCTAACAAATATAATAATAAAAACAAATGTTTCAACATGGTGTCTCTCTCCCTTCGGAGTATTTAGCGCCAAAGTAGAAAATAACAACCGCGCTGTCTCCGCTGAAAAGATTCTTTGGCAATGTCATCCTTTCGATTATGACGCGAAAACGAGAAAGTTTTTAATTTTATTATTTTCGCCGGTTAAAACGTCGACACGAAGAAAGAATAATAACTAGAAGAGAGATAAAACTTAGCTAAAGTTTCTTGTTCCTACCTATTAAACTAGCGCGTAAAGAAAATTTTATGAGTTGTTGCAAGAGTTTTTTTGTGGAGGTGTTTTTTATTTTTTTTTATTTATCCTAGAAAAATAAAAGAGTATTTTTAAAAATATCTAATTTTTACTTTAAGTCAAACATAAAAAGGGTTGGGTTGGGATTACATTCAAAAAAAGTAAAAACCGACGAAAACCTTCATTTTTCCAATACGTTTTCTTACCTTCAAAACCGGAGGGCAGTAAGAATTATAGTGGGTCAACTAACAGGTCACTGAAGACTGAATAAACACCTTGCAGCCATGGGCCATGCCCAACTCGGCACCCCAAGCAGGTAAATGGAATAATTATAGCCCAAGTCGGCACACATACGTAGGCAGGTACTTACCAATACGTTTTCTTACCTTCAAAACCGGAGGGCAGTAAGAATTATAGTGGGTCAACTAACAGGTCACTGAAGACTGAATAAACACCTTTCAGCCATGGGCCATGCCCAACTCGGCACCCCAAGCAGGTAAATGAAATATATATAGCCCAAGTCGGCACATACGTAGGCAGGTACTTTGTTCTACCAAAGAATACCAATCCATAGAACCCCACAAGTGAGATTTCAGCGTACCCTAAAAATTTTTAGTACCTACCGCGACCAACAGATGGTGAAAGTAGTACGATGTCGCTTTGCTAATACGATTATCATCAGAAATTGATAGCAGTCGCTGACGAGCAGTCGGCCCGATCAGTTAGTGTGAGGATATACGCAAAATTTAATAAAAATAAAATCCCCAATAAATGGTAGTATCCATAAGATTATTAAACTTATGATTTCAGAATAGGATATATCGATGGGTTTTTGACAAAACATCGTAAGCGACATTTGTCAGTTTTACGGGAAACGTTTTTTTTTTTTATTGGCTTTATTTCAGATGAAGATATGTTCTATATTGGGCGGTTCATTTAATTAATGGTAGTTATTTGGGTACACGCCAAAAAATAAATTAATAGTACCAAAAAACCAAAAAAAAAAAAAATAAAGCAAGTAAATAGAGAACTAAAAATCGACGTTTTGGTGGCAAGTCTGCCACCGTTGTCAAGATAAATTAAGTAAAAATAAAAAATTTAAAAATTAACCATTATTTAAGTTTAGAATTTTAAATTTTTTAGCTTTTTTGGGATTCTGAAAATTTTGACATTAAATGTTAAATATGTTTGTTTTGTAATTCAAATTAAGAAGAAATCTAAAATAAAAACATTCAGATCTCGGTTTTCTTTAATAACGCGATGGGAGGAAAAATCGTTTCCCGTAAAATTGGCGAATGTCGCTTACGATGTTTTGTAAAAACGCATCGATATATCCTATTCTGAAATAATAAATTTAATAATCTTATGGATACTGGGTCCATTTATCGGGGATTTTATTTTTATTAAATTTTGCGTATATCCTTACTCAAACTGATCGGGCCGACTGCTCGTCAGCGACTGCTATCAATTTCTGATGGTAATCGTATTAGCAAAGCGACATCGTACTACTTTCTCCATCTGTGGGTCACGGTAGGTACAAAAATTTTTAGGGTACGCTGAAATCTCACTGTGGGGTTCTATGGATTGGTATTCTTTGGTTCTACATAGCCCAACTCGGCACAGAAATTATTTGTATTTAGGTATGTCTAATAAAAAGTAATAATAATATATGTTTTTAATTTCCTAATTTAACATAAGACTAATACACACTTGCAAATGGTTAGTTCTAGTAAGCAAGTCCTTTTTTTAAATTCCTTAATTAAACCCAAGACTAATACATCGTTATGAATGGTTAGTTCTGGTAAGCAATTCCTTTTTTAACACGCTTTTATTAACTTGGGTTGTAACTATCTATCTATCAATCTGGCTATCTATGTAACGGAATCTTTGAGCCTAATTTTAACCAACTTCCAGCTATTCGATTTCTTTGAAACTTTGCACACTTATTAATGACCCATGACAATGCAATAATCTGCAAACAGTATCCCGTTATCTTGTTTTTGATCGCCAGGAAAAAAATTCCATTATATTATAAAAACAACACCTGGGTTGCCATCTGTTGGCAACATTTCAAACTTTGCTACTCTTTGCCATCTGTTGGCAACATTCCAAACTTTGCTACTCAATTGCGAAGAAATTTTTTAGTGGGTTGCCATCTGTTGGCAACATTTCAAACTTTGCTACTCTTGTTCACTAAAAATGTTTTCGCCATTTTGTCAAGAGTAGCAAAGTTAATTGATATAACGAACTAAAAAATGAAAAATAATTAATAGTTTAAAAAAACTAAAAAGCACGCTTTTATATGCAACCGAACTAAAAATTAGAAAATAATTTTTCATTAAAAAAATATTGTCATTTCATAGTAAAAAGCGTGGGGTGCTTAATATATTAAATGTTATAATTATTATATTTGCCAATATCTACGATGGAAAAGTTATGAAAAAATAGTAAAATGCACCCCACGCTTTTTACTATGAAATGACAATATTTTTTTAATGAAAAATTATTTTCTAATTTTTAGTTCGGTTGCATATAAAAGCGTGCTTTTTTAGTTTTTTAAACTATTAATTATTTAATTCCCTTATTAAACCCAAGCCTAATACACACTTACGAGTGGTTAGTTCTGGTAAGCAAGTTCTTTTTTATACCTCAATTAAACCCAAGACTAATACACACTTTATATACATATATATGTCTTTTATTACCTGTGATTTCTGTGTGCCCTGTGGGGTCATTATACATGGTCCGACAAGGTGTTATAAAATTGACCCTAATAAAGTGTGCCGAGATGGGATACACCCGGCAGAAAAAACGATGCAGGTTCTTCCCGAAAGAAGAAAAAACCAGAAATCATTTTGTATATGGTGCTATTGTGAAGCTCTTTGTCGTCTGCGGTTTGCAAGGCTGGGTGAGGTTAAACCTAAAGCTGCAAGATTTACCAAAAAGCCAATCTCGAGCTTGGAAAGTCTGACTAAAAAAGACCGGCTTGGATAGTATGCTCTAATATATGGATAAAGGCTCTACCTTCAAGCTAATCTAATCTAATCGGGAACACCATATATATTTTTACAATCTTACAACTAATTTTTTTTCGTTTAAAAAAATATAATAGTAGTTATGGCTATTTTAAAAAATAAAAATATTATTTGTGCCCAAAAACTTGACTGCATGGCAATTAAGAATATTATTTGGCAATAAAAACTTGCAACATATACGGTTACGGAAACAAAGATACGGCAACAAAGCTTTAGGTTATTTACAATATTAAAAAGGTTTTTAAGAAAGTAATTTAGCTTTACTGTAACAATTATTTTGTCAATAACGTTAAGCATTATTGCTTTTTTTTGCCGTAACCTTGTATGTAGAAAATTTTCTTTTTCCAATAATACACTGACATGCTATAAAGGCAATTTTTTAGATATCAGTAAATACACATTTTTTTAATAACCATAGCCTATATTACATTTTTTTAAGAATAGAAAATGAACTTCAGGATTAAAAGATATATACATGATATTACAGTTTAAATATATGCCCTGTATTTAAAAATGGGCTATTGTGTTTTTGTATTTACGGAAAAAACCAAATCCTGAATATATAACAAAACACTATAGCATGCGAAAACCGCATCATTATAACCCTATTTGTTTCTAAAATTATTGGGGTCACAGTATATTCAGTTACCCTGTCTTTAAGCTACCTAACTTAAACGAACATGTTTGACGATCCTCTGTACATTGTGATAATATTTATCTATCTATCTAGACAGTGTGAGCCAAATTAAACTTGCACACTGTTTAACTTATAATAACTTTTTATCTGTTGCGTCCATTTTCTTTATTTTTAAAGGACTAATAGGTAGATGTGTTTTCTCTAGGTTTGTCAATTTTGGTCAAATAGATTTAAACGAGACTGGACTTTTTCCAGAATGATGAATTAAACTTAGTTATAAAAAATTATCCACAATTAGGTTAATACGTTTATTTTTAATTAATTTACTGTTAAGTTTGGTCAGTAGCCAACTCGGTAACCATAGTAAGTTCACATTTTTGATTTTCAAAGGATGCTAAAAAAAATCTTTTTAAAATCGAGAGAAATGCATGCTTCATGGGGAGCATTATTTATCAAAAATAAGTATAATTCCTAAATCCTTAAATTGTCGCCAAGATTCGCTTTTACTAAATCATTTTCTATAGTTTCTCTACAAGAAAAACGTATTAGCTTATTTGTAGCTAAATCAGATTTATTTTGCAACGAGCTTAAAAACTTTATTTTGGAAAAACTCCCGTTAGTCCATTCCTGTCTAAATCTATTATATCAAAATTGACCTAGAGAAAACATATCTACCTATAGCCCTTTAAAAATAAAAAAGATAGGCGCAACAAATAAAAAGTTATTGTTAGTTAAAAAGTGTGCAAGTTTAATTTGGCCCACCCGGTATATCTATCTATCTATATAAAACATGTTTTTCAATAGAGCAATAATAATATTTACAAATTGGTAAAAAAGCAAAATTCAGACTGCTTGGTCGTTGAAAGAACTGACGTACATGTTACACAATAATATTTTCTTACATGTTACCCAAATAACCATTTTTAAACAATACTTAGTTTATAAAAATGTTTAAATTAGTTTTTTTTGATAATAAAAACATATTAGCATAAAATATCATTTACATTTAATTTTATTATTTGATATTGGTTAGTTGAATAAAAAAATATAGAAGTTAATAAAGTTTCTAAATAAACCAGCCTATCCAGGGTTTTTATATTTCGAGGTCACTACGTAAGTCCCTCTCTAAATTTGGTTAGCAAGAACAATAAAGGTAGTCTATTTTTACCACTTTTATTAAGTTTAAAAGGGTGAAAATATATGCAGAAAGTGTATTTTTGTAATAACAATGTTTCTGCAGAATTTCATTACTTCAACGTTTTTTGTTTTTGAGATAACAAGTAAAAACCTAATTTTTTGACATTTTTATATCGCGATATCTCTTTATTATTTGACTTTAACCCCATGTTTATATAAAGCAAACTACCGTTTATTTTGAACAGAAAATTACGTAATATTTTTTTTGCATGTATGGAGGCCACATTACCAGTCATTAAGACCTGGCCCAAAGATCTGATACATAGTATCGCATGTTAGTAAATACCTAATCCTCTTGCCACTTGGAATAGCTAAATTAACACAAACAATTTAGTAATTGAATTAAAGGGAAATTTACTCAACGGATACATTATCGCAGCTTTAGTTCTGCAGTATTTGTAATAGATAATATCGCTCGTGAGCTGCAATAGCGGAATAACTAAAAAAATCATATTTTAAGATAAGTGGATTTTAAGTTTTTTATAGCAAAGGCAAATGCATAAAAAATGTTTTAGTTTTCTAAACAATAAACATTCAAAAAAAAACTTACTTTATGAAAATTAATGAAACTCACTTAAAAATCTAGGTATAATAAATTTAGTAGTCGGGTAATAACATATGGCATTAAAGTAGAAAAAGCTTTTGTTATTATTTTCATTGAGTGATTGAGCACATTATGTTGTTATCCGACTTTTTTTTTTCACCCTTTCGGGGTCATCCCACCCAGGTCCGACGACCGCCCCTCTAGGTGGTGCACTGCAGCCTGAAGGCTTATTGTACCTTGACCCCTACTCCTTCTCATTCACACACCATTCATTCCATAACTTGGATGGTTGTTGCTCGGTCCGCTTCCCCGAGCAGAAACACCGTGTGCCGCTGCCCAAAACACCGCTGTCGCCGGACACCCATCCAAATTATGGGCGCGCATTCCACTGCTTAACTCCGGAGATCGACGCTCGCCGATACAACCGAAGCCGCCACAAGCGCGCCTTAATTTATTTTAAACTTTTCAGTTATTTTTTTCCAAGTTGGTCCAATATTATTTTAAAATTTAATTTTTGCTTTTTATTTTATTACTATCACTGATCTTGCTGGAATGCAAATGGTATTACCTGCGAGAAACAAAAGTAACATTTCATGGGCGAAAAACCGGTTTACATACACACAAGAACATAAGGCGAATTGGGAATATTCCGTTTTTGGAAGTGAGCTAAAAATTATCTTTGGGTTGATATATCTGCCAAAATTGCTGCTAAAAAGATATTTATTTTTAAATTTTTACACCTGTTTTTAAAAAAACATTGAGTTATATTTGAGTTGTGCCACCATTGCAGTCCATGAGCGATATGTTTAGTTTATTACTTACTGTCAATAAATATTATAATTTAATGACATATGTCATATAGAATAGTAAATATAAAATAAAACTTAAAACTATAAAAACAAGTAGATATAATACATAATGCACAGATTATATTATCGGGTATCCAAGCCCAGCAACAATACGCACGGCTCTTCTTTAAAGTCCAAAGATTCGATGTCTTTTAAACTTAACTTAACTCCAAAGGAAATAAGTAGGGGCAACTGGCTTAAAATGGCATACTCGGGTAAAATAACACACTTTATAATTTTTGAATTTCCCGCTTCCGCAGCAAATTTTATAACCTGTTGGAGCGTGTAATATGCTCACTGCAGTTAGTATCCAAATTACTGTAAGAGTGCATGTCCCTGATTTTTTCTTGCTAGTACTACCTTAGTAATTAGGGCATGTTTGCTAAATTGTCGTTTTTGGGTAAAATGACATGTAACAAGTGTAATATGACATACTATTTTAACGTGCTCGTTAACGTCAATTTTTTTCTTAATGGTTAATAAATATAATACGAATTCTATACGCCAAGGTTGTTCAATGTGGGCCCATGCTGCATGCTCTTAGTTTTTCCTAGAACGAACATATTTTCCGTAAACTTTGTTGTTAAATTAAAAAACAGTTAAGATTATTTACATACCTTATTAAATAATAAATGTTAAGTGTTTTTAATACAAACGAGTTTTAATTTATTTATTGTATATTTTTTACTTAATAAACTTCTTTAATTTGTCTGTTGAAGGTACATATATGCCATTTTAGTCTAAGCTATTGTGTCATTTTATCTGACCTTATATGCCTAAAATGGCATACTTTTGACACATTATAAAAAATAGTCGTTATATTTTTTCTATGCTGGATTCGGTAAACCTTGGCTTAAGTAATTACTGAGAAAAGGTTATAACGGCACTTTACAATTTGTTATAATAAATTGCATTATTGTTTTTTGAAATAAGGCAAAAGTTTATAAAGTATGTTATTTTGCGCCATTTTCCCCTACCTATTTTAAAAATAACACTTATTCAAAAAAAAACGCAGTGATGCACTATTATAAAAATAATCAATACAAATCCTGTTCCAACCTAACAGCAATTTTAAAAAATGTAATGTAATGTATAGAAATTTACAAAATTTTGTTAAAATTTCTGTTGGATAGTTATGATAAAATAGGCCTTTTTCCAATAACTTTTGTATGTTGAAAAAAATTTCGGACATAATTATTTAAAAAAAAAATCTATAATCTTGATACAGTGTAAAAAGAAGTACCAAGCAGTTAATAAAAAAGTAACTAAATATAAATGATAAAACTGCCTAATAAAATGATCATTTATAGTAAAGGAAACCTAATAATGTTAATACAACTAAATTTTACAGAAAGTATATAAGATTTATCATAAATACATAAACTGAATGTGACAAGATCCTGTTGGATGGTCGGTTATAAAACGTTTTAGCCAGATAGGTCCATAATCGGTTTATAGCTAGTTTCCACTTTGATTGTAGTATTCCTTACTTGATATAGCTTATCTTGATTGTCTTTGGCATTTACCAGGATGTATTGTACCCACCATATTTAATTTATTTGTTGCAAATCATTTAAACCGTCAAAAAACAAAAGCGTACTTTAAATAGTTTTTATTTTTCAATATTTAAATAATTATATAAACTGTTAGAAAATGCTGCACATTAAAAAATAGATAAAACAGGAGTCACAAATACTTGCTAAAATAAGCACAATCAATTATAAAGCAAGTAATTAAACATTTAATTATAAGAACTACTTCCAGCACCATCGAAATTTGTGCTGGAAATAAGGCACTGGCTAAACGACCGCCGGCGGTTTTGCTGAATTATAATAAGGATCTACGTATATATGAAAACCGCCCAAAATTATAGTAAATTTGTTATTACCGGAGGTTTTTACTTCTTTTATCGATAAAAACCGCCGTTTGGCGGCTTTGTATATAAAAACTACTATAAACCGCCAAAAAATAGTTAAACCTAATCTAACCTTCATAATTATTTATTTTGCGTGTCATAGGCGTTTCGTTATTTGTAGTTTTATTGTTTAATATTGTAGTTTAGTTAATAGCACCCTTTGAAAAAACAAATATGAGTAGTATAGCAGGATGGGGACGGGCCAATAAAACCACTATTATATTTATCCTAACGTTTGGTGGCTAAATTGTCACTTTATTAAGGGCCCATAATTAAAAAACACACATGACAAAACTATTTCGTCACATGGACCCAATAATTTACAATACTTAGAAACACTGTTAGGCAGGAAAGGAAAAAATAACTTATTAGGACGTCATAGACAGCATTAAAGTAAGCAATAACATATATATAACTTAAAATTCTTAATAACTGGAAAATTATTTGTCTATAAACTAAATTAATAAAAGTAAAAAAAAACACCTAAAAACTTATTAGGAAAAATATATAAAAAAGAAAAAAAAGGTATTTATCCATCTCGGAATCGAACTCGGGACCTGTCCGCTTAAATGCTTAACACTTGAGCCATAGGGGTTCTCAATATGCTTAAAGAAATAAGTCATGTTTATGAATCCTTCATCTTGTAACTTTTTTCTTATTCTGAAAATTTTAAAGTTCCACCTTCAATACATGCACACTTTAATTCGTAATATACTGTGACAACGTATTTTTCTTTAGCCAAATACGTCGCCTGGGGTGCGTAACTCGGATGGGGTATTGGGCACTTTAAACTCACTTTAGAAATAAATAAAAAAATATTATATTTTGCACTAAATAAAATTACAATTTTACCAGTATAATATTGTCAGCATCCCCCTTTCTTCCCTTAAACTCTTTGGATAATGGGAACACCCAGAATTTCTTCGAAGTCAGGATTCTACTTCCCGTCTTAAAATTTTGTTCTCTTTAAATATTAAATTTTTCAGTATTTGTTTTGCATTTCTAGGCAACTCAACTTGTTTAATGTTTTTGTCTTATTATTATAAGAGTAACCTAGAAAATTGTTTGATTTCTACTTTTTAAACCTTGACACTTCACGTATTGTTTTATGTACCAAATTTCCCAATGTTAAGTAACCCAATTAAAATTTAAATTTTCCAAAAATGTATATTTTTAAAATTCCCAAAATGTATACTTTTTTATACTAGGTGTTCACATATGCCCCTTCCCTGAAAGCGTTGGACCCCAACGCTCTAAAAGCCTATCAGAAGATTTCCCCTGGACCATTTTGGTCACCTATGTAGATATAATAAATATTATTTAAATTAATTTACAAATGTAACAAAGCACAAATACATTTCCGCTGCGTCGACATGTCATCAACTTGACCGTGGCCGATGTCACTGGGTTGATTCAGCATTTTTAACAGTGCATGTGAACGAACCATTCGGGGTTTGCTTGACAACCTCCAAAGTGTACTCGGTGTTAAGGTCAAGTGGTTCGGTGGTACCTGGGTCCTCTGTGGTGTTGGATTTTTCCATTCTGTTTTTGTCCCGTAAGTACGAAAATATTTTAAATATTATGTAGATTAGTATTAATATGAATGTGCCACATGTCGTTGCAAATACTGCCGTGTCTCCTTTGTTGCCCGCATGTCTTGCGCTGCTACCGGGTGTCCTAGAGAAATGACTGGTAGGTACTGTCTGTGAAAAACCAGGTAAATAAGGGCGGCTGTCAAGAGGATATTCCAAACTAGCATAATGCTGTGATTTTCGGTGTGCCATGTATACGTTTTTACGTCTTGATTGGTTTCTTTAATTTCTTTGGCTATATTTTTTATTAGGTTTCTGCTGGATGTTAGATTAAGATGCGGTATGCTGAGGGACCAATTGCTATTGAGGCATTCCTGGATGTTGTTAAACTTGGGTGGCTGTGGTGCTGATACGGGGTTCAGTACAAATGATCTTAGCGTAGTCCATCCTGCTGGAATTACATGATTTATTTTTAAATCTTCGCCTCCGTCCTTGCATGGGTATCTTTCAGGTATTAAAATTTCTTTGTTTACTTGTAGGCTGCATTGGCATGGAATGACAAGTTTGGCTGCCCCTGGTGCTGTTGTGATGTTACTGGGTACCGGTGTAGTGGATGTTCTGCACTTTATAACCATGTCCTTCGGGGGTGAGTGACTACAAATTCGTCGTTATTGACTTCTGTAATTACCAGTAGTGTTGATTGATGACACCGCATTGGACAGTGAGCCGTTAGATCTTCCACTGTAGTGCCATGGAACAGTTTTGTTGCACATGATGGACCCTTGAGGCTGTCTGCTGCGAACCTGGGTAAGTAGCATAGCTTATTTCCATAGGGTGAGCATAAATGTAGACCTGTACCAGATATCTGTCTTGTGCGTTGAATTTTATTGTTCTTTTCAGAAACTGCCATATACAGGGTGTCATGTTCAATAATGCAGGTTTGACCTTGCCAGGCAAATGGGTAGGTTACTAATTCATACATTTTCCACTGATGTTGTTTATTCATTTGTAGGTATCTTGATATGGATCACCAGTTCATTGTGGGTAAAGGTACATTCACATATGGGCAGTTCATAGTACTTCGATAGCTCTTGGAGTTGTAGTGTCAGTTCATGTCCATTTTTTCTTAATTCCTGTTCAAGATGTTCAAGGTCTTCCCTCAGGATGGATGGTTTTACGATGGTGATTGGAATTTGCTGCTGTTTGCATGCGTGCAGGACTTCTTGGTTCTTCATGGTTCTGGTAAGTTTCAAAATTTTTCTGGAGAAATCCAAATTAGTTTTCAGCGTAGCCATCATAAGGTTGTGTATATCCAGCTGCTCTTTTCTTGCTTGATTTGCCATGTTTTCAGCATATTTTTCCAAAATTTTAATTCTCGATTCTGTAATTTTTAGGCCTGTGGCTGTTTCCTCGTTTTCTATAGTGCCCCCTTGACTGGTATGTTGATTGCCTATTTTCTTGTTTTCTGTAGTGCTCCCCTGACTGATATGTTGACTGCTTATGTTCTTGTTTTCTGTAGCGGTGCGTCCTATTTCTTCTATTGCCTGGCCTTTGCTTCTTTGGCACGTTGAATTTGCCCCTTGGTTTTCCCCTGTGATTGGCTGGATATGGTCCCCTAGGTCTGGTCCTTGGTTCATATTTTCTCCATCTTCTTCCATTAATTTTTTCGTCTGGGTGTGGGCGTGGGTTTTCGCACATTAGTCCGGATATCGATTGCTTGGTGGCCGCTCCCATTTTTAAAGGTATCTTGTGCCGGTTTCTTAGTACTAGGGTCTTCTTTGCAAGGTTTATTACCGCGTTATTACTTGTTAAAAAGTCCATTCCTAGGATTAGTGGATAAGGAGCTTTGGCGATTACTTTGGCCGTTATTGTGCTTCTGTAGGTTGGGTATCCCTGTATCTGTACTGGCACGTTTACTTCCCTTAGCACTGGTATCCGATGTCCACCCGCTGTCAGCAGTACGGTGTTGCTTGTCTTTTTCTAAAATTTGTTGCCCATTTTTCTTGTATAACGTTATTTTGTGCTCCGGTGTCCACTATTGCTTCTACTTTTCTGTTGCCTATATTTACTTGAATTTGGAGGACGCCCTGTTTTCCTTTGGCACCCTGAGCGAGGATGGTCGGGGTGTCTAGTTTCGCCATCCTCTTCCATTTGGGTGGTTGTTATTCTTTGTGCAGGTTGCTGCAAAGTGCCCGTGCTTTCCACATTGATAGCATACTGGGTTGTTGTTTCTATTTCTTGCTTGGAAGCCCTCTTGTCTTCTCTGGTGCTGACTATAGTTGTATTCTCTGCTGTGGCCCGGAGGGGTGATCTTGGGTAGTTCTGAGACCTAAATGGCGGCCGTTGACTATTTCTAGGGTGGTCATCATAGTTTCTTCTCTCCCAGTGGCGTTCCTGTCTAAACGTTGGTGTATGTTGAGTATTCCTCTCAAAACGGACATTTTCTCTGTATGGTGCTGGCTGTCTGGGGGGTCTCTTGACTTTGGGGCCTTATCGATTGTTACTGTTAACGCTTTCAGCTCTTCTAGGTTTCCTGGGGGCGGTTCGGCGGATTGGTTAGCCAGTAATAATGATAGTATGCATCTTCGGACAGCCCGTCTTCAAATATCTTCTTAAATTCTTCAAAGTCCCACTCTGTTTTATAGTCATAGTACAGGGCTCGCAACTCGTACAAATAGTTTCTAACCAGCTCTTGTGGCCTTTGCGCTCGTTCTTGGAGTCGTTTCAGCAGCGTCCTTTTGTAGTCCTTGTCTTCAAATTCCGCCTTAAAGTCTTCATATAGGTCTTCCCATGTGTTGTTCGGGCTTTGAGCCATGTAGTCCTCGAACCATATGTTTGCGGCACCATCCAGAAAAGTTTGGAAATAAGCTATCTTGAAAGATTCATCCCATCCGTTTGCAATGGCCGTTCGTTCGTATGCTCTCAGGAAGTCTACTGCGTTATTTTTACAGGGGTGGAAAGTGGGCGGGTTGATAAATTCAGGCACCTTTGCTTTCCTCGCCGTCGCCATTGCGTCCAGAATTGTCGTGTTGGCCATGTTTCTCGTTAGTACCGCCGGTCTGTCCTCTGTTTGTCCTGTGCCTTGGATGTCCTTACTGGTTTTTAGGGGTTCCTGCTGTTCCTGGTGACTTGTTTCCTGACTGAGGGGGATGCCTTGTTCCGTCTGCCCTTGGTCGTTAGAGGTGCTCCCTTGATGTCCTGGTGCCTGCTGGTTGTGGTTGTCTTGTCCTTTTGACTGCCCTTGTCCAGTGGCGTTGGTCCCTGATAGTGTGATCTTAATAAGGTCTCCTGTTTTCGGCAGCGTCGGGGGTGATCGTAGTAGGCGTCTGGCTGGCTGGAACGGCGAAGTGACTGTGCCAATTTCTGTACTTCTGTGTGGGGGTTGAAAGTCTTCTGTCTTGTTGGAGTCGCTTTGGCTTCTCGTCCGGAGATTATACTGGGGGCCTGGCATTTATCGGAACGATTTCTTCTAGATACAACGTATTTTTCTTTAGCCAAATACGTCGCCTGGGGTGCGTAACTCGGATGGAGTATTGGGCACTTTAAACTCACTTTAGAAATAAATAAAAAAATATTATATTTTGCACTAAATAAAATTACAATTTTACCAGTATAATATTGTCAGCATCCCCCTTTCTTCCCTTAAACTCTTTGGACAATGGGAACACCCAGTATTTCTTCGAAGTCAGGATTCTACTTCCCGTCTTAAAATTTTGTTGTTTTTAAATATTAAATTTTTCAGTATTTGTTTTGCATTTCTAGGCAACTCAACTTGTTTAATGTTTTTGTTTTATTATTATAAGAGTAACCTAGAAAATTGTTTGATTTCTACTTTTTAAACCTTGACACTTCACGTATTGTTTTATGTACCAAATTTCCCAATGTTAAGTAACCCAATTAAAATTTAAATTTCCCAAAAATGTATATTTTTAAAATTCCCAAAATGTATACTTTTTTATACTAGGTGTTCACAATACGTTTTAGTTCTATAAAATGATCAGTTTTTTTGCCGCTAAAATACTTCTGGCTTTTCTTTTCCTAAAAGATGTAGGTACATACCTACATATTTTTTAACTTATGAAGAGCTTTAAAAAATCTTCGTAATTATCAAACGTGTCTCCCAGTTTCACTTTTGTTTTTTGATCAATAATAAAAATTATATTAAACAATAAAACAAATAATTATTTAAGTCAGGTTAACTTAACCTATTATTCAGCGGTTTACAATACTTTTAACAAGCAAAACCGTCGGAGGCGGTTTTTATCGATAAAATAAGCGAAAACCGCCGGTATAACGAATTAAATATAATTTTCTGGGGTTTTTATATCCGTAGATATAAAAATCAACCGGACGGCGGTTTTTATTTAATAAATATTATGACGTATAATTTGAGAATACGTAGGGCGACTTAACGTCACTTGGACAAATCCACCACATGACACACCCCCGCTAGGGGTAGCCCGTACGAGGGCCTTAAGTAAAACTTTAACTTTTTACTTGACTTCTACTTCCTACTGCTTCTTATCTAATCTTTTTTGTCTCTTCTAATTTTTAATATATATACAAAGTTGAACTCAGTATTTTGGTGACTTAGCACGTTGTTGACTCTGAATAAAATAATATAATATGACCTAGACTCTGTTATTTTTTATTGACAAAAACCTTGCACTATTTTTCGATTGTTTGTTTAAATTTTTTAGATGGGATTTCTTCAATCTAATTCTAAATTAATTTAATAAATAATAAAATATTAAACCCCATATACCACCTATATAGGGTGTTCACAATATGTCCTTTGATAAGAAAAAAAGAAGAGTCTATGCAACAATATTTTAACTATAAAACCCCAAACAGAAGAAAAGAATGCAGGCCCATCAAACATTGAACCATATGATTCTTGCTCTGCCATTCAGTAAAGGCAGTATTCCTTTAGCTACACAGCAACACCTGAATTCGGCAATTATTCTACAAAAAGCTACAAAATGTACTTTTAACATTTATATAAATAATAAATAAAATTTTGTTACATTGTGATTTAAAATAAAATTTAAAGAATGTATAAATTGTCTCTTTTATGCTTGTAGAAAAAATATTGATTCTAACTCTTCCGGAAAGTAACTTTCCCGCACTTAACTGCTTGCCCAAAGACTGATTTGGGTCGTTCGGGAATCGGAAGTTCGCGTGCCGGAAATAATAATAACTAATATATATAGTCTTACAAATGTTACAAAGAAAATGTTTCTAAAATTTTATGAAACGTTTAAGACCCTGTATATTTAGAAAAAAAATGTAAGACCCATGTTATTATAAACATTTTTTCATAAGGTTTACTCAGAAATATGACCTTAAAGTTTTTTACCTCTATTAGGAACCACTCTGTATATTTATTACAGAAACATCAAAAACCTCTGCAGCTACTGTTAGTAAAATGGTTTTTTTTTAAATTAAGTTTTAATTACCTCATATTTTTTTCTGATAGATATACTACAACAAAATTTTCTTTTAAGTTGATTCTTTCTGTGGCTAAGTTATTCAAAATGGTAAAAAGTGTAACTAGAAGACCTGTAGATAATTACATTTGCAATAAAAAATTTTAATTTAATATTTTTAATGTAGTAGCCCATTTTTAAGCTTCGACAAAATTTGAACATTTAAAAAAATACCTTTTATAACCTTTAAATTTGCCAGTTTTTTCCGCCTTAGCTGTGAAACAATTAAACTGGATTAATTAAAATAATACTGTTCTCTTTCTAATGCCTTCACAATGTTTAACTTTCATTTACTTAAAATATTAAATTTACAGAATAAAAATCTACAGAATATATAACCTTTATACATTTTGCTGGAAAGCAAAATGTAAAATGGGCCAAAAATGGTTAAATTTTTAAAAAAGATTTGATGGAAAGGTTAGCTTTTTTAATTTTGCCTTTAAACTAATTTAATTTATATTACTTAATTATTACCTGTTGTTGTTTATTTTATTACATTTATTTTGTTTTTAAACGTCAGCAGATACATTTTAAGTACTGTTATGTGCCTAAACTACGTTATTTTTCTGTTTAAAGTATTTTCTTGTTAAAAAGCCCTTGGGAATACTTATTTAAAAATGATATTGATAACTCTGCCTTATATTTAACAAAATTCAAGTTTATGTGTAACTTAAAAATGGACTACCACAATAGGAAATTTATCATTTATTGCAAGCATAATTATTATCGACTTTTTAATTTATATCTACTTTGTTTCTATTCTAAATATTAATAAAGCTACAAAATTTACAAATTCTTAAGGGGACATACACAAATTACGTCAGGTGTTTGTTTTTTCAACTTTTGACCGACCCCCCACGTCTCCTATATCCCAATCCAGTTATTAGGTGAGTTGCATTGCAATACAATACGGTAAATACTAAGAGTCACAAATAATCGAGGGGGAGGGGAAGGGGGACACTCACCAACAGTAATGGGAATGAAAAAAGGCACAATTTCTTAAACAGGAAATTGATTTTGTCGTCCAAATAATTCTGAAAGGCCAAAAAAGTTCCTTGGCCCAAAAAGTGACTCTGCAACACAACACTATTTTCCTCAGGGGACCTGCCCCAATCTCTTAAGTTTTCTGTTTCTAGCGAATGAATACTAACTTTATATTTGCACATGCCTTCCTTCCCCCACAGTAAAATTAGATGAGATTCAACTTAATTTCTTCTCCCCTCCTCTAAATGTCCCACGTAATTTATTGACGCCCCCTTAGGAGGCTATGATATTTTCATCCAAAACAAAACAAGCTTTAAACTTGGTTTGAAAATTACAATTCTTTGCACAGTAAACACAGTCTATAGCTTCCGCGGTTCCTGAGAACGCTATACTAAATATAGAAAAAACCCACTCACTTTGTTAGGCTTAAAGACGAAGAAGATTCACTAAGCTAAAAATTGCCCGTGGTGAGGAGTAGTACTTCCGGTAAGTATCTAGTTAGGTAAAGCTGATTTTTAAAAGCTAAAACACATAAAAATACAGTCAGAAACTAAAACTAGGTGACATTTCTTAAAACTAATTTATGAATATTGACATTGACCTTAGACCCCAAACTTGAACCAAAATTTTTTTGGGCAACCCCATGGCGATATCTTTGTTAAAATACTATATTTATTATAAAACAGTTTTAATTTACTTAAAAGATAGGTAAAGGTAGCTTCCTGTTCGGATCTTCTACTACGAGGGTGGTTCAAATATGATCGAGACAAATACTCCATTTTGTCCACCTTTCCAAAAGTTTTTTAATTCCCGTATCGAAGAATTCTTTGGGCAACTAGGACAGCCATGTGCGCACTAACTCATCGTCGGTATTAAATTTTTGACCTCCGAGGGCTTTTTAGAGGTCCAAAAATATGGTAGTCGCAGGGTGATAAATCTGGACTGTAGTTCCAGTACCTCCCACCCCAAGTCCAATATTGCATCGAGAGTAAGATGCGCGGTATGAGGGCGCGCGTTATCCTGCAGAAGAATCGCAATTCGTGCTGGTATGCTCATCTTTTTTGAGCGATAATGCAGGATTTACGTGAGTTTTTAGAAGGTTAAAGTACTATTTAGCATTTATGGTACGTTGGGTGCGCAGGAAATCGACGTACAGAACGCCCCGCTGGTCCCAGGACACATGACCTGGTTTGCGGTCGACGATCATGTGGCTCATTCTCGACGGTTTCGCGGCCATCCCTAAATGTTTTTACCCATTTGAACACAACAGCCCTACTCAGTCACTCACTACTGAACTGTATTCGTAAACGCACAAAAATTTCCGTATTTTTACCGCCTACCCACACTAAAAACGAATGATAATACTTTGCGCAACGGCGGTGGTACTTGACGTTCACTTATGGTCGTAGCACGCGCGTGAAATACGTGCTACCGACCAAGCTATGCCACACTGTTCGTAAGAGACCCAGCTACCACATACTTAAGCTACGACCTTAAAAACATACATGCGCGCCGTCTACAGCGTTTGTCTCGATCATATTTGAACCACCCTCGTAATAGTTCTATTAGTTTTTAAGTATTTGACCGTTTATGACCATTTTCATACTTGTGGTATATTCTGTAGAAATAATATCAAGTTATTAGTACCTAGTTATTTTAAAAATAATCAAATAGAAAAATAAAAGTTTTATCAACAATATGTTAAAAGTATTTTCTTCGGAATATTTACCGTAAAATACAACATACAACTAACGAATTAAGTAAACATACAAGTTATAAATTTATTATGTTTATAAGTTTTAACAGTGTATTAAAAAATGGAATAAAAATTGAATAAAAAAATATAATGCATACCTAATTTATTCAAAATGGCATAACAACATTTAAATATTGCATCACTTATTCCGCTTCTCTTTGACAGTTATCATATAATGTCTACGAACAGACCGAAATAAAAATGTATTGTGGTTATCAAAGCATTTTTTAAGCTTTATATGACAATAATTTTGCTTAAAACGGAAACATATTATACTAGCAGAATTTTCCATCAAGATAAAAATGCTTTTAAAATTTGACTATTAAACAAAGGATTAAACAATTTTTGCAATTAAGCCACTGGTTATTTTATTTTTTTAATTTACATTACCTTTTTATATTTTTTAATTTAAAATAAATAAAATACTGTTTGGTTAGGCTGATAAGCTGAATATGTATTATTCCTATTTGTATCAAAATGATGTTATCTCTTATAATATACAGAGTACGACAAAAAGTATTATTGTTTTAATGAAAGACCCTCTATATTGATTCCGTATTAAACATATAAGTCAAAGAGCGTTACAAAAATACCACATTTATTATATCCTATACCGGGTGTCAACGAATCTATTAGACAAGCCATAACTTCTAGAGTTTTAGACATATCAAAATAAGACTTAGTGCAAGTAAATGGTATAGAAGGAGGAAAGTTTTCGCATATTTATCACTTTCCGGTTACTTCCGGTAAAACCGGAAATGACTTCAATTTTAAATTTTTAAATAGAACACCCTGTATATTTTACCATTTTTGTTTTTCTAGGACAATTCTAAATAGTAATTTGACATTTTTAAAAGTTTTTACGCCTTCCTGATTTTTTGAAAGCCATTTAAAGTCTGCATCTAGGTGGCTATGGTCCTTTATTTATAACTATATTTTTAATCCGATCGCAAATAAATTGGTATCGTTAGATTCGTCAAAAAATCCTTTATTTAAATAGTGCTTGTCTAAAAGGGTTACCATTTGAATAATAATAGTTGTAGCATTTACTTTTTCCAGTGAGATTTCCGTAGGAAACTCACCATCATATTTTATTTTTTATTATTTTATTTTGTAGGGCAGTATAATAATAGCTCCTGTTTTGTATTTCTGGTTGCCTATATTATCTTTTACCAAAACGGTAGTTAAGAAAATATCATTTAATTCTTTCACCATTAAAACTAAGTTTGATTTATTTTAAAGGACTTTATTAATAAAATAGTATCTTGTACAAATTTAGTTATCTTATGCAATGGCTTAAGTATAATAGATAAAATACCTTGTGGCTGGATTGGACGACTTCTTACAAAATATTTGTTTTTTTGCTATTTAAGAAATATCTTTCAAGTTCATGTTTAAACATTTCAACAGCAAACCTAAAAGAAAAGGGTACATTATTTAATTAAATAGATGGCTATTACTTTAAATATTAAACAAAAAAACTAACTTTATTGTAAACAAGCCTATTTTATTAAAATATTTTAATCTAGACTTACCTTATTGTTTTTTTTGGTCAATGGTGTTTGGTTTGGTTTTGTTATGCAATTCCGTGGTAAAGGGTCCGACAGAATTAAATAATTTTAATTATTACAAAAATCTAACTCTTCTTTAACCTATTTATTTTGATTTTAACTGTCAATCAATCAATCAGTGTGTCAAAACGTCAAAACTCCTGCTGCCGGATTTCTTTTCCGTTGAGCAACAGCGTTGCCAAGTTTATGACTGATTTTTCCTGCGGAGGCACATGGGCCTTTTATTGCCGCCAAATTTGATCCAATCAAATTCAAATCACCGATATGGTACTTCCGCCTCAAATATGGGTACTACGTTTGAGCAGGGTTTCCTGTCGGCCATTCTGGTGTTCACCCTTGGTGAGAAACGTGTCGCGCCATACTAGTTTCGAAGAAAAAAGGTATAAATTCCTTTCAGACCCACAGTGGTGATAAAATATAATTTCTTCTACTGTTGGTGCAATTTCGTCTTTGGATTGTTGGTTGCATTTTGGGAAGCAACCCTGGAATTGATCCAGATAATCTAGACACGCCGGAGTCAAATTTTTTAGTGAACCCTTCGTATAAGGTGAGAAACTTTTGTTAATATATAATCCGTCTGTTTCTTAAAAAAAAAAAAAGAAAAAAACTATTTAAGGTGACTTTTATGGATTTATTAGGGAACCTTTTCCTTCGTTTTAGGGTTTTTTCTTCTTACCGTCAGATAACCATCCCAGGTTATCATCTATACATCCAGTCCTTCTTCATATTGCTGTTACCTTAAGAACTTATACTGTCTTCTACATCCGTCCACCAGTCCAGCCATTCCAGGAGACGTCACTCGGAAGCAAAGTCCCATTAAGGCCAGATATTTCTATATTTTACTTTCGTTTTTTTATTTTTTTCATTTCCAGTTAAATATATAAATATGTTTTTTTATAACAAATGATTATTATAGTACTCTTAAAAGAAGTAAATAATGATACATAATATGATATAGATAATGATTATTTAAAACACTCTCAAAAGGAGTAGATAATGATATAATATAATTTTGATTAACAATACACTAAAATTACAAATTTTTAAATTTTATAATTTTAATACATTTATACTATTGTGAAACATAGTCGACTATGGGGTTTTTATGCTAGTTATTAATTTTTATTTATCAATCAGATAAAATACTCAAACATAATTGAATATAACCAACCAAGTTTAATACAGCTACAAAAAATTCGAAAATAAAAATTTGATTATATAATTGTAAATAGTTTGTAAATATACTTTAATTGAAGGGTATATTTTCTATTTTTTATTGCACCTGCCTACTCACAAAGAATTTTCCAAGTTAGTTTTTGCAATAACACCTTTCATATACCTTTAAGTTTGATTTCACAATTTTTCAAATTTAATAAAACTGTTTAGGTTAAATTGTGTGGCGCCCTAAACTTGTCAAAGCGTTGATTAAGACATTTATTTCCATAATCTCAAAGTTCACATTTAAAACATCCAAAACCCACGACGCTCACCTGACGAAGAGCTGCCGGAGCTGTGTAACACAAAAAAGTGTTACATAGTTAGACACGGAAATGTCAACTTGCCAAATTGTTTTATCCCTATCTTTTATATTAGTCACTAAAACTTTGTATTTTTCCAATATCACCTAGGTACACTAGATTAATATGCACCCAGTCATGGACACCTAGATGTAATATTAAAAATGGCCTCTAAACAAATCAAGTAGGGTTAAAAACATTTTTAAAATGTTACATTCTGACTTGGAATTGTGTCAGGAATTCAAAAATGTCAAAATTTACAGGATGTTCCAGTTAAAAATTCAAAATTAAAGCCATTTCCAGGTAAAACCGGAAGTCTCTATTAAGTAAAAAATTTGTGTAAACCACTCCTCTTATTTGCGGTGAAAATGGGTCAAAATATAGTGGAACACCCTGTATTTAGATTTTTGTAACATTTAAGCTTTTTCGGTAAAAAGGTTAACATTAAACAAAAAATAAAAAGATTTGACAAAATACATAGCTGCCAATGATTGGAAGTTTGTTTTATTTCAAAATTTTAATATTCAACACTCCACTGCAAGTATGGACTACTTCAATAATGCAAAAAATATTTTTCAGACGTCTGTTATTTAAAAAAAACAATTTTTTTAACAGAATAATTAAAGTAAACTCCATTTGTCACAAAATTAAATATTTTACTAAACACTTAACAATAATTATCTGTTAACACAAATTTTTGTGCTACACCTACTTTTTTTTTTTTTTGAATTTACCACACGCATTGTATCCACTGATCTCGATGGATTGCCAATGTTATAACCTGCGCGAAACAAAAGTTACATTTCATGGGCGAAAAAACCGGTTTGTACGCAAGCCAGTTGAGGGTAATCGCACCCGGACCCAAACAAACTATTCGCATTATAGGAAAGAATTTGTTGACCGCGTCCTGGTTTTCTGTTCGAAGTACGGTAGCTAATGAGCGTTACGGTCAGACCGCGGACGAAGGGTACGGGGTGCCGATGTTTGTATTTTGCCACGGCTTTAAAGTGCGCATGTTCGTCCACTCACTGCGCGCGGTCGTAAAAATCCGAAAAATGCTTCTTGCCACTGCGGATCTAAATGTAGGTTATCTATGATTGTATCGGGCGCTTGTAATTTGCGTAGTTTTGAAATATTTAAAAACATGTAAAAACCGTAGATTTTCCTTTTAAAATTATTTGTATCAAAAATACAATACTTGTAAAAGTTAGTTTTGGTAATAAAATACTAAATATAAAGTTATAATTATTGTAAACCGTCTACCAAACAAAAAAATATAAGACACAAAAAATTAAGGCCAAACTTTTCCCTATCGAATGGTGTATAACACTATACTATTTTCTTTTAAATTAAAGCTACCAGTGGCGTACAAAAGTAGCACTACACCAGTATAGTAGGTAGTTAAAAATTGAAATTTTTAATGTCATACTTTTATTTTATTTTTTTCAGAATATTTCTCACTTTAGTTATATTAATTGGTAATATTACCTTGTTGCGCATAATAGTAATATTAAAAATAATATTTTTGTTTTTTGGTAAGACTCTACAACAAAAAAAAGTCGAAGGGGAGTATCCATACGGCACTTTTAACCATATATCTTTCAAACCATTAACAAAAAAATAAACAACATAAACGACAGACCACAAAGTTATCATTTAGACTATTATCTTTTAAAATAAAGCTACCAGTGGCGTACCAAATTAGTACTACACCAATAAAGTACCTAGAAATCGAAATATTTAATGTTATTCTTAAATTTTAAAAGATTATTTTTCACTTTAGATTTATTAATTAATAATTATACTTTACATTTTATTTACTTATTTCTTTTGTTTTATAATTTGATTCATCATATTTTTAAATAAATAACAACAGTATTATAATAACTTTTTATTATAAAGGTAACAACAAATATGGCTTATACAGTGTGTCCCAGGATAGGTGTTACAAGAGGACAAATTTACCAAAATTTTTGGAATATTTAATCGTCCTTTTGGGAAACTGGTCCAAAACTAATAAATACAAAATTTGATTTCAATTGGTAATATACAGGGCAAGTTATAACTAAAAATATGAAAAATGACCAAGGATAAAGTACCTTTATTTTTAAAAATAGGACAAAATTGTATAGGTAAATGTTGCAGAGATCTAAATTTTATGTCAAAATTTAAAGTTAAACACGTTAAGTAAAAAAAATATTTTTGTCAATTTTTTAACTCGCCCTGGTTAATACCAATTGAAGTAAAGTTTTGTATTTATTAGTTTTGGACCATGCGACCGGTCGCCCAAAATTTCGTTTTAAAATTTAAAAATTTTTGTTCTATTTGTCCTCTTGTAACATCTATCCTGGGACACACTGTATATAACATCAATAAAAAACACATTATTACACAACCTAAAATACCTAATTACAACATTCCGCACACAAACATAACCTGGTACATTTTAAATTTTTTAAACAACATTTACAATTTGTGCCACATTTACATTTTAATAGTGTATCAGATGATATTTTTACATTTTTAAAGTGGTCCACAGTGGTGTCCATTTAGTATTCTCTAAAATCCATCCCCATTCATATGGACATGGAAGTTCAACCACTGGTTGGCAGAGATTACCCCAAACAAATCCTGTTTGATAAATGCATTGATTAATGTGAAGTGCTAAAACATTCATTGTTGGGGGTAAATTCTCAACCGTTCGGTTTTTTGGGCAAAAAGTTGCATTCGACAAATATCAATGTTGCTACTATCAGAATGTTTATCGTAAATAGTTACAACGAATTTTGAGATCACACTTAATTGCCGAGATGAAAGTTTTTTTGAATGCTGCAATAAATCAATGAAAGTAACTTCCGGAAAAGATTCCCAAGCTTCCCAACACTTTTTTCCTTTTCCATAAAAGGAGGAGGTGGTATCGCAACCGGTTAGTGAATGAAAAAAAGAAAGGGCTAGACTTTTTTCATTGATTTTTTAGCAATTTCGATACACGAAATATGTCTTACATTTTTACAAGTACCAAACTCAATCCACACGTCTTGATTTTTAATTTTTGTACTGGTAAATTTTTTTCCGTGTAATATGATTATTTATTATTACTAGTATGCAGAATAAGAAATAATTATAAATTAATAAAACCAAAGTAAAAAATATTAAAAAATAAAATAAAAGTATAACATTAAAAATTTACATTTTTAGGTACTATACTGGTGTAGTGCTACTTTTGTACGCCACTGGTAGCTTTTTTTTTAAAGATAATAGTATAATTTTATACTTCATTCGATAGGGAAAACTTTGGCCATTAGTTTTTGTATTCTATATTTTTTTATTTGGTGGATGGTTTGGAAGATATATCGTAAAAAGTGCCGTGTAGATGCTCCCTCCAACATTTTTTTGTTGTAGAATTTTACTAAATCAACAAAAATACAATTTCTAGTGTTACTATAAGGTAACATTACCAACTAAAGTGAAAAATATTCTGAAAAAAATAAAATAAAAGTATAACATTAAAAATTTCTATTTTTAACTACCTACTATACTGGTGTAGTGCTACTTTTGTACGCCATTGGTAGCTTTAATTTAAAAGAAAATAGTAAAGAGTTATACACCATTCGATAGGGAAAACTTTGGCATTAATTTTTTGTGTCTTATATTTTTTTTGTTTGGTAAACGGTTTGGAAGATATATCGTATAAAAATGCCTTGTAGATGCTCCCCTCCAACTTTTTCTATATTGGAGATTCTTACGTAATAAACAAGAATACAATTTTAATTATTACTATTTTGCAGAATTTTGTGCTCTATCTAACGACACTAAAATCAGTTTTTTATCATTTACCGTTTAGAAGATGTTAGAGAAAAACTATATCAATCCCTTAACCAACTTTGAGGGGGTGGGGGTGCCAGCAGGACTTTTGAGGGGGTCTGTTCAAAAATCTACTAATGTTGACATACTTTATTCACTGTGTAAAGCATTTGCTTCTACTCAAAAACCGAAGTATCGGGCCATTTTTGAACAATAAGTCACTAAGCTATAAACAATTTTGTGAGCAGCGACAAATTCTTAGATTGCATTTTACCTGGAAAAATTGGGTGTAAAGCTAGCACAGACAGTATTTATTAAATTAGTCAAAAATTAAAGAAATTCGTTATTTTATGTTTATTAACTTTTTTAGCGTATATCTATGCTAATTTAACGTAAAGCTGAAACTGTTACACCAAAATTATTTTGTAAAAACTAATTAACAACTAAAAAGCAACAAATTTTAGATTTTTTTTTTAATTTTTGCTGATTTTTCATTGCCAGTTTAAGAGACCTACTATTTTAATATAATCAGTTACAGAACCAATTTATTCTGATTCATTTTAAACTATTTAAGATTGCCTTTATTTTAAGTCCAAGTACCAGTTTTAATTTATATATAATTAACCATTTCTAACGTCATAATTTGCTATCGAATTATCAAGTTTGCCGTGAAATGTATCTTTATTGCTTTATTGGTACTTAGTTTGTGATTGTCACATTTACTCTCGATATTCATTATGGGCGTGTCAATAGTCCTAGGTAACAGATAAGTGTACAAATTGCTACTTGGCATTCTTAAATCTATTCGGCAAATCTCTGCAGTCAAAAAGCTTCGGATACAGAATGTTTCTTAATGAAACTTTAATATTTGAAGTTGTGACTCCCAAAGTCATTTTATATAACTTTACATAAACCTAGCCTAACTGCAAAAGTAGCAATTTTCAGACAAAATTTTTAAGAAAGAATCCAAAAACAACCTAATATATTTTTTTAATACATACTGAAAAATTAGGCAAATTTAAAATACCCAAATATGATGTTTGTTTGTTAGTTTTGGTTAGTTTGGACATAATTTCGTCGTCTTAAAGCGAAACTAGCCTAACTGTAAATTTTGTTTCTTTGGGAAAGGGTTTTTTAGTGTTTTTTAAATTAAAAGTTTAATTTTTTATAGTGTTTATAAGAGTTTATTTTTTACCTAATGTTTATACAATAAAGATACTTTTATTTTAAAGAGGAAGCCACTTCCACCCTTTATAATTAAAATAAATAAAATGTAAGTACCGGACTTTAGATACTTTACACCCAATAATTAAAAAAGGTAGTTAATTATTTTACTTTTTTATAAATTCCTTTTACTAAAGTTGGAAAAAGTAGAAGTAGTTTAATTTTATTATTTAAATGGCAACACCCTCCATGTGGCACCTCTTTGGAAAGCCTATGGAAAATGCTTTTCGTTCGTTATAAAATAGTTGGAATAAAGTCAAATGCTACCCTTAAATTTTAAAACAAAAAAATGAGAGTAGCAAACAAAAATAATTAGTTAAGTTATTAGTTAAGCAAAACAAAATAAATAAAAAGCTACTGTAAAAGAATGTTCTTTATTTCAGTTGGTGTTCAAAATAACTTTTTGTTTCAAATAAATATAGCAGCGATTTCCAAATTTATTACTTACCTTTTGAAAACTGTATTTGCAAATGGCATTTTTAATAATTTCAAGAAGGTGATCCAAGATGGCACTGCATTGGAAACTTTTATGGGGGCGGGTTAGCTTCACAGGAAATATAATTTTAATTTAGTAAAATTAAACATTTTTAGTATTCTTTATAAAAACTATAATTAAAATTTTCTAAAATTGAGGGGCAATATTTAATTTTACGACCAACCAAATTCATTTTTATCGGCTTTTCAGACAGGTGCCACATACCTTTTAATATTTTTAAGTGATTGGGAATGAAGCTTTAGGAGTTGATAAAAGTATTTCGGAAAATACGTCATTTATATTTTCCTCAGGTTTAATAAAAAGGGTACCTACGTTTTATTTTTAATAATTTCCTTGGTTTAAAAAATACAGCGATTGTAAATTTAAAAAAGGCACTTTGTAAAATTAAATAAATTATTATTTCTCCTAAATAAAAACCTACGGAGCATAGAAATAATTTGCATAATCAATAAAACAGATTAAACTATAATGCAAGAATGAAAAAAAGTCGCTACGGTTAATTTTGTTATTTTTTTTTGCGACATGTAAACCTGACCTAATTAAGTTAAACTAGTTTGCATTAAAATGTAAAAATCCGCTTGTCTTACGCTTTAAGTGACAGACTTTAAACAACATCTAAAAAAGTAATCGGAATGTGAAATTTTATTTTAAACGTAGCCGCTAGCTTTATTCTACTTTTCACTTTTTGTTGTGACTAAATGGGAATTACAAACTTGTGACAATTTGCCGTTGGATTTTATAAAACCACTGCCAAGTGATGCAATGTATATTATTTGAACTAGTACCTATGTTGTTTATTACTTAATAAAATGATAAAATAAAACGTTTTACTAGTAACTAAATTACTATGCAAATGAAATTGTTAAATAATTCCGATTTTGTAAGGAAAACTTCACCACCTACTTGGTTAGTAAAAATGTAAAACCACAACTCTTAGGTCCATTTTTACAAAGTCCAGTTAACTCTTTAGTAACCAAACCAAAACCTTTTGGTTAAGTATTAGTTAACCTAAAGTGTGTTTCAACATTTACATTTTTGTAATTGGTCAAGTCTATATGGGTTAGTATTTAATTTTATTAGGTTGGTTACAAAATCGGCCTGGTATCCTTGCAACTAGGGTAATTTTTGGGTGCGAAAAACACCCTTAAAGGTCTAATTTATGGTTTACGTTTGCGTTTTAAGTTGATGCAAATATTAAAATAATTAAGATTGGCCCTAATTTTGTTATTTTCTACGTAAGTACCTGTTTATTATAATAATATTTATTATTTATTTCCACACATCTGAAAGAGTACTAACTGCTATGATAGCAAAAAATCTTTTTTTTTTTTAATAATCAACTTTGAGACAAAATAATCTTGGTATTCACACTTCTTTATCACTACTTACCTTTATATCATAATGAAAATTCGTTTAATTCTATTAAAAATAGTTTTAACACGAATTATGGACATTTTTTATAGGTTAACCAAAGCAAAAACCGATAAGCCAATAGTTTACCCACACTTCGACTTTAGGTTAACATAACTATTGGTTAACTAAAACTCAAGTAAACCGCAGATTGTAAAACAGTATTTTTACCATAATCATTGGTTTTTTCTAACCTACTGGTTACCACATATTGCGAAAATGGGCCTTAAATATGTAATCGATTCACAAAGTGTGGAATTTGGAAAGTTTTAGGCATGTAAAGTTAAAGAGGTATGTCGGTTTTTTCCAGTCTTGTGCTATAAAGTTTTAAAATTATATTTTTACTAAATAATAAGATATAATAACAATACATTATTGGTAACGTTTCTCAAATTGCATTATATCTTTATAAAAGCGTTCCTTTTGTTTTTTAAATAATATCCCATATTATTTTTAAATTTATCCAAATTATAATGTATTATACGCATCTTTAGAGACATTCTACATCCGATAATGAAAATATTCATAATCATGCTAGTGATCAGCTTTTTATAATTTTCAGCTCTATGGTTTCCAAATGCCATGCATAAACTTTGGCGTTAAAACCATTCCAGGCTATTTTTTTCTTATTGCTAATATATATGGACCATACATACCACAATCCATAGTTTTTATTAAAGGACGTACAAAAATTTCGGCTATAATTTTGGAAAATGAATTTTTCTTCCAGAATGTATATGCAAGAGTTACATGACACATGTGGAGCCTATTTTTTATCTTGATTTTTAACAGGCAGGTAAAAGTTAGCTTGATATGCCTTGTAAATCTTTAAATTTGTACTTAAATCAAACTTTTTTCTCTTACTTTAATAAATTCGCCGCAAATATGGCAAAAAGAGTCAGCACCTCTTTCACATATTTTCGAAGCCATTTTCTACAGTTTTTCGCCGCAATATGGACATACAGAATATAAACATATTGTCACTAGAGAGATATGGGTACTTTGGTTACCGCCTACGTTTGTTATTTACGTAAGGCGCTAATTAAATACCGCATACGGTATTTAGTGTTTGTTTTTAGAGATATGGAAGACGCCGTATTACGAACGGTTAATTACACCTGTCTGCAAATTTACAAAATTAAAAAGTAAATGATCCTTTAATGTGCGAATACTAAAGTTTTTCCCGTTATTTCAAACACATTTTACTTTAAATTTGCCCACTTTTCCAGATTAATTTTGACTAAGACATTTTTTCAGAAAGCCAGGTCATTGTCGGCCGACAATCTTAACCTTTTGTTTCTTTATTTCCACCTGCAACATTTATTCAAAAATAAAAAAGCAAGACTTTATCAGAGATTATTAGTTTAACTTTACTCTGTGGCTCTAATACAAAAATATTTTTAGAAATTGTCGAAATAAATAATATAACCTTAAAAAATAAACAAAGAAAAATATTGTGCGCATGGCAATTCTATTCGCTATTTTAAATAGCACGCGGCGTTATCAACACGCAAATTACTCCATGTGGTAAAGTTATTACCACCAGCGACGGTAAAAATCGAATCGCGCATAACTTAACTGTCATAATAGTGCTTACGTTAATACCGCATGACGTTACCGCACCACACATATCTCTACTCACGCACCAGTCACACAAAAACACTACCCCCATTTGTACCACTCTAACGACAGCGATAGCTTGCCAAAATCGACATTAATTGGGCGCAAAAATAAAAACTTTTATTGCTATGACTACTTAAAAAGCAAAAATTTTTGATTGGTAATTACATTTTCTCATTTATATTTGCTTACCTATGTAGTCAGAATATATTGAGTAAAACCCATGCGCAAAAAATGTTTTTTTTTTGTTGACGATATAATTTAAAACCCTATTGTTCACTTTAAAAATTCAGAAATAAAATAACTATAACGAAGTTGGATAAACCCGACCTAAGTACGTAAAAGTAATAAAATACTTTTTGAAAGATAATAAGATAATTTACATGTCAAGATATATATTAGGTAGTTTAGGAATGTAGGTATAGGTATATTGACTTGGAAATAAATATGCAAATTTTGCAATATAAATATATTTTTGCTTATAAACTACTTGAATAATTAAGGAATATATTTGTAAGCAAATATAAAATAAAATAATATACGTTTTATTTTCTTATAGTGTAGACTAGACTGGGTAAATTAAAACTACTTTTTATTTAAATATAATAAAAATATTATTCAAGGTGACAAGAAAAAATATCGTAAAGGTTTGAGCCCTTAATATTAGGGTAAATCCGAAAGAGTTTATTATAATACATAAAGAAACTTTAGTTCCAAAAAAACATAAGCATTAAACAAAATTTATTACTAATCGTCAAAGAACGTCCAATTTTTAAAAATTTTTTGCTAAATTCAAATCTAGAATAGATTTCACCATACATGGTGCCAGTAACATGTAGGTGTTTTAGGCACTGCAACCAATCTACCATTAAGTTGTCGTTTGGTAACCTTTGACGCATTCCACGTAACGTTCCTGATTTTCATTTTTGTCTTTGCGAATGGCTCATCATCGCTCTCATTCCACTGCCTTTCTTCGCTATTCTTCTGTTCTGTGTTCTGTTTCTAGTAGTTTTAGTTTTATGTTTTTCAAGGCAAATTCTCTACTCCTAAAAATGCGGTAACTGTCTTCTTTGTTGGTAGAGATGTCACACCTGCTTATAAAATTTAATACGCATCAAGTGTATCCTATCGCGTATAAACGTTATCTCCAAATATTGAAAAAACTTAACAATATGAAATAAAATCACCACGTTGCAAAGAAACACACTTATTAAAACAGTTATTAAAATTTTGCAAAGAAAATCTAATATTACCTTTCCAAATTGAGGAAATCGCAGATTTTACTTTACTTCACAAAAACTGATCTTCAGATTTCAATAAAAGTTGTATCAACGGAAGAAAAACATTTTTAAGCATATTGGCTAATTATATAATATGTATAAATATAAAAATATAAGAAAAATATGGTATGTGACCGACATGTGACAACGCCTCGAATACGGATATGTGACATAAAAAAAATTGATGCCAGTCCAATAGGTTTTTCGGTTACAAAATCCAAGGGGTGATAATAAATATCCGCAATAAGTAGAAAACATGTTTTCTCCTAGTGTTTTAAGTGAGAAATTCGACGACAATAATCATTTATCAATATTTACGTTAGTTGACAGGCCAGTTGACAGAAGCTTTCCATGTTTATTATTAAATTTATGTGCTTCTTGACCTTGTTTTACCGATTTGTTATAATTTTTTTTAGTTACTGTTTTGCCTTTTAATGAAATATATTTTTGGTGATATGATAAGGATGGTTTAGAGATTTTATAAGTAAATAAACATAATAACTTAAAACCGATAATTTGTTTAAAGATGCTTTTCCAGTAGATTTTTGCGTATAATTTCTATTGTTTTTACGTAGCGTTGCCAAATATAAATACCACCGTAGTCAAATTACCGTAAGCACTCATTTGACTCTTGTGGTATCATTAGAACTACCTTAAGAGATCTATCATCGCGACAAACAGATTTTTGACAACAATCTTTTTTATGCAAAATCCGTAAATTCATTCTTAAAAAAAAATTAAATTACCTACAAAATGCCTTTTTCGTAATCGGGCTTTAAACATTTAACAATTTTTTAATTTTGTATTTTGAGTTTGGATTTTTGTTACTACCACAAATATGAATATTAAAATAAATCCAATACATATTTTTAAAAGAAATTTAATGCGCTATCAAAAAGGTCTTTCAACATTTTTCAACAAATTCACTCCTTCAAAAGTTATTTGACGTTAAACTTAATTTCAAAGGCAAAACCAGTTTTCTTTACAGTTTTTAGTTTTGTCTGGTCACTTAGTTTTTTGGTTTAATAATAGTAATTTATGTAACAAGTGCATAAAGTGATATTTTTTTACGAATGGGAAGTTTGACAGCACAAGTCGTAAGGTGGGGTAAGTGCGGCAGTCCCATGAGTAAAAAAGACACTTTGTGCATGTATTACATGCTATATTTTTTCCACTACGGTATAAAAATTCCCAAAATACCATTTAATACATGTTTTATTTTAATTTTTTAGGCACAGCCATTATATTGTAACAAAAATCATAGCTATCTTATTTTTAAAGAGACAATTTTCCTCTTCATACCTATGCATATATTATTTAATTGAAAAAAATTAAATGTACTTACTTTTTGTAGAAATAATACTAAAAGAGTATAAATTCCTTTTAAATTTGTTAGTCAACTCATTTTTACTATCAATTTTCAATAATTTTTATTAAATTTATTTGCAAAATGTCAAGTTTTAAAACTAGTAACACAAATAATGACGAAATCAAAGGTAATTTGACCGTTTTGTTCAGTCGATGTCGCGCTTACTGTTACATTGCATAAATTGATATTTAAGTTTATTGTAGTAGGCATTGAAACACAACTCTAATTCAAAGTGTGAAAAAGCTTCGAAGTGTTAAAAAAGTTAGTTTTTTTTTAACACTTTATGTAGTGTACTAGAATGAAGTACTTTAACTTCATGTTAACGATTAAAAAAACAGCATATTTTTTAAGGCTCGTGAAAAAAAATATTTATTTAAGGCATGAACTTAAGTTAAATATCCCTAATTTCTACAGTTCCATAAAATAAAGACTTATTTAAGAAATCCGTAACAATATGTATCAGGTAAACAATTTCAAACGTAGTTTACAACACATAATATTACATACACAATATTAAACATTTAGTAATTACATTTCTTTTCATTTTATTACCTCATATAAGTACTTTCTTTTATTTATGCTTGTGGAAATAATAATTTAAATCTAAATTTTAGAAATTTATTTTTCTTCTTGTGCTCCGCATTGCCACATCTATAAGAAAAACAACATTTTTTGTTATTAATTTGTTATTTATTCATCTGAATTTATTACCCATTAAAAAGTTAATAGCAATAATTAGGTATTCAAATGAAAGTATATGAAAATTATGAGTTTTACTTGGATTGTTTAATTAGATTCACTTTTACATGGTAAGATTACAGAGCACGTGGAGATAATTAATATATTAACCGTAAATAAATCATGCAGTTGTCTTCAGGAGGTGAATGGAGAATTTGATATTTTATTAGCGGGTGGTATTACTTACTTTTTGTCGTATTTATCAACCTTTATCAATATTTTACTTTTGTGTTATTAATTATACTTTTTAGAGTTTATTTGTATTTTGGGAATATATATTTAAACAAATGTTATTTTGCTTTTTTAATAAAAAGTTTTTCACATTTTTAAGGCGCGTCCAAGGGAACAGTTCACGTCTGGCAGCTTCGTATAAAGCTAATTTTATGATTAGAATATTATAAAATAATTTCGACCGGAAGCATTTGAACCTATGTTTAGGTGTTGCAACCTTCTGTTTAAGTTTTTCCATTTTTATATATCCTAAATAAAAATATTTATTTTATATTTCTATATTAAATAATTTAATAATAATTTATTTCGTTTAAAGTAATCCTAATTTTTATTATATTCCTGCCCACGAATGGGGTTAACAAGGGTATAAATGGACCAAAAATTTTTACTTGTAAAAAAGGAATCACGAAAAAAATGTTGATTTTGTATACAGGGTTCGCAAAAACTTTAAAAACATGATTTTTCTCTAAGAGTAAACTACCTTTATTTTTTATTTTTAAAGAAAATATCCTTTTGGAAATTAATTTAAAATATCATTTTAAATGACTCCAATAATGTGACAGGTGTATCAAAAAGTTTCATTAAACTAATTTTGTAGTTATCAAAAATTAATGATTTTAAATTTTTATAATAAAATGACTTAAAAACTCTTTTTTATAGAATTCAATAATATTTTTATTATTGTTTTTATCGATTACAAACATTATTCTAAATAAATTTTCCTTATAACTTTGCTTAAAAATTAAAGTAAAGTTACTTTTGAAAAAAATCATCTTATTTAAGTTTAAGTTTTATTAAAATACTTAGTCAATATCTTTATTCTGGAGTAAAGCTAAATAATATTTTGTTTAAATTAATTATACTGTTTTACATAAAATTATATGTTTTTTATTGGTTTCAAATAATTGGATATTACACACACAGTATGTCAGGAAATTCAACAATAATACTAAAAGGGCTGGTAAAACTTATAGGCATTTAAAAGAACATGACATAACCTTAGTTAAAACCGATTGTTTTCGAGATATTTGCACAAAAATAAATGTCGTAAATATTGTGAGTTAGAGTTTTGATTGCCACACCTAAAAAAATTTATCTGCGATACAGATTACGAAGTACAGGGTGGGTCAAATTCAACGCTTTTAATAGGAAACTCATGATTCTGTATGTTTTACAAAAACTGACCCCCATTTGCGAGGCTCAAATGTCAAACCAAATTTATTAGTGAAAATCACAATTCGCTATCTTGCGTCGTTTTCTTGCTACAGCGTGTTTCTTAATTTCTTGCGTTTTTTTTATCTTTTATACCTTTTTTTTAGATTTTTTAATTCTGTACAAACATTTTTGTAGCAACTTTTTATGCAGATTGCAGATATCATTTTAGTTTTTTTTTCTAGAGTGGCACATTTTTGACTTATTTTTTTTTTTTTTTTTTACTTTACTATCAAAATTTCTAAAAAAAATACATTTTTACAAATGTAACACACTTGATATTTCTTTTCAGCCGTTTCTGAGATATTGCACATTTTTTCATTTATTACTAATATTGGTTAGATAGTAGGTCATGACAAAATAATTTTTATTATTAATTCAATAACGCAAATAAGGGTAAAAATAATCCTATTTTATAAGTATTTTACATTATTTTCTTAATATTTTGCCCTGAGAACTTTTTGATGAGGTTTTCTTAATACGATATTATTTAAGTAAAAAACAGCCATTTTTTGTATACAGGTAAATAAAAGGCGGCCATGTACAACAAACACAAGCTAAATTTAGGTTTTTTAGCAAAAAGCTGGCATTTGTTTTCCATGCTTATCTTTAATTTACGGAAATACAAAAAATAATGGTTGCTTGTTACATAAAATATTAACGTATTAATAAAACCTGATTAAAAAGTTTCTATTGCAACATATTAACAAAATAATGTAGAATACTTATAAAATAGGATAACTTTTAGCCTTATTCGCGTTATTAAATTAATATTAAAAATGGTTTTTCGTCATTGCACCAAGTAAAACACAAAAGCTATAAAAAGATTGTTTAAAGTAAAACATAATTACTTTTTTCATGGCCTACTAGCTTACCAATATCAGTAATAAATGAGAAAATATGCAATATCTTAAAAACGGCTAAGAAGAAATATAAAATGTGATACATTTTTAAATTTTTACCATTTTAATGAAAAATATACAGGTATTTTATTTAAAATTTCTAGAAATAAATAAATAAATAAAAAATGTGATACCCTAGAAAAAAACTAACTTTTGAATTGTGCGTTGCTAGGCTGCGCTGTCTCAAATAATAGACACGTTTTGGAATTTTAATGTTTTAATTAGTTGTAAATGTTTAGTCCTTTGTAAAAGAATTTTATAGTAAAATATAAGTAAAGTTTTGGTATACAGTCTTCTTATTCTTTAAATTTTAAATTAAAAACATCAGTAAGGTAAAGAGTTTTAGGAAATTAAATAAATTTTCCCGAAGCTGATACAAACAGTCTTCTTTTAAAAACAACGCATTATAAGAAAAAATGAAGTATTATGATGGCATCACCTTCAAACAGCCTAAATAAGACAAAGAAAGGCTAAAAGTAAGAGCACACCCGCATCATAGGTAATGTTTAAAATTTTATTTAGGCCTCTTATTATTAGTAATTTTTAGAGATAATATAATAAATAGTAAAATAAATAACGGATTAAAGTGATTTTATGGACTATTATAATCAACAATTTAATAAAATAATAATATATTTAACAATGGTGCGGGTGTGCCCTCCGAATTGGCCATCACCAGCCACCAGTGGTTCATAGTAATTTTATAAAAATCCACAAACCGGGGTTATGTTTTCTGTAGCTTTTCCAGCCTACCAGCTTTGTTTAATTTTTTCTTTTTTTTTTTTGGTCCCGTGATTTTCTTATAAACATTTTATCTACTCGCGTGCGGAAAAGCTTACTTTTCCGGATGCATTTTAGTTTTAAGTCTTTTTTTCGCACTGGTGTAGAAAAGCACAATTATGTCACAAATGCGGGTGTAATGTTATAAATTTACACTTCTTTCGATTTTATCGTACAAAATAAATAATTAAATCGGTTTCTGAATAAATAATTAGATGTTTAATATCTTTTAAAATATTCAGGGTAGGACAAAAGTATGATTTTTTAAAATGCCACGCCATATTACTAATAAAAGTTCTTTTAAATAGCTTTAAAAAATACCAAATTTGATGTCCTTCATTAGTTTTGCAAATATGGTCATTTAAATCTAAAGAATTGAGTGTAAATTTCATGACAATAATTGTCTAATAATTAGATTTATTGTCATATTTTCAAAACCATCAAACATAGACCCATAAAATATGGTATTTTTGTAACGCTCTTTAAATTATATTTTAAATGGTGATTCAATATACAGTAATTAAAATTTTAATATTATAATAGTTGTTATAGACTGATGTTTATTTATTTAACTTATTTTGTCGGACTGTATTTATGTGGTATTAAATAAGTTAAAATATAATGTAACTACAATAGTTGTCTTTGATTACCTAATACACCCGCATGATAAAAGCGATGTCAACTATAAGTACCTTCATGTATGGTATAAGATAGCATTGTTTAAAAAAATGGTTTTACACGTTCCTTACACGTGCCAAAAGTGTTTTTTCGGCACTTGACTGCAGTCGCGAAAGTGGCACTTTCAGCAGTTATTAGGAAATATACTATTTCGTGTTATTGTTATTTTTGTTATTGTTATTTATCTGTATTTTTATTTTAAGTTATGTTTTTAGTATATCAGAGTCTAGAGGAAACTTTTGAATCTAAAAAAATAACTAAAGGAGAAAAGTGTAAAATTAAAAATATACCTATTATTTAATATTGCACATTAATTAAAAAAATGGTAAGTACAACTTAAAAAAACGTTAAGTTCTTGGTTATTTTCACTAGAACTACCGACAAACAATACCGACTTTGAAGCTTTTTCTTTATTGTAAGGAATTTTACGATGTCTTACGTAGCTTGCTTAGTTTTCCAGAAAAAAAAGTCCGCTAAACTGCATAATCCTCGACTATTAAAAGTCATTTTTTCTTTTTTTTAAGTTTATTAACCTGTATGTTGGAAACGAAAACTTTGAGGACCTGTGTTTATATGAACTTTTTTCATAAAATTGGGTTACCAATACGCCCTTAAATTTTCTTACCTCAATTAGGAAACACCCTGTATACACTGTGGTCCATTAAGTGTGCAATTTGTCAGAAAACTCCAGAAAAGGTGGTGCATGGTTTGAAACTGTATTAAAAGCAGTTAGTTTTATTAAAAGTTAAATTATATACAGAGTAGGGAAAAAATCAAAAACTGCCTAAAAGTAAGGTACCCTTATTTTGAAAAATACAACGAAATGGTAAATAAAAGAGTTATTTAGAATTAAAAGTTATGCCTAAATACCAAGTCATGGCTTCCTATTCAAATTTTTAATTTTTTTGTAAAATTTTGAATTGACCCTGTATGGTTCAAGTTTCTTTAAAGCGGTTCTAACATCTGACTTTTAAATAAATTTAATTTAATTGAAGCAAGTTTAATAAAATTAAACTGCATTTATATTTTTAGCTGACCGGTAACTTTAAGTTTGTTGCAAGGATATTTAATCGGGCCCTAAAATTATACAAATATGCTTTTTAATAATACAAATATAATATTAATAGAAAAATTCGTATAAAAATTCCTTTTTTAGTTTTTAATTTTTTTGACTGTATACCATGGAGCTTTTAATAAAACTAACTACTGCCTATAGAGTTTGAGACCATGCACCAACTTTTATAAAGAATACAATTTTCTGACAAAGTGCAAATAAAAAAGTTTTCTATTTGTTGCACGCTTAATGGACCACACTGTATACAGGATGTTTCCTAATTGGAGTAAGAAAATTTAAAGCCGTATTCGTAAGCCAATTTTATGAAAAAAGTTCATATAAACACACTCTCCTCCAAGTTTTCGTTTCCAAAATACCGGGTGTTAAACTTTTTAAAAAACCTATAATAATAATTTAAATAATATTTAAACAATAATGAAACATATTAGAAATATTACGATGTTGATTGCAACAACAGCAAGCAAAATATAACAAACCCCAAAAGGGTTAAATGGCGATTAATCTGAATCTGAATTCCCTATTTTTAAATTCTGATCTCAGTTATGCAGCAGTAAATAACCATTTTAAGACCATAATTAAACTAAATGTTTACATTATTAAAAACAAAAACTGTTTAAAAGTAATGTATTTTTATTTTTATTGACTTAAGTTGGAAATCACATAGTGAACAAAATAAATACCCCAACCTGGCTAGTGATTTGGAAAGTTTTTCACATTTAATGCAACTTATTATACTACGCAATTGTTTAAATACTGTTGGTACTGTTAAAATTAAAGAACAAACCTAAACCTACCTTAAAAGATGATTCTAAAAAATAAAACCAATTATGTTATATTTATTTTTTATTTCTTTTTCGGTTGATCTATTTACTAAAAATGTTCTGTGTATTTACCTTATTTGTACAGGGTGGGCCCAATTCGACGCTTTTTATAGAAAACTCAAGTTTCTGTACGTTTTACACAAAAACTGACTCCTTATTAATTTGCAGGGCTCAAATTTCAAGCCAAACTCACTGGTGAACACCGCAATTCGCTATTTTGCGTCGTTTAATAGCTACAGCGTGTTTCCTAAGTTCGTCCGTTTTCTGAATCCTTTATTCCTTTTTCATTTTTGAAAAAAAAATTCTGTTAAAACTTTTTACAGCAACATTTTATGCAGATTGCAAAATGCTCTTTGTTTTTTTTTCTGTGGTGACCCAATTTTGACATATTTATTTATTTTTGTAAATTTAAAATGAAACACCTTGTATATTATTTCATTATTAAAAAGCTTAAAAAGTTACCTTTTTAAAATATATCACACTTTATATTTCCTTTCATTCCTGTTTGAGATATTGTCTTTTTGTCATTTATTCCTGATATTGGCTAGAAAGTAGGCCATGTAAACAGTAATCATGTTTTACTTTAAACAATCTTGATAAAATTTTTGTTTTTTATTGACTTTTTAATCCTGTTTTAATAATACATTGTAATTTATTGTACCAGACGAATATTATTTTTACGTATGCAGGTAAGTTAAAAATGACCATGGAAAACCAATGGAAACTTAAGTTTAGTCCTATAGCAAAAAACTTGCGTTTCTTTTCCATGGTAATTTTAAATTTAACTGCATACGTAAAATTGTTGTCGTTTGTTACATTAAACTACAACGTATTAATAAAACACGATTAAGAAGTTCTTGAGGCAAAAACATCAACAAAATAAATAATTAATTTACCCATTAAAAAAAAATCTTTATCCTTAATTAAGTTATCAAATTTGTTAATATAATAAATGTTTTTTTCACTATAAGTCAATAAAAATACAAAAATTAAATCGAGATTGTTTAAAGTAAAACATGATAACTGTTTTCATGACCTACTTTCTAGCCAATATCAGAAATAAATGACAAAAGAGGCAATATCTCAAAAACAAATTAAAGAAAATATAAAGTTTGATATATTTATAAAAGGTATTTTTTTTTATAAATTTTAATAATGAAATAAGATACATAGTGTTTCATTTAAAATTTACAAAAATAAATAAAGAAGACAAAAATGAGTCATCTGCATAAAAGTTTTTACATATTTAAAAAATCTCCAAAAATTAAAAAGTTATAAAGGATTAAAAAAAACGCACAAAATTAAGAAACACGTTGTGTGAAGTAAGACGCAAGATAGCGAATTGCGATTTTCACCAGTAAGTTCGGCTTAAAATTTGAGCCTTGCAAATGGGTGTCAGTTTTTGTGTAAAAAGAAAATTGAGTTTTCTATAAAAGCGTCGAATTTGGCCTACCCTGTACAGCAAAGAATAAAAAAACTCTTGAAAAAAGTTTAATAGTTTTTCATCATCTTATATATTTTAAATGGGTGGTGCAAAATGATACTAAAAGGTAAAAAGTAAAAATTTTATGGTACTGGGACCTACGTTTCAGATACTGACTTATTATTTATGTATTAACTCGTTTATTAGCAACAAAACAATCAGAAGACAAAACAAAGGAACAACGCCTTTCATTAACATTAACCTTCTTTCAATAACGTATTCCTTTCTTCTTCTTTATTAATCATCCCACGAGTCAATTAATAATAAAAACAGAAGATTCGGTTGAGAACCAAATTAGAAAGAAATCACGTTTTCATTCATATTGTTGCAGTTCATTGGCGTCGAAACCATGGAAAAATAATAAGTGTGCCAAATATTTTCACTTTTAATCTAATGCTTAAATTATTTATAAAAAAATGTTGCCAAGAAAACTTTTTTTGTCTTACTTATCTTTTTTAAAAGTCCTTCCTGAGTAATCTCCCAGATGATATTGCTTAGGTCCTGGTCCCAGGGTACAAAATCTATTGACCCTTATCATTCTTAAGTCGGCACTATTGCTAACTTCCTTATTATTGGAGATACGAAGTCGGCTTAATTAGTAAAGTTGTAGTACTTTTTCCGCCGATTAACGTGCTGCCAACAGAAAAACAACTGAACATGGGGTTTTTGATTTATTACACAAAATTTATTTTTTTTCAAATGGGACATCCTGTATATTATATTACTATTTGAAAGATCTGTCAAATGGCTTTAAAGAAAGTCTACATGTGATATCCAATTTTTAATTGTTTCGGATATATTGTGATCCTCGAACATTTAATAAAAAACCGACATTTTTTAAATAACAGTATCTGTATATTATATTACCATTAAATAGATATTTTAAAGAGCTTTAAGAAAATACCACATTTATTACGTCTATCTAGTTTAAAAAATATGGCCCTTTAAATCTGAAAATAATGTTAAATTTTCATTATATGTATCTTCTTTATACGTTTAAAGTTAAAATAGACAATATAATATTATCTACTATTTTTAGATTTGGATTGCCATATTTCCAAAACTAGTAGAAATAGACATATCAAATGTGGTATTTTTAAAGCTCCTTAAAGTATTTATTACATGGTGATGTAATATACAGAGTATTTATTAAAAAATGCCGGTTTTAAGAGATTTTTCAAATGGCGTATATAATATACAGGATGTTTAAAAAATTACATTTTTTGTAATAAATCAAAAATCCGATGTTTAATTGTTTTTCGGTTGGCAGCACGTTAATCAGCGGGAAAAGTTCTACAGCTTTACTAACTTATCCGACTTCGTATCTGCAATAATAAGGAAGTTAGCAAAGTGCCGTCTTAGGATTAGAATCTCCACACACTCACACAGAGACTTCTGGGAAATCTGGTCCTATTTCTCTCTCAGTTTTTTTCTTGACGCCGCAGAGTCCCGGGTCAAAATTATTATTTTGGGTTACTACACTTTTAGTATTTTGTGATGGCGTAAACGTTTTCTGAGAGGATGACGCATCGGTCTCGCTTTGTCGTTGCTTTAGACCGTCTTGTTCGTCGCAATAATTGGCGAAAATTGCCCATGAAAATTTTGGAGAGGTCCGACGTGTATGTGGAAAGGACTAAATTAAGATTACCCTAATAGATGAATGGATCAAGGACGACCTCAGTCATAACCACCTAGGTTACCCGACCTTCACAATATTTGCTTCACATTTTCAGACCTGTTATAGCGACCACAGAAACTTTGATTTCTTTATTGCAGAAGCAGTTCCTTATGCTAGCAGTCTGGTGAACTACCAATTTAGTGAGAGAGAAATGGCTGTCAAGCTAAAGAGTTTGGATTCTGTGAAGGTTGCTGGCCCAGATGAAATACTTATCATACTTCCGAAGCGTTGCTCTTCACTTATTATCACCCTCTGTGGGATTTTTCAGGCTATCTTTGACACTAAATGATTTCCATCCAAGTGAAATGAATTTCACCTAAAACCTATCTTCAAGTCGGGTAACAGGACTGATATCGCCAAGTATAGAGGCATAGCCATCTTGTCGGCTATTCCTAGTGTGTCTAAGTGTTTGAGTCGATTCTGAGTGACGAAATTTTTAATACCTATAATAGACACTACATAGCCCAAGAACAACACGTTTTTTTTTTTTTTTTTTTTTGAAGATCTTTCAACTCTCACTAATTTGGCTCTGGTTAGGCTTAGGAATACTTTGTCATATTGGTGTCGAGGGCGGAAGGCAGGTTGATGTAATATACACATACTTCTCCAAAGCCTTTGATAGTGTATGTCATGCTTTGCTAATTAAAAAGCTTAAAGACATAGGTATATCTGGAAATTATCTTAAGTGTATCAAGTCATATTTAACTGATCAATGGCAACGTGTGACTTTGGGTGGAGCTGTATCCGAGCAGGTTGTTCTCACCTCCGGAGTCCCTCACGGTTCTCATATAGGACCTATTTTCTTTCTCCTATTTATTTACGATGTGACAGTCTGTTTCGAAGATTCAAGGTGTCTGCTATACGCTGATGACTTGAAATGTTTACGGAGGACCCTAAGAAGGATGGCCTTCAGAGAGATCTTTACAGGTTAGTCAAGTGGTGTGATATATAAACTTAAGCTTAATATAAAAAACTGTAAGGCACTGCGAATATCTAAATATGCCAATCCCACTTATACCACCACACACCCTATACACCATTGGAGATGAAACGGTTGAGGTAGTGTCTTCCATAAACGATCTAGGCGCGAATTTTCAGTCTGATCTGTCATTTAATTGTCATTGACAGCTTTGTTCTTAAGGCTTTTAGACTTCTTGGATTTGTTGAGAGAAACACTAGGCACATTGTTGACAGCAGGACTATACTTTCTTTTTACAACTGCCTTGTTAGAAGTATTCTAGGGTCTGCTCTATTATATGGCATATGGCAACGGTGGGTACAAAATAAGTTTGCCAAATACTTACTTTTTAAGTTTTATTTCCCTTATGTTGGCTTACCTTATAAGACCTTGCCTTATAATCGCTTTTGTTGTGTGGCATAAAGAGTTTAAAGCAACGCTGGAGAAAGTTTTTCGAATATTACTTACCAAGATTGTAAACAATATGAATAACTGTTTTCTAACAAGTTTCTGCCAGGCTAATCAGGCAAACACAACTTTTTGTGAAACATTATTACAGGACCAATTATGGCTTAACGACCTTTCTACACAGAATGCTTAAAAATTATAATCGCTATTTTTTAGAGTATAATTTATTTAACTTTAGCTTTCTAAACTTAAAATGATGTTTGTAGAATTTTTGTTTTATTTGTGTTGTCATTATTGTCTTATTTTTTTTTTTTGATATAATTGATTTATTGTTTTGGAACAATCACCTTTTATATTTATTGCTTTTAGGTTCCAATTGGAATTATTAATTCTGTTGTGTGCTGTTTATGAATAAAATAAAAATATAGATTTTTTTAATGTGATTTCAAGTCCCAAGTGTACAGGGTAGGTGGTAGTGTCAGCAGGTGTATTTAATAATATTGTTTTTTTGCGTTATTTTTACTTATTTGTCTTGGGTTAAATGAATCACTCGGTATGTTATTTTATTTAATAAAATAAATTTATTAGATTGTGGAAATAGCTTGATAATTTCTGAACTATGTCACATGTAAACGGTATTAATTATAGGTATGTTAAGCAATTAGAGAACAATATTATATTTCACTTTATTTACATAATACTATTCAACAACTATTATTACTTTGACCAGTCACACTAGCAAATACTAAGTGTAACATATCAAGGACGTTATGAAACTGTTAAGTACCAAAGTACGAACTAACTAAAACATAACAAGCAGAAGTAAATAGTTATTTATTATCTAACATAAAAAAATGTTAAACATAAAATTAAAATGTGTTTGGAAACAAAAATTGTTTTTATATAATTTTCACGGCTAACCAAAAAATCCAAATTTATTTTTTTATGTCCAAAACTATGTTCTACATTTGTTTATATCCCAATCCTAATTCTGAGATTCTTGTACTAAACAACAAAAAAAAAACACTCTTTTTATAAGTTTTTGTGGCCTCATTAAGATTTAATTTAAAAAACTTAGATTTTATTAATTTTACTGAAGTGTCTACCCGTAGTAAGCTGTGATTTTTTCGGAAGAAACAAAATAGCTATTTACGTTACTAGACCGGAAAATGGTATTTTACGGGTCGACGAAAAACATTTACAGGGCGAGCCGTAGGCGAGTCCTGTAGTTTTGAGGAGACCCGTAAAAATTATTTCCGGTCGAGTATCGTACATAATTTTTTTAATTGACCGGAAAAAAAACTGTGTAAATTTTTAGTGTTATATTTAAACGACAATAAGGACGCTGCTTCAATTATTTCATCTGGATTTTCCATGTCTGACTCCATTTTGGCAAAATGATACTTTCTTTACTTTACAATATCTTGAACTGTCAAATAGTAACAATTGAACTCTGACAATTTTTGTCATGGCTAACAGGATTTTTGATATCAGGGACCGGAAAGTAAATGAGAGACCGGAAAGTAAACTAGGGACCGGAAAGTAAATTAGTCCTGTAAAATAGCATTTTCCGCTTAAAAAATTTAGTGGAAAATTCAATTTTCCGGTCAATTAAAAAAAAATGATTTAAACTAGGGTAAGTTTGTATTTATGTAGTAGCAAAAAAATCTCCTATGATATTAAATGACACTGTAGGTATATACCGTTCGTGCCACGTCAAAACTTTTATAAACAATTTTTGGTCAATTTGCAGGACCTTAACCTAATATTGGATTGGGGCGCTAAAAATCTCGTCGAATTTAATTCATTCAAAACATAATCACGTTTAATGTCGCGGAAAAAGTCGTCAAATACTTATCCTTTACTTATAAGCGGCCAAGTTCTGCAGAGCAAAGACTCAAATAAACCTGTGGGTGTCACATTTGAGAACAACCCTAAGTGGGCATTAACACATTATATCTATAGCCACGGCAGCTTAAAAAACGCTTAGATTTCTTTTTTGAGCACGTATGCATCCCTATATGGTCCAATTAGACCAAACTTCGCACTTTGTTTGTTCTTTTATTCCTAAAGTTTGTAGATTGTGAAACTTGCTACCCGCGGGTTCTCCCTTACTCTCCGAATCTTCAAGTTTTTGAGTCCTGTGTTAAAAAACTCCCAACTCCCTCTAACTTAAAGACACCCACGGTACGTTAGTATTTATGCTTTTAGCCTTCGTGGATTGTCCGGAAATAAAAAAATGCGTATCGTGTTAACGTATCACCAAAGCTTTCATTGCCATCGTATTTTGTCTAATCTCTATTTGCTTATTTTCAGCACATAGTTACTTAATTAAAAGTATTGAACTGGCACGACGTGTATACTTTAACTTTATCTAAATACTTACCACAAAAAAAATCTAAAAACGTATACTAAGTCAAGAACTACCGCTTCAAAAGTCTAAATAAAATTACAAGCTGAAAATAAAAAATTCAAATTTAATAACTAATACCTTAAAACAAAGTTTAAATTTTTAAAAACCTGAAGAAAAGGATATTTTTTACCAAAATTAATTCGGAAGACTTATGTCATATAGCCTTGACAAAATGCACGTTCTAGTATTTAAAAAATTGCGACAAATTGCTAATAGTTTTTGCAGTAAAAAATTCCCGAGTTAATTTATTTCCGCTTAAATGTCCTTAAGTCAAAATACATGGATAAAAATTACAGGACATATTCAAAACTAAAAGTCATCGTGTAAATGCCTTAAGGGTTGGGCGGAGTACTCGGTATATTATTTAGTTCAAAATTTATAATAACTTATAATAATATCTAGAGTGCTTAACGTAAACACTTAAATTTTAACAGTAGACTCAAGGTTGCTTATTCTTACAAGGATGTAAATCATTGTAGGGAAAAACATAGCACAAGAAAGTAATTGTGAAATTGAAATTAAATCTTATTGTTATAGGTGGTACGAAAATAGTACTTGTTGCACCGATTTAATATGTTTATTTAAACAATTATTGCACTTTAAAATATTTATAAAATTTGCGTTCGCAGAATTTAACTCTAATGCTTTTCTAATATCACCAGGTAAAAAAAAAATATAATTTGCTTGATAATTGGTATTTCCTTATGCGGTAAAAAATTTAAAGACTTATTTATATAAAAAAAATCATATTAACATGGGTCGGTAAATAAATGTTTCATTCACAAGATACAGGGTGTTAAACTTTTTAAAAAACTTTAGGAAAGTGCTCTATTTGGCAAAAGCCAAATTTTTCAATGGACCAATATTTATCCCGGCTCGGTTTTTACAAGAAAGTTAGCAATTTTAAATAAAGATTATCATAATTCTTTAGGATAACCTTATCCGCCATCAAAATTGGTGTAAAAAAATGAGGTTGGCTTTTAGTCTGCTAGGTTACTGGTGTCAATTAAATTAAATTACTCAAACCAAACCCATCTCCAACAAAAAACCGGAGCGCAAAAATTGTACCAAGAAGTACTGTTTTCAAGCAAGGTCAAAGGAGAGCTAGATCGTAGTTCCGGAATGGGTAATTGGACATGGCCAAGTCATTAACACAAAAATTATAATGATTTAAATCGACTCAAATTGGTACCTAGTAGCTGTGCTTTTGAGATATTGATTGTGTTTTGACTGAAGCATTTTTTTTATTGATAATAATAATATATTGAATGAATATTGTTTTCTTTATTTTTTTAATTTAAATTATGCAATATGGATTTTTGATGTGGGAAGGCGCTCAGGAAATTTTAGTTTATGATTAATAAAGATTTAATAATTTTTAGGTGTCAAAGGATTTTCCGCTTACAAAATATGTTACAAATTAATCTATACATGAGTAATATTTTTTGCCGCGTATAAAAAGTTCTTTATTTACATATGTTTATAAATATTCATATCTATGGGTATCCTGCAATAGGTTACAGAAAAAAAAACTAATTTTATAAGTTATGAACCTAAACTCAAAAACAAAACAATAAAAAAGAAGGGATATTGATTTTGCAAAATTAATAAAATTAAAGAGTTAAAACTAACAGCACTACAATAATTTGCTAAAAACGGTTTTTTCTATTAATTTTTTATACATATAGCTATATACAGTGTGTCCAGGGATGAAATTATCTATACCTGTAAAGCAACTAATTTCAATATTTCAAAATAAACGTATTCATTATACAAATTTTGCGTGAAAAGCTTTAATAAAAACTGCCGTAAAATATACAGGGTGGTTTAAAATTGCAACTATATTACTATATTACCAAAAACTTAGTTTTTAAACTACCTAATAAAAAAGTAATCAAAAAATTATTATATTTTTTTTATTCTATTGGTTATGGTTTCTAGGACAAATTGAGGTTAACTTTAAATAAAATAACCTTAAAAAATATAAATATTTTTTACAAATTAGTGACACGATACGTTAAAAAGAATCGCCCTATGATTTAAAACTACAAAAATGCCATTTTGACAAATCTGAAAAAAATGGTTATTAATATTTTTTGACTGGCGTAAAAAGGTAATACAAATTTTAACTTTCAGTTAAATAATTTGTTACCCTCTGGGTTTAATTTCACTTCATATTTTTTGCACAAAAAGTAAAATTAATTATTTATAAAAAAACAAGTCAACATTGAATTTTCCTAAGTAATGATAAGCGAAAAAATGTACTAGACTTTTAGGTTTGTATTTAATAATTTTGGTTGTCGGTTCGACATAGGCTCCCTCTTATTTTATGCATTATCTAGCTTTTATTATCGAAGATTATGCGACCCTCCACAATGCTGCAACATTCTCTTTTAGCTTCATAAAAATAATAAAAAATATTTTTATAAGTTTTTGTACCTACAATTTGCAACAAAATAACCTAATGTTTTTAGATGTCCCTACTAATAAAAAACTTGTTTTTGTCGAAAACGCTTTAATTTATCGACATCTAACAAAGGAACCTTTTTTTAGCTAAGGATTAAAGCTACCCAAAAATACTTATTTCATTTCTTTATTATACAGGGTGTAACACTATAGTGTAAGGGTTAGTCCTGAAGGCAAATGTTTTACAAGGATACCATTCTAAAGACTCCTTACTAGTATTTATCATATGAAAAAAATATTTCATTATAGTACTATAAAAGTTATTTAAGAAAAATCGATTTCAAATGGCGCGCTTTAAGGGCACATATCTCTATAAAGATGGGCCTTGGGAAAAAAATAGGAACTGGTCACATTATTTTTACGTGTTCTATATGAATACGAGAGATTGCCCACTAATTCTTGGACACCCTGTATAACAAAAAAGAATTTACATTTAAAAGTAATAGTTTTAAAAAAGTATACAAACCTAGTTATAATTTCATTTTAGATTAAAATTTTGTTTTTAATATTTTAAATATACTTTCGAAAAAGTTTAAAATATTATCAATTATTAAACACCTAGACTAGACAGAAATTAGTAAGTTTATAATTTTATATTTCTTATTATTTTTTAGAATACCATATTTTTTTCTACAGTTTAAAACATTCTGTGTTCTAATTCCATATTGTTGAATAAAAGCTTTCCCTATCAGGACAATATTACATAATTGCAAAGAAAAAAATAATAAATTATATCGCATTGTTAAAAGTTAATAACTTGTTTAAACTAAAATATTACTTATTTTTTGAGCCATTTTATATTTTTTTCCGTATTTTAAGTCATAAACTACCGTTATTGATATAAAATACATACTTATTACTTTTTTCTTTTTAGATAATATGCCAAATTGCAACAATTTTTTTTAGTTACTGCGTCAAAATTTTAAAGCTTAAAAACTGCTATCGAAAAAGGATTATCGTTCATTAAGGATAAAAATAATTATTTTCCACTCGCGTGTTAAAAATTTCACTTTTCCGCACGCATTTTGGTTCTGAAAAAGTCACTTTTTCGCACTAGTTTGGAAAATTACTTTTCCACACTACTTTACCGCACTAGGGCAGAAAAGTACAAAAATATCGAACCAAATATTAGCGAGTATTAATGAAGGATTTTCATGCACTTCATGATTAAATAAAAGAAATTCTGTTTTAGCCAAACCAACCCAAAACGTGCGAGAAACACATTTCGCTGCCACCAATATTTCTACTAAAAAAACTTCTTGAATTCGCTATTAACCTGCAAAATGCCCCAAACTAATATTACTATCGTACGTAGTAATAGAGAATTATTACCTTATTTAACTCGGGAAATATTAATACCGGCCTTATTTAAATAGTGCTTGTACCCATAATTTGGAGTTATTGCAAATCATTTTGACTGTAAAAATAACCTAAAAAAGGGGAAAAGATTTTAGTAGATTTTCTTTATTGTCTTGTGTTGTAGGGTTTTGTTTAACACAATTACAGAAATATATTTTTAAAAGCAAGGTTTTAGGTATTTCTACTTCTAAAAACTTTTCGATTTTGTGTACGGCAGCCGTTCGGTTAGACGAATAGTTCCGAAGTTAAAATAAGACCAAAATAAGGCACGACCTAAATCCGACATAAATAAAGCGAGGCACTATATTTTATTAAAGAAGTCCTTATCCTACCATACATCTGCGTAAGCTTAGATGTCAAAATAAGGCCGGTATTATAAGTGCCTGGCCTTATTTCACTGTGCAATAATTATCTATTAACGTACAAGTATTATTTGTATTGTTTGGTAGCATTGTGTTAAAAAAAAAATAAAAAAAAAAACGTTTTCCCTACGCTCGTAGAAAACAATAGCGTCCCTAACGCGTGCCGAAAGTGCTTTTTCCGCACTTGACTGCATTACTGAAGTCTGCTGGGCGTCGTTCGGTCAATTGAAGCCTCGTGCGAAAAATTTTCACTCTCAGTACCCCTTAGGAAATATACTATTTCAACGACGAAATAATATAGTTATATAAAGTTTCGTTGTAACGATTTTACCTTAAAATTACAGTTTTTTTATTGTTTGAATTGGTAATTTAAAAAGCATTTGCTATTTTACTTAAAAAGAAAATAAATAATAAAATACCTGTAGATCCCCATTCTTTTTATGTTTATTTTAGAACCAGCGACTAAAAAAATCCATGTTAAAATCTTATTTTGACGAAACCAGATAACTCCATCGGCGTAAATGCAGGGAGGGGGCCCCTAGATGTGCCCCCTTCTACCCAATGTAGTTTATAGACTGGACTGGGTTAAAAAAACAAACACTTTTTGTTCAAACTATGAAAATATCATTTATGATTATAGAAGAAACATTGTTAAGTTAAAGCCCCCAATATTAATATTACAAAGTTTATTATTGCGAGTAACAGTTTTTTGACAATATTCTTTTTTTTTATCCAGAACACATTTTTAAAGAAAATTAAATTCCTAAAAATATAATAAACGTGATATATTATGGTGATTATGTAGATTTTTTTGCTGGTCACATAGGATGAGAGTTGTACTCAGGAGGAGGGGGCATTGTCCCCCAGGAGCCCAAAAAGACCTCCTAAAGATGGGTTGTTGACTGAAGGTGGCGTCTAGGCCGCTTTGTGTACTTATCAGGAGTCCTTTTTGTTTGGTTATCGCCTTTTGCCATCCCCCGGAAAATCAATTTCTGCGTCCGGCCTTGCATAAAATTGCAACAAATAATAACTTTTTAATTGTTATGAAAATATTTTAAACCAAAATAATACCAACAACAAAAACATTATTTATTTCATAAGTATAATTTTTATTTATTAACTTTTTCTACCAGTAAACTTTAAGCGATCACTATCAAAACTAAAAATTTTAATGACGAATTTTGCTAGAATATAAATTTACATATCAATGGTCTAGTTCACACATGTAAGTGCAAAAAATAATTTTAAGTTATATGAACTTTAACCTTTAAAAAATTGCCATAAATTCTTGTCTAAAACTACTTAAGACGAATAAAAAATGGAGCTGGCATCTTCAAACTTAATTATTCTACTTGTTTCTTGCGTGCATAGAAAAGTTCTTGTATATAATTATATGTTAATGTATACAAGACTCTTTTTCTAAAAATGCACTTACAACATTTTTGAACTAGACAAGGTTAGTTCTGGTTAGTTTTTTTGTATTCGTTAATTAAATTAAATTAAATTCTAAATAAATTCGGTTCAAATTATTTCCTATTACAGATGGCAGAACAATTATGCGTCAAAAATATCTGCAGCATTTTCATAAACCCTTCGCTAGTGCATCGAGTTTACCCGTTGCAAAATTTACATAATTACTTCTGCGTCGAAATTACATCCATTCCTCAAAATGGTGTACGGAGACTTTTTGCGCTGAGTGTAGTATTATTAAACTATATATTATATTATTATATAGTATATATTAAAGTTTAATTTTAAGTCCAACTACCAAATATTTTTCTACCCATTTTGAACTTCTGCCTGGTGGATCAAATGGTCCCCAGTTTGACACTGAATTAGTTAGAACGTGTTTTAGGAAAAACCAATGTTTATAAAATGTTTTGCAATTTCAAATATGGGTAGGTAAGTAGACTTAAACCTATCTATTTTAAAATAAAATTTTGTACCTGTATTTTCCGAACACCGTGTGGTAAAATAAGAAATATAAGCATAATAAATATGCTCATTGAAATAATGTCTTGCTAAATTTATGGAATTCATTTTGTTATTAAAACGTTTGCTTGCTCAAACAAATTGGAAAACTACGATGCAAAAAAATGTAAAATTATGCTTCATGGGTGCCTACCTAGTTTGAAACAAAAACCGCCAACAAGCAAATTAAAATTAAACCAATATGCAAAAATTGTATAAATTGCACAAAGCTACACACTTTTTACGAGCTTACGGTACTGGCTTTAAATACAACCAAGCAAATTTTATTATACAGTGTCATCAAAAGTTTTAGCAAATTGGGAACTTAACATATTTTTACCTTTTTTCCTTTTTTAAATGTTTTTTTTAATATTCGAGACATCTATTATAAACAAGAAAAGAATATATATATATATATATATATATATATATATATATATATATATATATATATATATATATATATATATATATATATATATATATATATATATATATATATATATATATATATATATATATATATATATATATATATATATATATATATATATATATATATAAATATATATATATATATACATATATATATATATATATATATATATATATATATAGAAAAACTATAAGCAATTATGATTAAACAACAATGGCAACGTTACGATTGCACTTTAGCGCTTTTATAGGAAACTTTTTGATAAACCCTTTTAGGGTACTATAATATTTATTTATCATATTTTTTACTTCTTGCTCTTGCTGTTAGTACCACATTTTTAAATATTTTTTGTGATTCAAGGTCTAGCGCCATATACCTGAAACGAGCCCGCGGCCGTGCGTTTTCCTGGTAAAATATAGAAGGATGCGGTGCAAAACATTTATCCCGTTTCCCCGCACCGCATTTTAAAAAGTAAGCCAACATCACCAACCAATGGTTGTACGTCACGCCGCGACGGCTGCCATGAATTTTTAATTAGTCAGTTTGCATCAACTTGTGATGTTTATAGTTTCTTTTATTTTTTGAAACATTAATTTAAAAAAAAAAATTAAAACAAAAAATGGCAATCTGTTTATAAGTTTTACTTATTTTACATTTTTAATACTTGTCAAATAATTTTTTCTTGTATTTTTGTTTACAATAACTAACCACTAACCTTTAATCACTAACTTTTAATTTTTATACGTAACGAACTAAAATAAAAGATGACGCCCAGTAAACTTAGAGCTTGGTCAGAAAAACATCGGCGCTATCCGATCCACATATAATTTCATTTTTTGGGCATGTCTCAGACCGTACGAGACACAGTCGTGCTACAGTGCGAGTCTCGTGGGACATCGGTGTGATTATGTGTGGCCGGACTTTTTACTTATAGTACACTCAAAGTTTGTTAAAAATATTACGGGACCAAAAGAACGCAAAAACCCGGTGCTTCTTATTCTAAAACCTTAATATATCGTATATCCATCTTTGTTGCTTTTCGATAAAATTCCATTTTATTATGTCCAACCGGCGAAAAGTTTGTGATTAAAAACAAAAATTAAATAAAATTAAATTTGGTTAGTTCTGGGTATTTTGTAGAGAAGTGCGATTTATTATACAGCTTGTTTTCTAATTGCGGTAAGAAAATTTAAGCGTGTTAAACTTAAAAAAAAACAAAATTTCCTAAACACTAGATTAGACTAGATATAAACTTTGTTTAATTAAGTATTTGTTTTTGTTGTTACATTATTGCTAATAAGAAGTTATAACACCTAATATTTAAAAGTATGATTTAGGATTTTTTTCTGAAAAACTAAACAAGCTACGTAAAAATATCAAAAAACAAGAAAGTTTTATTTTTAAATGCTTTATTAGAAAAAAATATAAAAGTTGCCAGAAAAGTCAGTGGCGAACATTTTTCTGTCAATAATATTAGCTAAAATGCGTCCCTCGCTGCTACACACAGAAAGAAGTAGTTCCAACCTAAGCCTACTATATTTAGTTTGATACTAACTTATGGATCGATAGGAGCCACTAAATGTAGTGATACGATTAATCATAAATATACCTTTTTAAAAGGATCCACATTTAATACTTGTTTAATCCATCGCTTACAGGAAATAAACCTATTATAGTATAAGAGCTAGTGAACCCTTCGAGTAACATTAGACCTGTAAGGCTGGAAATTTGTATAGTGATGATTCATAGCATGCTAAATACGTAAATCATCATCTGGCATCAGCCGTGCACATCATCACCTTGTTAATTTTTAAAAATAATAAAAACAAAAAGCTTCTGGAGTTGTAAGCTTGAAATTTTTCTAGGATTTAGTTCAATCATACCAAGGTTTGAGAAAGATGACAGGCGTTTTCGATGGGTACAAGTACCTGCCAAGCAAACCGAATGGTGTGACTGATTTAAATGGCCATATTTCCAAAACTATAGAAAATAAATATATTAATTGTGGTACTTTCTTAAAGCTGTTTTAAAGATCTTTATAACGGTGATACTGGTGATAATATACAGGGTGGAAAAAAAGTGTTTTTTTTTGGTTAAGCACCCTGTACTTTCGATTACCCTTAAAAAGATCTTAAAAAGAGCTTTAAAAAAATACCACATTTAATATGTCTCTTATAGCTTTGGAAATATGGCTATCCAAATTAGCCACACCTTTGCCTGGCTCATCGAAAACGCCTGTCAATTTTTTTCAAACCTAGCTATGAATGAACTAAATACTAGAGAAATATTAAGCTTACAGCTCCAAGTTTTTTTGGTTTTTATTTTTTTTTACTTTCAAAAATATACAGGGTGATGATTTACCCTGCTGATGCCTGCTAGGTAATGATTTTCGTACTTAACATGCTATGACTCATCACTATACAAATTTCTAGCCTTTACAGGTCTATCGTTACTCAAAGGGTTCACTAGCTCTGGGACTATTACATTATTACTTAGATACTATAACTATTCTTTACTTTATTTAAAAATTTAAAATTTAAATGGTTTATTGAGAATATAAATTAATTTTAGTTAAATCCTTAGGTATTATTATAACAAACGTAATATATTATTGGATCTAAATTATATTGGGATTGATCTGAAAAATCCCTATAGGCATTGTAAAATTAAACTTATTTTGATATTGCTTCTGTGATATTATTAAGAAAAACATAGTATCTTTGGGATATTATTTTAATTTTAAAGTTGAAACTTGCAGGTACTGATCATACATTTATTGCAGTCTAAGAATAATGTGTGTTTTAGGTTAAACATATTTAAAGTTTATCCTAAAAATTCTTATATACAGTGTGATCCATTAAGTGTTCAACAAATGGAAAAAATCCTTATAAAAAAAATACTTTTCTGAAAAGCTGGTGCATGGTTCCAAACTATATTAGCAGTAGTTAATTTTACCAAGGATATACAGGGTAAATAAAGGAAAACCGAAAATGCTTAAGAGTAAAATACCCTTATTTAAAAAAATAAAATGGTATGGCTTCTGATTTACATTTTGTTTTTTTAATCTAACTGCCAACATTGAGTTTGGTGCAACGATATTTAGCAGGACTCTATTTCTACAAATATTCTAGTTACAGACATGACATTATTTCTAATTTTAACATGATTTACCTTATTTTTTGTGTAAGTGTAAAATAGGTAGTACCAATTAAATAAGACACCGTGATTTGTTATTTGGCACTGGCTAATCGACCGCAGCACTATAGGATGTTTAAAAAAATTTGGACAAAATAAGATATCTCAAGAAGTATGAGCCGTAGATACTTGGTTTTAACACGAAAAATGTAGTTGATGTAATTATCCATCCCAGAAAAATGGTCTCCAAAAAAAGTCATAAAGCCACTGTGATTATGTCTGATTAAAATCTGACATTTCCACAAAAAATCTTATATCGCTTCACAAGCATCAAAACTACCACAATGTTATAAAACCTTTTGAACATTTATAGAAATTTTTTAAAGAATTTTTAGTCCCCCAGTTTGGGGCTAAAAATAGACTGATTATCACATTTGTTTTTAATGTACAGGGTGTTCCAAATGTTTTGCTTTAATTTGGCAATGGTCTTTATAGAATTAGGGAGTTAATTTATCACTAACTTAATTACATTTTCAAGTGCAGTGGCATCTCGAGCAGCAACTGAAATAATATTTCTAACAAAGAAATGGTACGGCACTGACTGTGTAAATCTAAATCTAAATTTTGGTGCTTTTCTTAGATTAAGCAAATAAAAATACAGCTTTTATGTTTTTTGATTTTTTTTCGTATGTTGTAAAGTTAAGGATAAAAAAATTCACCTAATTACATATCTTTAGACCATAAAAGAAGCATTGCGATAATATTTTCTTTTAAAGATCAGGTATTTAAATTTTTTATTAGCAATTATGTAATAACAACAATACTATTCTTATACTATAATATTATTTAAACAGGGTTTATATTCTGTCTAACAATTTTTACTAAAATGGGTATTTTTACGCACTTACACTGTCAGTAGCGTACCATTTTTTTGTTAGAAATATTTCTTTAGTTGCTGCTCGAGACGCCACTGGACTTGAAAATGTAATTAAGTTAGTGATAAATTACCCCGTTAATCCTCATAAATACCATTACCAAACTATTGGGTAAAAGATATTTAAGATATGAAAAAAACAAAATATAAATTTTACAAGTTTAACACCCTGTATCTCGAGAACTAGAAATTTTCGGACCTATGTTTTATAAACATTTTTTACATAAAGTTAATGCTAGATTTTGCCATAATATTTTTTAACAACATTTTGTAACACCCTGTATATAAAAAAAATTGTGACAATCAGTATCTTTTTAACCCCTAACTGGGAGACTAAGAATTGTTAAAAAATTCTCTAAATGTTTAAAAGGTTTAAAGGTCAGGTTTCTGATTTGATAACATTTGTAATATTTTGTAGGTGTTCTGAGGCTTGTAGAGCAATATAAGACTTTTTTTTGGAAATGTCAGATTTTACTGAGACATAACCACAGTGCCCTTATAACTTTTTATTGAAGACTATTTTTTTGAAATAGATAATAACATCAACTACATTTTTGTGCAAAATTCAAATATCTACGACTCATCTTTGTATCCCCAAATATATGCAAGTTAGCAATATTTTTGACTTAAGAATGATCACCCTGTATAAGGATGTATAAATTTAAACAATTTAATAAAATTTACACTTTTTATCGCCAGTAATCGGTAGTTCTGTTTTATTATTTGTTTCAAATTATAACTTTATCTGTTGTTCTGGTTCTTTTCTTAGTTCAGGCAAATCATTGGTTCCACCTCCACCGGCTTGGCCACCATTAACATCCTTTATATAACAGCCTTAAAAATTTGGGGTTTAAAGAAAGTGATAGTGATAACGTTAAAGATAGTGATTGTGTTGATCTTAAGGCTAGTGATAAAAAACAAGACTGTGATATAAAGAATGTTAATGGTGGCCAAGGCGGTGGAGGTGGAACCTGAACAACAGATAAAGTTAAAATTCACACTGCCACATTTGGTAACATATTACATAAAAATACTACTGGTAAACATTAATCATAGGCTAATAAGCTTAAAGCACAAACTATAATAATAAAGCTTATTGGTTCTCCTAGGTCTCCGAGCAATTTCGGGTTCCACTATGGTTCCACCGCTCAACCCTTCGTTTACTTCTTTATGGATGACCTTGACGGCCGCAGGTCGCTAGTTACTTCATGCTTAACTAGATGGAGTACTTTTGCAAAAATAATCACAGAAATAGTGGAGGAATGGCAAGGTTTAAAAAATAATAATGATTAACTTATGTATATTTTTTCCGCAAAATTGTTATTTTAAAACAGAAAAAAATAACGGAAAAATAAATATTTTAACTAAAAATATATAAAATATATTAAATTAATTTAACTTATTTAAATAAAAAAGTAATATTAATTTTTAAAGCGATCCAGCTGATTAGCTAAAATAAATATAATGATTTTATTTTTGCCCAGCAATTTGTGGTCGTCTATTATACACGCTATTTTTGATACATCCTGTACATATTTTCGGTATTCGAATACGAATACCGGGAGAAGAAAGAATTCGAATACCGAATTTGATGAATATCCACATTTCGGTATTCGAATATTCGAATCGCCGGTATTTGAATTCTCAAAAACTATTTTTCGAATACTTCCAAACTATTCGAATACGGAATCCCGAATACTACCCAAGAAGTATTCTGCCGAATACCAAATACTAAACGCACAAATGTATTCAAATACTATTCGAATACCAACAAAATGTATTCTGAATATATTCAGAATACTAAGTATTCAAATACGACCCAACTTTGATCCTGTATAACTAATATATTTTTCCAAAGTCGAACTACACCACTTTACAAAATAAAAACTGTATAGTACCTAGAGATGTCATAAAAGGGTTTTAAGAGGTACTTCTGCTCCTAAATACGAATTTGTTATCAAAGTTTGGCCGTTACTTTTGCTTCCTCAAAAGAACCTTTATACGCGTAATTTTAACGGTTTTCTTGAGGGATGTTCTGAGAATTAATGGAAGATAGAGCAAAATTGTCCCCAGGGCAGCAGTAGCGGAAAAATTAACAGAGGTCACAATGTGTTTTGTTTAGTTTTCTGAAGATTTCCTATTGTTTTTACCAAAAATAAATTATCCACCAATCATTAATTAATTATAGAAATTCCTTAAAATTTCTTTTAGTTTTTAGAGTTGAAAAAGAAAATGTTATCTGATGCCCACATTTTTCAGGGAAAAATACTTTAAATTAATATATTTTTGGCAAGTACCAGAAAGTAGGAAACAATATATTATTATTTAAACACTTACATATTAAACATTAAAATAGTACCGTGTCTATTAATCATATAAGTTAATAAGCTTAAAGTCAAAAACTCAGGGTCTCCGGGCAATTCCGGGTACCGCCATGGTTCCACCTATCAACCCTGCAATTACTTCTTCGCGGATGACCTTGACGGCCGCAGGTCGTTAGTTATTCGGCGCTAAACCAGATGGCGTACTTTCGCAGAAATAACCACAGAAATAGTGGTGGAAAAGCAAGGTTTTATAAGTCCGGGCAACTATCTCTGGTCGCGGTAGTAGACGCGCGTAAAAATTGGGCCAGCAGTGCAAAAGACTGTCCGTTTATTTGAAAATCAGTAAAAGAGCGTGTTCGTAGACCTGAGGAAGTTAGATTTTTTGCGCGAAGATGTGGTCGCACCGGGGCCTTTTGGCAGCGACCTTTACGGTTTTGGTGGTGATTTTTGTGCCTGTTAGTGCAGTCAGGGTTGGAAGTCAAAATGCGAGAAAAGGTGAGTGACAGCTGACGCCGATTTTTTGGATTAAATCTGCAAGACTTCGTTTACTTTTCTATGGATTATTTTGGCGTACATGTAAGAAAGATCTAGTGAAAACAGTGTCACGTAAAGTTTTTATGTGAAATAAGTGCAGCCTAAATCTACTGGAGTCTTGTAATTTTTTGTTTTAAATGTGCAAAATATTATATTTGGCGCCAAACTTTAAAAAATCAATTTTTATATGAGTGGGATGGTTTACTAGCACAGACTAAAAACATAAGTCTATTTTGTTACCACCCTTTAAAAGTGCACACAAATATATATATATATATATATATATATATATATATATATATATATATATATATATATATATATATATATATATATATATATATATATATATATATATTTTCTTAATATTATTATTAGACTAAGCCCTATTCGTTTGGGTGTATTAAGAGACAGGTGCGTTTTTAAAAAATGCCGCAAACAAAAATTTAAATTTTTTTATTCCGAAACGTTTAGAAATTTTTAAACAAACTTTAAAAAAATAAGAAAATGCATTTGTTTAATTTAAATTGCTTATAATATAACAATCTTACTATTGGCGGTGGAGACAAGTATTAAAAATAAATACTTATTTAAACTTAAATCTTAAATTTTCTTTGGGACACAAAAATGTAGTTGGTAAAACAATTTTGTAAAGTTTAAAAGTTTAAAGTTGAAAAAATGTGACTTGAACTTTTGTTTCTCCTATATACCGTGTCTTCGAAAGTATTTCCAAATAAAAATCTTTTTAAGTATTAACTTAACGATAAAGGATGCCTTTTTTAAAAGGTCTTGCCTAATAAAAACCTTTTACCACAAAAATACTTGTATGTATACAGGATGGCTTTAAAAAGGTCCCGTTTTCCAATTGATAAAAGAGTCCGGTGATATTTTCAAAACCTATAGTTGTAAATACTCGCGGTAAAAGAAATTAAAAAAAATAACAATAAACAATTACTAAAAGTATTTCTATTTTTCAAAAATTTTTATTTATTTTATACTTGCATAAATGACAAGGACAAAATTTAAAAAAAATAATTAAAAAAAAGTAAATTGTGGTGTGTAAAATAAAAGGATAGTTATTTAATATACAAGGAAAAAAGCTCTAGATTTTAGCTCGAGGTTGTATTGTCTCACGACGCCAAGCGAAGGGAGACAATAAACCGAGAGCTAAAATCTAAGATTTTACCATGTATATTACATTTTTCTTGTGACAGGAAAAATAACGACCAAATAATAAATTATAAAAATATATTGAAGTCAGAAAATTAACCATGTAAATTTAAAGTTTTAAACTGGTGTATTTCCCAATCAGCCAATGTACGTTTTATGTACGTCTTAAATACGTAACTTTAGGATGTAACGTACATTTTATGTACGTACACAAAAGTACGTAGTACATCCATAAGACGTCTATTGTACGTACATTTTCCGCAAAAATGTACATTCACTATACGTACATACTGTACGTATTATGTACGTACGTAGTGTACGTATTATGTACGTACGTAGTGTACGTATTATGTACGTACATTTTACGAAAAAAATTGGACTTTCTAAAATTTGAATTTTTTGAAAATCGAAAACGTACAGGGTTTTCATTTATGTTTTACAACCTACTTTTAACTATAACCAAGAAGGATAGAAAAAACGCCCTGAATAAAATGTTTTCCCTGTATAGGCTCTACACAGTGTGTCTACGTTTGACATCATATGGGAAACTTTTTTATTTTATTAATTTTACGAAAATAAAAATTTATAAAAGTTCTGCATGATCCAAAACCTAAATGCAACCATCAGATATCAAATTGTATCAGTCATCTACGAGGCTTGACCAAAAATGTAATTTTTGCCTAAGAGTAGAGTACCTGTATTTTTGCTATTATAATATCAAAAATTGTTATATAGAAAAGATGTTTATAATTCAAAATTACCCCTAAATATGTAATTTTATTTACATATACAAAAAAAATATTTTTGATTTTTTTCTGCTATAATGGTGAAAATTTAGGTTTGTACAGTAGTGTACTACATTCCATGATTATAAATGTCATAGAACAGTTTCAAATCTATATATTTTTTAAAATGTATTTTCACTAATGTACAAATTTAAATTTTCTCGATTTTTGCAGAAAAAAATCTTTTATTTTAGAAATAACCAAATTTGTATATTTAGAAGTAATTTTTAATTCTAAACATCTTTTTTATAACAATTTAAGATATTAGGGAAAATTACAGGTTCTTTCCTCTTAAGCAAACATTACATTTTTGGACAGACCTCGTAGATGACCGACACAATTCGATATCTGATAATTGTGTAGTAGGTTTTCGACTATGCAGAACTTTTATATGGAATAACTTTTTTCGTAAAATTAATAATAAAACATTTTCCCACGGCAACTTAATTACCTAGACACACTGTATATACAGAGTGATTCAAAAATCGATCACGAAATTTAAGGGGTGTAAATGTATGTATATAAGAGTTTTTGCTTAAAGTACATACATAAGACGTATTAGATATACGTACATAAGATGTTCAATCTGGATCCCTGGACGTAATGACGTAAAATGGTTCTAAAATGTACGTACTTTAAAGAACATACATAAGACGTAAGATGGTTCTTAAATGTACGTCTTATGTGCTTATTTTAAAAGTACATACATAAGACGTACTTTAAAAATACATACATAGAACGTACATTTTAGATCCCTGGACGTAACAACGTAAAATGAATGTAAAATGTACGTACTTTGTACGTACTGTGCTGATTGGGTTGAAACGACAATAAGACCTTGCACATTACTATGGAAACCTATTTATTATCTGTCGATGCAATTTTGTTATTTGACGGATTCAAATTAAAAATTTGGAACCAAAAGTTATCGTTACGTAGTTATTTGGAATATTATATATAAAGTCTGATTGGAATTTTGATATAAAAGGAAATGTAGGTTCTTTATAATAAAATATTCTGAAATCAAATATCTAATTTTTTAAAAAGTCACATTTTAATACCTGTAAATACGGATAAAATGTATATTTTCTCGTCACGGGTTTTGTTTTGGTTTTCTCAATGTGCCATAAATGTAAAAATTTGATAGCTCTTATTTCGTAAAAATGTACGTACTTTGTACATGTACTGTGCTGATTGGGTTGAAACGACAATAAGACCTTGCACATTACTATGGAAACCTATTTATTATCTGTCGATGCAATTTTGTTATTTGACGGATTCAAATTAAAAATTTGGAACCAAAAGTTATCGTTACGTAGTTATTTGGAATATTATATATAAAGTCTGATTGGAATTTTGATATAAAGGAAATGTAGGTTCTTTATAATAAAATATTCTGAAATCAAATATCTAATTTTTTAAAAAGTCACATTTTAATACCTGTAAATACGGATAAAATGTATATTTTTCTCGTCACGGGTTTTGTTTTGGTTTTCTCAATGTGCCATAAATGTAAAAATTTGATAGCTCTTATTTCGTAATTATTATTTAGATTCATATGAAAAAAATTATATTTTTTTATTTGTAATGAACGTCTACTTCATTAAGGGTAATTTTAAAATATACATGGTGCGTCATAAAGATTTTCTGCATTTTTTTTTAGAAATTTCAAAATTTAAATATGTGGGAAGGACAAAAACGTCTTACTCGAAATGTTTAGAAAAAATAAAAGGCAAAATATCTTTACTTTTCAGTTGTCATAAAACCAAGTTAGCGCGTGATATATATTCCAAATTTTTTAATAAAAAGTATGCGGTCAGTTAGACCATCAAAAAAATGGGAAAATAACACAAACGTTTCAAAAAATTGATTTCTGAACCAGAACTATTTTAAAGACATCCTGTACATTCAACATACAAATATTTATTTATTTATTTATTCAAAAATAACAAAACGAAAGCTATTAGGCTAGTGGTTGGCACAGATATTAGGAAATATATTTACGACTACGTACAGATTGAAGCTCGAATTCGACGCTCATCATTGGGATTTCGGAAACCGTAAGAGATACAGGATCCGGTTAAATAGAGGCAGTTGCGCAATTTGATGCTCAATAAAATGCCGTTTTGCGTTTTAAAAAATTCCAGTCTTCGAATATTCGAAAAAGTAATTTTAATTTGGTTTCTATTGTTCCTGGCTATATTTGTTAAGATAACTCAAAAATGAAAAACACGTTTTCATGGCCACTTTTTCTGCTCTATAATTCAGTGTGATTAAATATTGAATCTGACGTTTCGGCTTCTGGCGACCATCATCAACTTATTTTTAAATACGGACCTGATATTTTTTCAATTTAATTAAATCCTTTCATCACTCTTAAAACACTATATATCACCACTTTGATATTTGCCGACATTTCGACTGAAAATTCCATCACCAGAATATTACATATTTATTTTATCATAATACGGCCCTGAACTACATTTTTAGGTAAAAAGGTAAAAAAACTTATTACATATTCATAATGTTTTATTGCAACTCATTGATATCTAACAGCGGAAATTGCTATTAACGAAACTAACCAGCAGGTACGAATTCAAAGGAAGAACTTCATTTAATGTATGGATTGGTATGTGGACAATTATGGTTACTATTTTTTGAAGGACCTCTTTTCAGACGATATCTAAATTTGATTGAATGATGTCTTAGACGCTAAATAATCAACCTTTGGCAGTATTTCAAGAAATATGGTGACAGCAAGACTGAGCTCCTGCCCACAATGGAAGTTGAAGCTGGCTCAATTCCTTTACCATATATTTCCTAATAAATGGTTTTGCAAGATGGCCCATGGAGCCCAGATCTTAGTCCCTAGATTTATTTCCTTTGGGGATATCTTAAGAACCGTTTATTTAAAAATGAACCTCACGACCTTCGTGCTACGACAAATTTGATAAGGAAGTTGCTGCCATTCCTGCGAGAACAATTAATCGAGCTGTATTAAAAAAATACAAAGCAAAGCAAGAAAATGCATCGAAGGCGGAAGGTTATCTCTTTGAACACTTATAGTGATTAAATTATGTTTATTTTAATATGGGCATCAAGATAGTATTACAAATTGTTTTATGTCAGCTGATTTGTTGTCTACCTTTCGTATGTGTAATTTTCATGAAATTTTCGGTTAATAAAGTAATTTCCGCTGTTAGATATGAGTTACAATAAAGATTACGAATATGTAAATAAGTTATTCTTTTTACTTTCTTACCTAAAAGAAGTATTGTTCGGGAACGTATTTGTAAGATAAATATGTAATATTCTGGCGATGAGCACCAATTCAGCTGATCGGCAAATATCAAAGAATGATGATATATAGTGTTTAAGAATGATGAAAGAATTCAATAAGTTGAAAATATCGGAGTCCATATTTAAAATTAAGTTGATGATGATCGCCAAGCACCGAACGTCGGGTGTGATGTTTAATCACGCTGAATTATAGAGCAGAAGAGATGACCGTAACATTGTTTTCGATACGAGTTATCTTAACAAATATGCCGGGAAACAATAAACAAAATTGAAAAATTCCGGTTTTTCGAATATCTTCGGAAGTACTCATTTTAAACGCAAAACAGCCCAATTTTAATGAGCATCAAGCTGCAACTTTTCTAACCGATCACCTTAACCTCTTACATTCAATCCCAATGATGGCGTCGAAATTCGAGCCACTGTACATATCTTTAAAAAAATACAAAAATAAAGTTAAACGATAAGAAGATATCACAGAGGGTATTCTATGACATAAATAAAATATATAAAAATACAAGAAACAAATATAAATTTACAACAAATATTAGAACGGCATTGTTAAGCAAACAGCCTCCTCTTCAAGGCTGGAAGCCCACACATAACCAGGAAATTCCACAGGCGGAATATTGTTTTGGAAATTTATTTTCCCACCAAGCAAGATCTTTTATCAGGAGGCGCTTTTTAAATAGTTAATAAATTCTGCCGTATAATCAAAATCTGAAGCTTTTTAAGTTTTTTCTTAAATAAAAATTAGATGATTTGACCATACTCATACAGTTTTTGGATTTTTTTGCCCATAAATAAATAACCGATCAAAGGAAATATACATATTTCCAATAAGTACCTACGTTAACTAAAAAAATATCATTTTAGACTATCTAAAAAAAAGAATTATTTTGATTGGAGAAAAAGTAGTATATGCAACTCGTAGGAAAAGCATATTCCCGGACTCTTCGTGGTTGCTGGACTCGGCTAAACCCTCGCGCAGCACAAACTACCATCGTCCGGAAATATATTGTTTTTTCTTTACGTTACCCAATATACTATTTTTTCGACCGGACTGAAATCTACATATTTCAAATACGTTTTTCTACCTTCAAAATGCATTACTCCTGTAGGCTTAGGAGGCAATGTACTTTTTTAGCTATAGCCGAAAATATTTTTTCCGGACGCTCAACTTTTCGTATGCTTTCAATATTCACTAAGAATGTCTGTCAAAGTCAGACAGATTCACTGCTAAAAATATAAAAAAAGCTTATGGGTCCCCAAATTCCTTTTTCTCAAGATACACGATGGTAAATTAAAGAAAAATAATATCATCACACAATAAAAAAAAATTAAACACAAATAAAAATTATAATTCTTTATATTTCTTTAATAAAAACTTAAATATCAAGACTGTTTTGTCATTTTACCCATTTATTTAATTAAAATTATTTATTTATTTTGTTAATTTTTTAACATATATACGCGAAAAAAGTTTTAAGCTGCTTTCTAATCTCTGGTGTAATCAATCAAAAGTGTATACAGTGTTGGACAAGTTAGACTTCTAACAATATTTTTGTATTTGTTGCGCCAATCTTTTTTATTTTTAAGGCCCAATGGATGTATTTTCTTTAGGTTTGCCAATTTTGGTCCAACAGATTTAAACAGGGCTGGAGTTATGAGACTTTTTCCAAAAATGCTGTATTTAACCTTGTTGCAAAGAAATCAGATTTAGCTACAATTGAGCTAAATCGTTTTTCTTGTTTTGACAAACTATGGAAAATGATTCAGTAAAAGCCAATCTGTCAACAATTTAAGGATTCAGAAATTATAATTACTCTTGATAAATGGTGCGCCCCATAAAGCATGCATTTCTCTCGGTTTTAACAGGGAACTTTTGTTAGTGTGCTTTGAAAATCAAAAATATAAGGTTACTATAATTTTTAAGTTAGATTCTGACACAGCTTATAGTTAATTAATTAAAATTAAACGAATTACCCTAATTGTAGATAACTTCGATGTCTTCTGCAACAAAGTTAAATGCATCATTTAAGAAAAAGTTCCTAAGTCCAGTCCTGCCTAATTCTATTTGATCTGAATTAGCAAACCCAGAAAAATGATATCTAGCTATTAGCCCCTTTAAAATTAAAAAGATAGACGCAAAAGATACAAATTTCTTATTAGTTAAAAAGTGTGCAAGAGTAATTTGGCCCATACTGTATAATAGGGGGCGTCCATAAATTACGTGAGGCATTAGGGGGTCGAGTTAATTCTCAATGTTGGGGGAGGGGGGTCTGTGCAAATTGCAAAAAAATATGAGATTTTAGCAGGTCCCTCCAGAAAAAATATGCTATCCGGTATCAACTAGAACTAACTATTTCCATCCTAACCATTTTTGATCTTCAAAATGTTTTCCACGAATACAAAGTCTATTTCGGTTTAAAAAATTGTGCAAAATATCTTACGTGAGATTCGGGGATGAAGGGATTAAATCAAATCTCACCAGAGGAAAAGAGGGGATCAAAAAATAAAAAAAAACGCCTCACTTAATTAATGAACGCCCCCATATATTTCATTCTAGAAACAACAACAAACACAATCCTTATGTTTATAAATTTTAACAACTTTCCATTATTTTTAATTTTATCGTGAACATGTGGGTACTATCAAAAAAATTAATAACTTTATGTAAACTAAGTACCCCTAAGTATTTATTTATCAAAGCTTCCACTAATTGACCATTAACAGTAGGTTTACGTTATATTATAGAACTTACGATAGCAGGAAATTAAAAATAATGCATAATTACTATAAAAATTGTTTAGAAAAAAAATGGTTATATAACAGAAAATTAAACTTGATAAAGTATCGATTGTATAGGGGAGAGTGATCTAAAACGAAATACTATTTTGTATTCATATTTTTTTATAACATCACTTTTTTAGAAGTACCATTTATTACCAGGGTCGTATAATGGGATATGGCTAATAAATACAACTCCTGAAATAAAACTATATTTATTCCAAAACAAAGAAGTATTGAAAAATTCAAAAACACTGCATTTTTATTTTGTCAACCTGTGTTGGGTAAAACGACATAGGATATGTTATTTTATAAGTCAGGCGAACACAATTTACAAATGGACGTTTTTTGAGAAGGTGACAATCCAGCACACATGGCATGGGTCCACTTGGAGCAAACCATACATTAAAGCCACAATATTTTTAATTTTGAGATACCATACAAATTATTGTAGTATAGATACGCAGCGTCTTCATCTTCATCTTCTTGGTATGCTTCTCGTTCGAGTTCATGCTCACTTTCAGAATAATCTATGGCTGATTGATCTGTAAAATACAAAACAAATATTGTATTGTACTAGGTAGTAAGAAAAAAGGGCGAGTTGACAAAATAACATAGTATGTCATCTTAAACACCCTCAACATATGTCGTTTTATACACCCTAGTAGTAGCCGGAACTTTTGTTTTTTCTAACTAAATTTTAAATATCGTTAATTTAAACTTAGCAGTACTTACCCTAAAGCTATAGTCTATTTACCATATACGTTATTTAGAAAAAGCTAAAACCAAATATCTTGAAACAAATGCGTAAACTTGTGCACCAATAATATTTATAAGAATTACGTTTCACAGCAAGCTGACAAATGATCATAAAATAACTCCAAAGCGCCTGTAAAATTAGGAGGTTTATAGAAATATACCTTGCAAAGTAATTTTCTTACAATATCATAGATGTCTTTTTTAGTTACTATAAAATGTAAGGTGTTTCGTTTTAGCAGCTATGTCATTTTGGACCACTCTCCTCTACTCTTTGGATTTATCCATCAATATTTTTTTAACTTTTTTTTCGATAAAGTACTTAAAGCTGTTTTTTTAACAAAAATGATAATTCATGTAATAAATTCGTACAGGTTTAACAGCCCAAGCCGTTACGTGAGTGTGGCAATTCAATAACTAATAATAAAGAAGATACTAGCCACGTAGCCTAGTTATTTTGTGGTAATAATAAGACACTTAAGCATACTATTTTGCTTTTTCCACCGCGTAGGTTTTATAATTTTAATTTTTGGAGTCATCCAAATTCATCATTATTATAAATTTTTAGGAATTTCCAAAATTTATCCGTACACAACACCACTTACTTTTTTGCTTTTCAACGATTTTTAGGGTTTACCGTAGTTTACTCAAACTCAAGTTCGATTAAGCAAAATGATCTTTGCATTCGAATTTAGGACATCAAAAACTTTTAAAAAATGATCAAGTCAAAAGTACTGGTCACTTTTTTGTGTGCTGGTGTTATCTAAAGCCGTATCCTCACTTAGTAGCATGTTACACAAAGTTGTTGCTGATACATGTTAAAAAACAAATAACTTGTTGTTTTTACAGTGTTGAGTAAAAAATTGCGTCCTCATTTGCTACTCAACACTGTTATCAACAATGTTATCTAACATGTTTCAAAATTTTTTACAAAAAGTTTTTGTAATTTGTTACTAAGTGAGGACACGGCTTAAGGGCTAATACTATTTAAAGTAGCAGAAAAAAATAGGTTTTGCTTATACTTTTTTTTCGACACTTAAAATTGAATAGGTATAATAAATCAAATTCAAGATATCAGGGTAATCATTCTTAAGTCAGCACTATTGCTAACTTCCTTATTATTGGAGGTACGAAGTCGGTTAAATAAGTAAAGTTGTAGTACTTTTTCTACTAAATAACGTGCTGACAACCGAAAAACAATTGAACATTGGGTTTTTCATTAATTACAATTGTATAATTGTATATTATGTCACCATTTAAAACTTCTATTAAAGAGCTTTAAAAATGTCCACATGTGATTTTGGAAATATGGCCATCCTCGGAAATTTGATGGTAAACCGGCGATTTTTAAATAGAACTCTATATATTACATCACCATTAAATAAGTGTTCTAGATAGCTTTAAGAAAATACTACATTTGATATGTCTATTTGTTATAGTTTTGGAAATATGGCCATCTAAATATAAAAAATAATAGATATAGTGTCTATTTTATCTTCGACACTAAACTTAGTGCTTATAGCTTATTGTTAGAGCTGAAAATATAATGGAAATTTAACATATATTCAGATTGGAATGGCCATATTTTTAAATATAAGAGATAGACATACCAAATGTGGTATTATCTTAAAGCTCTTTAAAATATCTATTTAATGGTGATATAATATACAGAGTGTTTTATGTAAGAAATGCCGGTTAAATTTTTGAGGATGGCCATATTTCCGAAACTATTAAAAATTGGATATATAACATGTGGACTTTTATAAATCTGTTTATAAATGTTTATATAATATGGAGCGTGACCTATTAAAAATATATATTTTTGTTATAAGTTATAAACCCAGTGTTCCATTAAAGACTTTGGGGCAAAAACCGGACAAGTCCATTTGTTGACAAAAATATTTATTTTGCGAAGTGGCATGCTCTTAAGATATTCGCATAGATTGGTGCAAAAATTATACAATTCTGAAGCACATTAACATCCCTATATGAAATTTGTACGTACATAGTCAACGTCGTTTTTTAAGCAAAAAGCAGGCAATTCCGGATTTGTTTAATTGTTGGTCCAAAAATAAAATTTGGACTTGTCCGGTTTTTGCTCCAAGGTCTTTAATTGTTTTTGGGTTGGCAGCACGTCAATTAGTGAAAAAGTACTGCAACTTTACAAATTTAACCGCCTTTGTATCTCCAATAATACGGAAGTTAGCAATGGTGCCGACTTAGAATGATCACTCTGGAATAATAAGTTAGTGCTTTATTATGTAAATATGTAATAATAATAATTGGCGGAACAGATGGAAATGTGTTATGGTTATTAACGTTATATCTTAAAAGATTATTTGATAAGCATAATGGTTTATAATTGTCTTCTAAATTGTTATAATTAATCATCTAATGTCTTATCTACTATTAGATTTAGTTGATAAATACGCTTTTTCTAAAGCTTTCTGTTTGTGTTATTATAAAAAAATTCTTTACATATCTTTTATACTAGATCTAAAAAATGATTTTTTTGTTTGCTTATACAGGGAATCTTAAAGATGTCTGTACAAACTTACCACTAATTCCTTTGGGCTAAAATTCTAGGATCTATTGAATTTTGGTTATTTTTAAAATTAAACATTTTATTAAATATATTTTTTTACACAAAACTCAGTATTAAAAGGTTAGAGGGAACCACCTGCAGTCCTTTGCTTGTGTTCAAAATGCTTTTACTTTTATTGCGTCGGTATATTATGACTGACTAATAATTTATATTTTTTATGTTTTTCAAAGAAAAAAGGTATACTTAGTAAATATCGCTTCTAGCAACCCTTTTTAAGGTATTTTAGATTAAACATTTAATAACCGTTTCTTTACAGTTTTTCTAGGTCACCCTTGTTTTTCTAAAAGGTCTGTATAAAATGCTACCACAATGTTCCTATCCTTGTCAAAGTAAATAATAAAATGGAACGTTTGATACCTCTTGCAAATAGAAAACGTTTTAACTAAAGTCCATTAAATTGTTGTATTTTGCACGGAAAAAAATCTGGTAAATTACATGCAATTGTAACCTACACGGTTACAATGTGTAGCAGTATAGGCCCCAGGTACACGTTGTAGTAACTGCTTTTTTTTGGAGCAAATAATGTGCAGTAGTATTTAATACTTTTGTAGTAAACCTTTATGTTACCGTTTTCAATACTACTATAATTAAGTCAAGATTCATATTTGGTTACTGTTGTTAGCTACTATCATTCACTTATAAAACTTAAGGACTCGTTAATTTTTATAACATGAGATTAATAACAAAAATTACACTTAGAACGTCAATAATAAACATATTTTACACAATTTTTGCGCTACACTCTTATAGCACACAACGCCTTTTGATTTTTTTCCGTGTGTCCAAAAGAATTTATAGTAGCATTTGGTACGGAATGCTAGGGGTCTTGATAAAGCGTGAAGGAATGCAATACAAAGTTTTTGTATGGAATAAAACGTTTAATCTAAAATGACTTCAAAATGGTTACTTGTATATCACGTATGTCTTTTTGTGCAAAAAACATTAAAAAATAAAAATTATTTAGTAGAATCAGAATTCATAATACACCGATGCAGAAAAAGTTATGACACTTTGAATCCACGCAAAAAACTGTAAGTGGCTTCCTCTACATATAACAATAAAATTTTGCAAAAAAATAAAAATTACTAAAATTTAATAGGATCGCCCTGTATTTCGCAAATGATTAACTTTTCGACTAAGGTAAATTGCATTAGATTGTTGTATTTTAACCCAATGAGTCTGTGTTAGCATTTTCTACAGATCTATATATATATATATATATATATATATATGTTAAAGACTCTCTGTATAAGCAAAAATACTAATTTTCCAACACAAAACTATTTGGGTTCAAAGCTAAAATTACTACTTTTTTATTTTTCTATTATTATTAGGGCAAAGGACATTTATTTTTCTTTCGTCTAACTCCTTAATGTTATTAGAATATTTGAACTACTAAGCTCACTGCACACAAGGCGCTAAGGTCACGGTAAGCTCACGGTCCGGTCAAATGTTTTACTGAGACCTAAGCGCCTAATGTGCATTAAGCCGGCTGTCCATAAGAGCGGTTTTCCGCTCGCGGATGATAACTCAGCGTTGTGATTGGTTAGTGAAAATGTAAAATGCTTTTCCTGCCATTTTCGACGCGGATCCGCAAAAAGTTGGGATAAAGTTAACTTTTTTCGTTTTTACTAGATTGTGCGGATTTTTTAAATTAATAGCCAGGAACTATAACCTTGAACTTCTTGATGAGCTGTTGCTTGAAAATACGACAAGACGTTAAAGATCCATTTTAAATGAAAGAAGATTATTTACTTCAGTATGATATTTAGCGAAAAAAAAGATATTTATCCTACTTTAAATACGACCAAAAAGACAAAACAGAAGGCACAGGTTTTGGATTATTTTAGAAAGAAAAGTTCATAGCCAATATTATACTTTATTAAAATTGTTTATTATTATCAATTTTGCCATCCCACAGACAGATGATGATTAACATCTAGTGACCTTCACAACCGTAGTATCAACCAAAGAAAATTCTAACATAAATTCACCATATTCAAAACAAAACGCTTAAATATTTTCCGCTACAATGGGCGTGTCAGCAGTTTTTCTGCGCGTATTATTAATACGCGGGCGGTAAACCGCTCTTATGAAAAGCCGGCTTTAGCCCTTGGTCCTTTGTTACGAAGTGTATAATTTAAATCTTTTATCGATACCTTTTAGTTAAAAAAAATGAAGTTTGTAGCAAATATATCATTCTTCTTCCAGAGGGACTAGTCTATCTATTATTACCAAAAGAGAACCGATTAAATAACAATACCTTTTAAAGGCAAAATAAGATTGTCGATTATAAGTGTCAAAATATTAATAACATTATTACGACATACAGAAATACAGTCGGCACCGATTCTACGAAATTTCCTCACACATTCACCATTGGAACGGTTTAAAATATAGATCGACTAGAAACAATTCATAATAACTCCTGGCGATGGCGTACCCTTTCATTAAGTAGTACCAACGCTCCAAAGAACAAATAGTTGTAAATAAGCACAATACTTGATGTAGACGGAAATGTAAGTGCACGCGGCGTGTAGGTTGAAGGTTGCGATAAATAAAACTTTTAAATTGCCTACTAATGTGGTACTTATTATGAAACTGTAGACATTAGAGGGTTTTTTAAAGATATTAGATGACAAGACTTTTTATTTGTTCATTATCTTTTTTTTTTCTTTGTTATGTTAAAATAATATCCATTACTTACCAGTGAATAATAATAACAATATTTAATGCTTTTATTTTCTTATAAAATTCTTTAAAATGTCTAATATCTACAATACTGGTTGGGCTTTCTAAACGCAAAACAAGATATATCTGTCTTTTACAATTTTGGTAAAAACATAGTTAAGCCGGCTGTCCGTGAGAGCGGTTTTCCGCCCTCGTACTAAAAAGACGCGCAGAAAATCCGGTGATTTTATGTTAGATTTTTCTTTGGTTGATACTACGGTTGTGAAGGTCACTAGATGTCAATCATCATCTGTCTGTGGAATGGCAAATGGATTGGATAATGGATAATAATAAACAATTTTAATTTTGTTATGTGAAAACCCACTTTTGTAATGCAAAGAAAATAAATAAATCTTATTATTTTGGGATTTTTGAAGTTTAGAGTTGTGCAGGTACTATTTTTTTTTGTAAGAGCAAAATTGTTTGTTTTTAATGGCGTTCATCCAGTGCTTTGACCCTAGCGTTTTTTTTCGCCAAATACCATACTGAAGTAAATAATTAAAATAAGTGTAGTTAATGTCGTCCATAACACTTCCTTTATTTAAAATGGATCTTTAACGTATTGCTTTATCTTCAAGCAATAACTCATTAAGCTCATTAACTAGTTCAAGGTTATAGTTTCTAAATATTAATTTAAAAATCAGCACAATATAGTGAAAAAGGCAAAGGTTAACTTTATCACAACTTTTTGCGGATTCACGTCGGAAATGGCGGGAAAAGCATTTTAAATTTGCACTAACCAATCACAACGCTGAATTATCATCTTTTCAATCAAACAATCAAATCATCAATTTTAGGCAATAAATGACAGATACAAGTGTCAAACTGAGAGTTGGGCTCCATTAAAAAAAAATAATGCAAAGGGGGCTGTTGTTGCACATTATTTTAAAGCGTTTGACTTGACTATCTAAGTTTATTAAATTCAAAAATATAGCCATGTTAATGAGGTATTCAGGTAATTTTTAAAGTACCGCTATTTTGTAGTAGGTAAGGGTTTTAACTGTGTGTTCTGGAGTTATAGAGTATTTATAAGAAGCTTTAAAATAATGTGTCATAAGACTCCTCTTTCTATTTATTTTTTTCTCAAAATGGCGCCCTGCTGTCAGTTTGACATTTATATCACAGCATTATAGGTACCGGTGAAAAAGAAGGTCTTTTGGAAAGACATTTACTGATTTGTATATTTTTTGTTTTATTTCAAATATTCCAAGTCTTAAGTTAAAAGCTCTGTATTTGTTGTAGAGTAAGTTTTGTCAAACGTATACTTTTAAAAGCTAGTACCGGTGGCCCAAGAAAACCTGCAGTAAAAATCAGATAAATTTATTTTATGTCATATGTCTTGTCAATTTTTTAATTGACATTTTACTTTCTATTAGTTATTCAATAATTTTTAGTCATTACTAGTGGATTCATTACAGTATATATCAGTTATGCAATGATTTTACAATTTTTTTTTTTAATTACTTTAACCGGCTTATTAGAAATTAACATAATTTAGTATGGGAGCTTATCTAATCAATATCTTTAAATAGTAATATCATTTTGTTTTAAAATCAATAGGGGAGCCAATATTTAAAGGTATCAAAATTTACATTAATATGTATGGCCAGTCTGGCAATGTACCACTCGGTTAATAGTGAATTTAAAAAAATGTTCGTTTTTATTAAAATTAAGCATGTTTAAATTCTACGTTGATAAAATTTTATAATATAATAATTTATAGCACACATACATATAGAAAAGGAATGTGGATTTTCCCATTTAAACTAAAAATTTTACATTTTTTCTTTTCTCATTCAGGGCATATTGGTATTTCATTTAAACTCTCAACCTGTTCCATATATAGGCGTGTTCAGTGTTCATGTATTTCAAAGTTCGTGGATATCAAATACGATTAGGAATTTAAACTAATTAACAAGGAATTAACGTGTGGCAACAACAAGTCGTGTCAAGCATGAGGGTAATTAAAAATTCACTTTGTAATTAAAACTTGTTTTTTGATAAGACTTATATTCCAATAAGAAATTCCAAGTAGAATCCCATACCGAATCAGCTAAATAACATAACACTGTATATTGGAGCAATGTAAGCAAAAGAGACAGTTTAACGTCAATACTGGCATGTAAACATTTCTTATTGGATAATTCATCATACCTCCTTTGTTGTTGCTTTATTGGTCGATATACCTTTACTTATTTCTTATAACGTACAGTGTACTGCAGCTTTAGTTTATTAATCACTTGAAACAGCTCGCGCAGGCTTAATACCTAAGTACCAGAGTATCGTGGGTGTCGGATTTTTCGATGTTTAACCCATCTTTTCCCCGGTTTCGTCAACGTTGACCAAGCACTGAAATATGTAGTTATTGCATTTTTAATTTTTTACATAACGCGGTGATGTCATCACTAATGATTTTTTAATAACTAGTAGCGAAATACTACCTATACTACCATTAAGATCAGCATATAATTCTGAAACGCCCTATCAGGGGCGGCCATAGGAAGGGGCTATGGCCCTAACTTTTACGCCACATCCTTTGTAACCGAATATTTTTTTCACCTATATACACCTAATTGTAAATATGGGCATTTAATGATGATATGGCCTCCCCTCAGAAAGTTAATAGGACCGCCCCTGCGTCCTATACAAATTCTAACACGGGATAAGCATAAGAACTCTAGAAATATTATTTAGTAAATGTGCTTGGTTCTTTAAATTTAAAATTAAAGTCATAATTTCATTGTACCAAAATAATTTACTCTATATATATAGACAATAAATAATTATTTATCCGCTACTTTATGGGTAATAAAATGGCAATAAGTACACGTATCCGATAAAACTACAAACACATGTTAAAAGAAAAAACCGTTGTATAACTACTAACCTGCTTTTTGAAACCAGATCTGCTGTCTCTAGTCAGATTTAAAACAGATCTTTGATGGATTAAATTAGTCGCGGTACTCTTTGTGAACAGCCGACTGTGAATGAAAGTGAATTTAATCGTCTTGGTCTCGTTCTTTTCTAAGCAGTTTGTTTAGCTTGAATATCTTTGTTATTAATTAAACATAGTATACATTTAGTGGTTAATCGTTTTAGTCATGTTTCACGCTAATTACTGCTTATTATACCCTTGTTCCTTCTGTTACATTGGCCAGTTTTAACAGTTTCTTCTATTTCTCATAAAATATATTTAAATTTATACCTAACAAGAGTATTTTTTCTTCTTTAAATACCAAGATTCTTGGGCTGGATGACAATCTGATATACTCTTTTTATTGCCTTTTTCGAAAGGGGTTTAACACAGAGACATATGTGTAACCGAAAAGGTTTTGTTTTTTTAAGGTGCTACAGCCGCCAACCGTATGTATCATATTGTACCCACTCACCCACCCTAGTAGTCTAGTTTTTGAAAAAGAGAAGTAATGGTCTGTTGTGTGTGTACCATAGATTGTCTGCCTTTTGTAATCCAACACCTCACACTCTAGTGTGGACCACTCTTTCACTCTCTGCTCCACATATTATGCAGTTTAAATTTTCATTGCATAGCCATATTTTTTTACATGTTCTTTTACTAAAGCATGTCTAGTGAGAGAATATTCTTTGCTAACTCCTATTTATTCGAAAAAGTTGTTTGGTTCTTTTTTTGCATAGTTCTCTGATGGAGTATGTTTTTTATGCATATTTTGAGAAGGAAGCGTTTCCCAGTGCAGTTTTTTCAGGGACTGGTTCTGACCAAACATATGTCGTGACTGATCCCTTTTTGCCAGTTCATTTGCATTTTAATTGTTTTAGATTTCGCATTTTCCTGGCACCCAGATCAGCCTTATTTGAGGCGTTGGAGGACTTAAGTGGACCATCTCACAAGTTAAAAAAAAAGTGCTTATTTATAAGAACTATTATAAACTGACTGATTATAAGATAGTAGTAGCTCATTTAGTCCATTTTGGCCCCGATAAACAAGATAAAGTTTTTACAACTTAAAGTGAACAATCTATTGTTTACGTTATCTATCATCATTTAAAATAAATATTGCAAAATATCTAAACTTGACCAACATTTGGGTGGTCCACTTCACATCGTGTGAACCTCATTACTTCTTTTATTATCTATGCAAATATCTTTCCATTTGTAATATCTAAGAAATAAAGATATCTGATTTTAAATTATTATGTCTATATTAGCTTTACATTATCATGTCAATATAATTAGCCAATTATATTTTGTCATTTAAGAACGCTGTTTCCATTAGGTAGTTCAATAGAAAACAATTAAAGAAGAAATAGACCGTATCGTAGGAATAAGCAATTGTTACATAAATCAAAATGCAGACTATTTATTAAATTTGACAAAATATATGTGTGGCAATGAATTTAAATAAAATGTTTTTGTGTTTATTGATACTTAAACAAAAGTAATTTATGTAAGAAGTGCATAAAGTGATATTTTTTTACAAATGGGAGGCTTGTCAGCACGAGCCGGCAATCCCATGAGTAATAAAAATAATACTTTATGAATAATAATTTGCTTACTATTATTTATTGACTGTATAAATTTAAAATATTAATTTTGGAGTTATTCAGGATATATCAATTTTTAATAATTGTATATTAATTAATTTAACCACAAACTGATAAATTTTAAATTTAGTGACAATTTTACCAAAAAAAAAAGTATGGTTGGATTTATGGTATTGTGAATTTTATTTAATTAATGTTACGTTTACAGTTATATTGCATAAATTTATAATAAAATAAATTCTCTTAGGCATTGAAATATATACTTTTATTGTTCAATAATTTTGGAGGGCTAATCGCCATCTCGGGGGCCCCTAGCTCCTCTCCCACTTTTAATTGAGCCTATGTATCCGATATATATATATTTATATATATATATATATATATATATATATATATATATATATATATATATATATATATATATATATATCGTAAATATCAGATATTTTGATATTTTCCGTGATATTTACGATCCCTGTTTCCAGACCAAAAGAAAATATTAACTTGTAATATTTTTACAATAAAAATATATTAGAAATAAATTTAAGACTAAGATCAGGCATTAAAAGAAAAATTCACATTGTTTTTAGCAGAAATACTGGCAGAGAAGATATCAACTTAAAGGTAATCTTCGTTTAAGCAAACTAAAGAATTTCTTATGCATTTATCTTAAGCTGTTTTTACAGTTTGTAAGTTTTCTTGCATGCAAATTTTTTTTTGCAATTTTTTGATTTGCGCATGCGCATTTTTCGCTTTTTAAAATTTGTAGCAAAGTGCGCGTGTGCAGATTAAAAAAATTGCAGCAAGAAAACTTTTATGCAAGAAATTTTTCAAACAGTAAAAACAGCTTTAGCAATGGAAACTTTAAACCCATTTATCTCAAGACATGACACAGTCTTGTCAGCTTGATGCTTTAAAGTGACTTTAAGTCAGTAGCAGATAGAAATTATACAAAAAATGCCTGCATGCAAATATTCCGGATAGGATGAGCCATGGCTCTCACTTTGTTGTTGCTTTAGACCAGGGATGGCGAATTTTTACGTATTAACGTGCTATATTTCCAAATAAATGTTTAATTGGGTCATAGACTTGTCATCAAATTACTTTAATTTTTTTAATTTTGTGATTTTTGGAAAAATAATAGCAATATTAAATATAGTTTATCTGAGATAACATTTTTTAAATTGCTCATCCCAATCCAGCTATTTAAAAAAATAAAAGTAATTAAAATCAGATGGTTGACGTTTGTCACTCAGGTATGGACTTGTAGCTTTTTTGTGGTTTAACAAAAATCATAATAAAAAAAATAGTATGGTCAAACTTAAAGCTTTTAAAATTTTGCAAATATATGGCCAGCAAAAAAAGTGCCACATTTAAAGTCATTAAGATTTATACAACTATTTTTTAAACATATTTAAATTTAAGTCTCTACATCCTGAATTCTTTTCAGCCAACTTTAATCTTAAAAACGAAATTTACTGATGTAGAAATATTTTTATTGTCAGCCTAAAAATGTTAGCTTACATAAACTATGCCTACTTCACACTTTTTGATTTTGTGTTTGTGATTAGTGACATGCTCAAAATATTGTGCCTTTGGTTCGCCATCCCTGCTTTAGACCGTCTCCTTTTCACGCATTGGCAAAATTCCCCATGATTGTTTTGAAATGATATTGCAAAAATATTGATAAATTATCATCCAAACACGTTTCTGATCAGATGGTATTTATTTTCCTCCGAGCAAAAAGGCATGGTCTCACATCTCACTTTCTTTTCAATTTAAGCTAATATACGCATTTTAAATTAGATATTAAAACATGCACATTCACCTTCGCTTAGGATGTCTACAAAATATTAATGTTTTGATATGGAAACGTCAATCAAATATAACAATAGAACTAAAAAAACTTTTAAGGCTTTTAGTAAAAAGTTTAATATAGGATGTTTCAAAATTTGTTACAAATATTTTCAGGGCTTATTTTTATGGTCAAAATAAAACTCTTCCCCCGATCGTGTGATTTTATGTTTGTTATCAGTGACGTGCCCAAAATATTGTGCCTTTGGTTCGCCATTCCTGCTTTAGACCGTCTCCTTTGCACGAATTGGCAAAATCTCCATGAGTTTTTTGAAATGGTACGACTAGAAATTGCAAAAATATTGATAAATCATCATCCAAACACGTTTCTGATTAGATGTTATTTATTTTCCTTCGAGCAAAAAGGCATGGTCTCACATCTCACTTTCTTTTCAATTTAAGCTAATATACGCATTTTAAATTAGATATTAAAACATGCACATTCACCTTCGCTTCGGATGCTTACAAAATATTAATGTTTTAATATAGAAACGTCAATCAAATATAACAATAGAACTAAAAAAATATTCACTTAAAAAAACCTTTGTGGCTTTTATTGCAGTAAAAGTTCATTACAGGGTGTTGTTTAAAAGTTACTACAATAATTTTTCACGGCTTATTTTTTGCGGTCCAAATAAAAAAAATTCGATTGGACGAAAATCTACATATTTCCAATACTTTTCTTACTTACAAAATGCATTATTCCTGTAGGTAGAAGGTGTTGCTGGTCAATGTACTTTTCCGGCCATGGCCGGGAATCTTTTTCTAGACGCTCACCTTTTCCTACTAAGCTTTTAATATTCACTGATGACGTTTATCAAAGTCAATTAACAATACCAAGATCACATGGTTATATTCGTTAAACTAGAAAAAAAAATGTTTTATGCCAACTAAAATAATTACTATGATCGGAGACAAAATAGTATATGCAACTCGAAGAAAAAGCATATTTTCGGACTCTTGGTGGTGGCTGGACCCGCTAAAGCCTTCTCTAACAAACTTCACCATCGTCCGGAAATATATTGCTTATCCTACATGTGTTCAATATTGTATTTTTCCTATATTAGTTAAGAGCTAGTGATGACGGACCATCAATGTTTTACCAAAGCTCATATTTTGCTCAATGACTCTCTTATACCTACCTTATATGAGATGGGGCTTTACTAAGCTGAGCGAGCATAGCTATGACGTCATTCAGATAAGACCTAAATTTAGCCAAGTTCGACAGTATTTTACCAAAGCTGCCGTTGGGACACATCGAAGAGTATATTTAATGCGTCCAAAAAAATATTTGCAGACAATTTAGCTGGTTTTAATTTTGTGGCAGACTTATTAAAAAAATAAAGGAAAAAAAAATCAAAAAGTCGGCCACATAAGTACAATGAGCTTAATCTTTTCCTAAGTTTTTTTGGCTGCATTTAATATACTCTTCAATGTGTTCAAACGGCCGCTTTGGTAAAATATTGCCAAACTTGGTCAAATTTAGGTACCTGTCTTACCTGATGATCTCATGTAGGCTGGGTATAGGAGTGTTATTGAGCAAAATATGAGCTATGGTAAAATACTGACGGTCTGTCATTCACTGGCTCTTTGGTTATATTCCCAATGCACCCGCTTCGAGCTACAGTCATCGTCATTTTCATAAAAAACCATTATTTTTAACTTTGGCTATATTCTTGGATTTTAATTAAAAAAATATACTGATCCGTGGTATTTATGTATAGGTTATACCTTTTTTAATAAAGCGCTTTTTATAATATATCACCAATAAAAAGATCTTTAAAAAAGCATAGAGAAAATACCGCATTTAGTTTATGTACCCTTATTATAAACTTTTAAATAGTTTGTTTTTCTAAAATAAATAACTTATTTGGCAACTTTGGTATAAACAATTTTTTGCAAATTGACTTTTTCCTCAAGGTCTCCAAACCGCTAAAATTAATAACTTAACTTTGAAAACACTCTGTATGATTTAACATAACAATTTGTCTAATGTTTGAAATAGCCTTGTAAGAAAGATATGTGTAAATATATACGAAAGTAAGTGTACGTACAACCCGACTTTTTTATACAAGCTTTAAACCAAAACTCTACAGTCACTGTCCTGATTGAATATTATATTATGGTAATCTTACACTTTTATTATCACATTCAGAGTGTGACATGTGAAAAGTGAAACCAACGCTTGTTCCACGTCCTCCAAGGCCGTTCAATTGTTTTTATTTGCGTTTAAACATAGATCTATTTTTCAGTTCACATGGTAATTAGAGTTTCCGCAACGCGAATTGTCATAGTACCGTTAACAGTGACAAATGCCGTACCGTTTTGCAAGACAACGACTTTTTATTTGCAAATTTACGGTGTAAACAATGATGTTTAATAATGATAATAAACTAAAAAGTTTTTGTTAAATTTCGACAAGTGGCATCGCATTTACTCATTACAATTTTTGGAATTAGAAACTTTCTTACTTACCTAAGCCAGAGACACATTGTTTTGACGTATTGTGTCGGGTCGTTTTATGATGCTACACAAGTTGACAGCAATCAGACACCTAATTTTTTATTACTTAAGCCAGAGACACATTGTTTTGACGTATTGTGTCGGGTCGTTTTATGATGCTACACAAGTTGACAGCAATCAGACACCCAATTTTTTATAATATTTTAATGGGCGCCAAGTTTATTGGTCTGATGCTAGGATTACTGTTGTATGTTGACGCGTCGTGTCGCTATAAAATGGGGGCCGTCCAGATGTTCGTCAGGCTGTGATACGTAAAGTCAGAGCCTTTTAGGCCTCTCCTCGGTGCTAATTGCTTTCAACTTTAAATATAAACTTTTAAATTTTGCCCTAAACATCTTTGAACAGTATTGTTGTATATAATCATAAAACTACTGAAATAGGATCAAACAAGGTACCGCCTTTAAAATTAGATTTTTAAGCAATAGTACCTATTTATATCATAATCCATTAGAAAATGTGTTCACGTCAGATTATGGCTCAGCACGTCAGGTCACATCCCGACACAAGAGGTCAGATAAATGTTACCCCGGCTTAACTCTTTTTATGAGATGTTTTAAACAAAACACTTTAACATTATGCTTCTTAATTAGTCATTATTAGTAAAATAAATTAATTTATTAAAAATATTTATAAACTAGACGTAAAAAGCAAACATTGAGAAAATTCCGAGTAACATTTTTCCCATAATCTATTTAATACAATGGCAATTACCATGATAAATGATAAATACAATTTTATTTAACTCTAAAAATTCTGACAGTTTGTTTAAAAAAATGGAAATTGTCTATGAAGTATTTTTATTGCTTTTTATTTATTTCAAAAATTATATATTGCTGTAGTAAAGAGCTGTTTGGGATATATTTTATTTTATTTTTTAATATTTTTAAAATACAAATTGAAAAATTTAAATTATATTGGCCCCCAAAATAGCGTCACAAGAATATGTATATTTGGTAGTAAGTTTTATTTACACCTATAAGTAATTATTATTATTTTAATCACTGAATTTATAATTCCCAGACTCGTTAAAAAATACACATATTTATACTTTTACTTTCGATGTTTATTTAAATCAATGTCAGTATATTTTTTATAGCATTACTTTTATTTTAACTTACCGGTTTTTAAGTGCAAAAAAATAATGAAAGTAAGTGATATTTTTGATGTTACTTGCAACTTCTTTGTTAATTAACTGGATTCTTATAAATTTCGTGAAGAAAGTAAAAGAAAGGAACTTGTTTTACATTTTATCAAGGATTTGTTTAATAGTATACTATTTTTCACCAGATTACTTACGTGTTGAAAATTATGAAAATATTTTATTTAATGTGTTTAATTTATTATTTTTTAGGTATTTAAAAACACTTTTAATATAAATACTCCATTTAAGTACACTACATAAGGTCTTAAAACATTTTTTAAAACTTTTATATAGTGTTTTGTTTTAGTGCCTTTTACAATTTGTTTAAACAATTTATTTAAATATTAATTCATACAATGTATTGTAATGTACTTACTATATACAATGTAATGTAAACGCAACATTAACAAGTCAAAACACCTAGTTACTATAAATTCCGCCATTACTTCTATTAGTTAGAGAAGCCCACGATGCTAAAAGGGGATTTATACGAGCGTCATAGAGACCTATTTGGTTGCAAAGCTTAAATGATAAGAAGAAAAAAATGTTATATAATGTATACCTTTTCATCGATGGAAGAAGCGGCTATAGATTTTTAAATGTGTCAAAAAAACTGTTAATATTTCGGCTTGTGAAAATCGTTCGGATCCTATCGGAATATATATTTTACGTTATCCTTAAATTATTTCTTTTTTGTTAAAAAAATAGCCACTCTCGAGAATGTCCAAATAATGTTTTTTTTTGTAGCCCTCCGCTTCCTTTACGTCATCGTCAATCTCAAATTGTCAGATTAGTGGAATAGACACTCAGAAATTTTTGGCGTTCAACCAATTATAACCGCGGTAATAATTGGTGACAACTTTGACGTATAATACATTATTTAAACGTCAACATAACCGATTGGTAAATACTGTTTTAGAATTGGTTCTTTGCCTAGAACTGATGAAAGTTTAGCATGTAATTAACTCACCCTATCTTAATCTGACACGCTCGAAAATTTCTGATATATATGAAATATTTTTGCCTCTTACAATCGGACCTGTATACGGATCTCATATTTGGTGGAGGTACAAGGTATCCTCCTGTATATTAATCTGCCGTGTTGCAGTTAATCCCGAAATCTTTCTCTTGGACTCCCCTATCATTTAAGTTCATGTGTAACTAAATTTAAAATTTATTATTATGACAATAATTTAATAGAAATTAATAAAAATTTATAATAATAATAAATAATTTGGTTAACTTAGAAAATAAAATTATCAAATTCATACGATAGTAGAAAAATATTGAATTTAATTAATAAGACTCGGTCAAACCTCCCATTCGTAAAAAAAAAAAATTACTTTATGCACTTGTTTATATAATTTATTTTCAATTTATCAGTCATCTAAAATCAATATTATTATAAATTTACAGTAATTTATTTTAAATAGGTCCGTATATTGACAAAATCTTAGATTAAATGACACATGAACTAAAAGGAGTAGTGGCCAAAACTAGATCTTTTGATTTAGTCAATGTCGCCTTTACTGTTACATTGCAAACATTTTTATTAAAATAAGTTCTAGTAGGCATTAAAGCAAAACGTTAAATAAAATGGTAAAAAAGCGTTGAACTGTAAAACAAAGATTACTTTTTTACACTTTATGTAATGTACTAAAATTGAGTACTTTATCCTTATGATTACGGTAAAAAACAGCATTTTTTAAACACTCGTAGAAAAAAAAATATTATAAAACGATTATTTAAGATAAAAACTATTAGTCCCTGTGCCAATAATAAAATGACTTTATGATAAGAACACTTTAAAACCCTTTTTAGAAGGGTTTATTTTGAGATACTACCACGAATATTCATACCGCTATATATGGAAACGGCTCTTTAACCCAGCCCGTCAATGTCAAAAATTTTGGGTGTAGGACTGGGTAAATGCGTGACATTTTTGTCGGACAATTTTACCACAATGTTTTACATGTAATTTTTAAACATTTTGCCTAAAATGGTAAGGGTTACAGTCCATGAAACCATAAGAATCAAATACATGTTTCGGGTATCGGACTAGGCAAGTTACGTGACTCTTACGATTTTTGGATCAATGTTTAAAAATTGCATATAAAACATTGTAGTAAACTTATTCGACAAAAAAGTGACGCGTTCGCCCAGTCCGATACCCGAACCGTTTGACATTGACAGGCTAGGTTAAAGCGAAGCTTCCATATATTGCGGTATAAATATTCGTGGTAGACTTGTTAAAAAGAACCCCCTAAAAGTTCATTTCATTACTGGCCAGGGACTAGGTATATGTTAAAAACTGCTTGATGAAGCAAAAACTTTTTATGGTTTGTATAATTTTGTTTTTCTTTTTTAGGTAATACTGGAGGATTTGCAAAGTACACTATTACTCAAATAACCAGAATGGTAATTTTCATTTCGTTTAGTTTTTAGCTTTTTGAAGAATACCCATGTCATAGTTAAACAAAATACGGTACTATAAGAGCGCGTATACAGTTTAATTAAAAAAACCACGCTCATTTGATTAAACAATTAAAAATTAAAAAACCTTCAGCAGGTGTCAATATTACCGAAACATTTTCACCCATTAACTATTAGCTAACGTCTCACATACGCATTACTTAACACTTAACCGTATTTACCATAAGTACCATCCTATAATTGCCAATTTCCCACTTGAGCGCCTAATCTGAAATTAAAGAGAAACATCCTAGAAATCATCACATACTCGTAGTGTGAACTTCCTTAACATTAACGTACTTATTTGGAATGATTTGAATTAAATTAATGAAAGTGTACTTAAATTTGTAAATTATTTGTCTGTTACTGTGGTTTCCTATACATCTGTTGAATGCAGATATAACTAAGTTCTTCTAGAAGTATGTCTTCTTAAAGTAGACGTTTTGAAATATAGACTACACAACTCTTCAACTTAACTATTTCAATAATAGATAGTAAGAAAAATGTGTACTAATAATGATTTAAATAGAGACTTTAAACTAGTGCGTAAGTAAGGGTGTGTTTATGTTACAATAATATACAGGGTTAGTAGAAAAAACCGGAACGGTGAATTATTTCAGCAACCGTTAAATATAAATGAACTAAGCTTTCGGGCGAAGGGGTAACTGAACATAAAGAATTTAAAAATTATATCTCTAAGGTTGCCAAATTTACAGCTTTCTCTGTAGATTAGGCAATTTTAAAATTTTGAATGGAATTCCTATTTTTTAATACTGTAATCCATTGCTAAATTTACAGTTTTCTTTGTAGATTAGGCAATTTTAAAATTAAAAATGGAATGTCTATTTTTTATTATTGTAATCAATTGCTTGTGTCTACTTTATTATGACCCAATATTATCGTTTTTGTCTCCTGTCAATTTCGGAGATATAACATCACGTATTTTTTTAATTTATACAAAAACGGCTATGTATGGTCATTTATCTAAAAAACGATCCAATCAATATTCATCAAAATTAGTACAGGGGTAAAACTTGACCTTCTAAATTTATAAATAGCATTTTTGCGACGTTATGTAACATTGCAAATGCAACTCCCTGTACTAATTTTGACGAATTTCGGTTTGATCGTTTTTTAAAAAATGTTCATACCTGGTCGTTTCTGTATTCAAGCTTGATGCCATATTTTCGAAATTGACAGAAGTGAAAAAACGATATTATCAGGTCCCAATAATGTTAATACAAGCAATTAATTACAATAATATAAAATAGGGTATACCTATAAAAATTTTAAAATTTGCTAATCTACAGAGAAAGCTATAAACTCGGCAACCTTGGAAATATAATTTTTAAATTCTTCAAGTTCAGTTACCCCTTCGCACAGTATTTGATTCATTTATATTTATTGGTTGCTGAGATAATTCACCGTTCCGGTTTTTCCACTCACCCTGTAGGGTTGCTTTGGTTGAACCGCGTTGCTAACCTCGATCCAAACCACTCCAACATAGACACAGCCCAAGCGGCAAGCGGCGAGCGGAGTGTGTGAGAGCACTATGCCAACATATATATATCTGCTGCCTTTGATCGTTCTGTTAGCATGATCTTCCTAACGACGTAACGCTTTCACACTGCTTGGTATCGTAACCCAAATCTAACGCGCAGAGCCGTACGTAGGGGGAGGCCATGAGGGCAATTGCCCCTCCCCAGGAGCTTAAAAAAGGTTGCTTAAAAATGGCTGGTTTACCTTCTAACCCGCTTTACTTATTTACCTAAAATTCCCCATTTTTTTTGTTTTTTTTTTTTTAATCTGTTTCTTAAATATTGGCAAACATAGACCTATGCTTTAAATCCTTGAGTTAACGTTTCTTTTTTCCTCAACTTTTAAAAATGATCTTTAGCTTAAACAAAATACTTTTTTAAAATTTAACTGGACTATTAAATCACCGTTTTATTAGCCTGAATTAATTCATCGACATACTGCAATTGTCTTTCATGATACTTTATCGAAATTTGATTTTTTAGTTGTCTCATTTGGAATCGTTATGTAATTAGTTTACTTTCTTTATAAGGCATTCTATTGAGTATAATTAAAAGAGATTTAAATAATTATTTTACTGCAGTGGGTATGTTACATTTAAATAGTTAGTAGAATGCCTAGATTATAATGTTTTGACTTTCAAACTGTAGAATTGCCGGCTTTATGAGCCTATTTTATGGACTTACTAACTTTATAATTCTAAAATAGCTGCTTTAATTATTTCCTTATATTTGAAGCTTTTTACTACACACCAAAATGTTTTTAATTTAAAATTTTAGCGTTTTTAGACCAGAGAATACCAAAAGAAAACTATATTTACAACCAGATGAAACTTCGCAAATGACTTTATATTGACGTGTCCTAAACCTTTTTATCCAAACAAATTTTTGTAATGTCTTAGGTGTAATTTAAATTAATAAAAAATAAAAAACTACTTGTTGTTTTCTAGTAATACGTCAGTATTCTGGAAAGTAAATTATTTTTAGTTATTAACCCTTAAAGGAACTACAAAAAATGTTATCTATTCGAAACCTCCCTTTATACAAAACCGAGCTTATTCACTTGGCCGTATTTTAAATTAACCTAATGGGTTTTAATGGCAATTTGTTTTTCTTACTATATCAAAAATATTGTTGAAAATGATAAAAAAGAATCATGTGAAAGCCACAGCCCTTAATATTAATAATAAGCAGGGCCGCATGATGCATTTTAATTTCCCATATGATTATCATGGAAAAGCTTGTTTTTTGAGTTTAAAATTTTAAAACTCTTTATTGGTTTAATTAAAAGGCTAAACCAAATCATTCTCTAGTATAAAATTCAACGCTCGACAAAAAGTTATCTTATAATTTTTCGATAAACCAACGCCGAACCGACCGAAGTTTATTATAAAATTTAACTAATTTTTGTATTTTATTTTTTGTTTGTTTAATTGATCCCTAGATTTAACTGTCAAAAATTTTAAATACAAAAAAATTATATGATTTGAATTTTTTTTTTTGATAATTTTTTAAAAATTAAATGAGAAAATATTATATTTTTAAGTTCGAAACGCGTCGGTAATGTTTTTTTTGTTAATAAAAGAATTTTTCTCTTATCATTTTAACCCATTTTTTTTTAATTAGTCTAGAAGGTGCATTAAAACCAACGAAAGTAGCCCATATGCGTGCTTCAGAAAGTTTTTTTTTATCTTTTTAATTGCCCACGAAGGCTTTTTTCCTAAATACTAGAGTACCGTGGATATGGGGTTAGTAGATGGTTTATCCATATTTTTCCCTGTTCCGTCAATATTGTTCAAGTACAAACATGCAGTTTTTGCATTTTACAGCACTTTTTAGATAACGCGGCAGTGCCACCACGGACGTTATTTTTAAATAACTACTATCTATAGAATTGGCAGAATACTACACAGAGGCTTTGTCATTACCATCTGTGACATAACGAGCTATTAAAAACCCGATGTGAGAAATTGAGATACGAACCCGGGTCTCTGCGGTGAGAGACTAGTACGTCAGCCTCTGCACCATACTCAGAAAGTTAAAAAAAATCGTATATTATCAAAAGATCGACGGCTGCCACGTGTACTCTTTTTCCGTAGTACGCGGTGGTTGGCCAAGGGAATTTATGAAAATTCGCGTGTATTGCTCGGTAAAAAATTAGATTGTAAAACAAGTCAGAGTGAACTAAAAAGAAATAATATTTTATACTTTTTTGGTATTAACTCTGGGTTCAACTATGCAAAAAATATTATGTAAAAAGTACTACAATAAAGTGAAACTTTAACTTCATAAATGTCGTTCATAAATATTTATTTTTAATTACGATTGGAGAAAACATATATTTTGCATGTTACCTAATGACATTAGTAGCAACTTACAAAAAGAAGTCACCTGCCGCGGCTGCTAGTGATACTTAAAATTTATGCTACATGAATTCCATATAAAATAAATACTATGGGAAATTATACAAAATAATATTACCAGTAAATCTTTCCAATAAGAAGTATGTAGGTGTAAGTCCGAATTATGGTATACTAATAAAAAACCTAAAGGGAAAGATAAATTTTATTATGAGTAGAAGAAAGTACAGTTGAAAGTTATAGATTAAACTTGCAATAACAAAAACAAGAGATCATAAACATATTAAACATATTATAAGTATTTATGTATGTTTATAACGAATATGGAGAAGTCTATCTTTCATTTATTAAATTGGTAAATAGGAATCTTGTTTTATACCATTAACAGTAAATTTATGTGTGAACACAAGATTATTGATGATTTTTTGGAATATATTTAGTAAACCTGTATTCATAAATAGCTCTAGTAAAATTACTTTCATAAAAATTTTGTCGCCTTTTTTCACAATCTGATTTAGTGTTTTTTATTGCCCACAACAGTTTATTTTATAATAAGTTTAATTAATGTATCAGTTAACGCAATATTAACTGAACTAAAGAAGAAACAATTTACGATACATTTTACAATTACTTCTACTTCACTCGTTAAAAAATTTGCAAATAAATTTAATAGAAATTATCAAAATTTATTAATTATAATAACTTTCTTTAACTCAGACATCAAAATTGTCCAATTATTACGGTCGTAGAAAAAATATATTACGCAACACATTCATAAAGTATCTTTTTTTTAACTTATAAGATGTCAAACCTCCCATTTGAAAAAAATATTACTTTACGCACTTGGTAAATTACTTTCTTTAGTCTACATGACAGAACTAATATTTTACTTTTTTTCTCCAATGTTATGAATAAAGCCATGAAGTTTTTTATTTTAATTTAAGTTTAATTAAATAACATAGAACATTTAAATCATAGATATGTATGTATAGGTAGGAAACTTACTTTAAAAAAAATTTTTATAAGACTGTTTTTGTAATTTGGGTTTTTAACAATCCAAAAACAGAATTGAGTTATTTAAGAGTTATTTCCCTTGAGCAGTATTATTGCAAAAAAATGGTAATATTGATTGGTTAACCCAAAATGCACTTGTCGGTATACACCGTAACCTTTAAATATTTTTAAATGCCCATATAACCCTTTCTAATACCATTGGGTACTTGCAGCACGTTTTCAATAACTTAATCGATCAAGTCAATTAAGCTAATACGGTTAATGTACTCGAATCGATTTTGGTCCAACGTGGACTAAAACGGTCAATTGCTCATATTTCAAAAACGTATAATTTATTTACGGAAGGGCAATTAATTTAATACGTATTGCAAATATATCGTTATATAATAAAATTATGTCATTTCATGCCAAGTGATTTGTTTTATTGCAATTTAAAGCTCTTACCACGCTTTTAATATAGGTTTATTAAAATGAACTAAATGCATAATATACTTATACAAAGTATTTTAATACCTTTATGATGTTCCCAAAAAAATCACTTTTCTTAGGATTTTTAAAAACCTCGAGTACACATACTTATAGGTGTCCGCTATACATGGGATTTAAGAGGCCTTGCTGGACTAAATTCGAGATATAAGCTTTTAAAATTTGCATATTTACCATGTAAGTCCTATCCTGACGGACGTTTTAAAGCACGTTTAATTAAATATCATTTTAACTTTTCTTAGAATTTTGACAAAAAACTAAGAATCAATAATTGAGGATATAACAAACGTTATATTTTAGCTATTTTTGTAAAAGATAAAAATGAAAAACCGAAAAAACCTTTTTACTACTTTTCTCGAAAATTTTTGAGGTTAGGTTAAAACTAGTTATTACATTAGTTAAAGGTTGTAAAAGTCGACAACTTTTACATTTAACTTTTTAATAAGAGTCTTTATTCAGCTTGAAAATGCAAAAAAATCATTTTTACCCGTAAAAACCACCCCTCCCCCTTCAACACCCAACGCATTATTTGGCCCGGAAGTGTTTTTCTTCCATAGTTAAGATGCACTTAACAAAACTATACCATTAGTTTGCTGCAAGGCAACTTCCCATTCGTAAAAAATATCACTTTATTCACTTGTTCCATAAATTACTATATGCTACGACTCGACTGTTGTTAAAAAAATGCTATTTTTAAAATGGTTATTATAAAGACAAATTATTTTCTATTGGTAAGCAATAGGTATTAAGAGTTGAAAAATGTAACTTTGTCCAACGGTTCGTCGGTCTTTGTAGACTTTGAATTAGGGTTTGTTTTAATGCCTACTAGAATCTTTTTAATATTACGTAATGCAATGTATCAGTAAACGCGACATCAACAAAACCAAAGATCCATTTACTATAAATTCCGCAATTTATTCTTTCAGTTCATGTCACTTATTTAAAATTTATTAGTTTGCAGATAAATTATCAAAATAGTAATTTTTTAACTAGCGCTACAAGTGCTACTTTTTCGACGCGTAGCGGAGTTCAGTCAAGCAGCTAACGGACTAATGTTATTTTTTTATACGCAGCCATTATTGGTCGAAAAAACTAACCAGAACTTTTTCTTATAACTATCTTATAAACTTTTCTCTTTATAACTATACAGGGTGTCTCAGGGTCGATGGTACCTTAGACGTTTACGGAAAACGAAACATTGGATTTTTAAAAAATTTCCATGCAGCGTTGCCGCTTATACCAAAAAGTAATATTAACTTTGAAATTTTAAATGGAACTATATTTTAGTATTTTTGGATCCGCCACTACTTTTTGAATATTTTTTCCTAATATTATCCTATACCTATTTCTAACGGTTTTCGAGTAAATAATTATTTTCCATATTTTTTGGTCGAAACATGTCTCTAAATAAAAAGCTTTTATTACTTTACCTGCATTCGTGCACACTTGAAATTAGGGGTGTAGCATCTCAATGTCTTTTGCATTGATTTTGTTTAAATAAACTTGTTATGAATTATACAGGGTCGCCTAAAATTCGTGATTTTCCCTTTAGATATAAAAATGGTTAATAGTCATTTTTTTTTAAAAGAAACACCCCGTATATTATCAAAAAATCTAAAGAACCATAAAACGCCTTATTAAATGATATATCATGTTTCTATGCCTAAATGCTATGGTGCCGGAGATAAAAGCAAATTTCTTTAACAATCAAAATTTAATATAATAGGTATTTATTAAAGATAGCCATAAAATGTCATTACACACCAACTGTCAAATAATCATATTGGTTTTTTATTCACCTAAAAATTTACATTAGATATAAATAGCTCATGTCCGAAAACCCCGAGATACCAAGTTTAAGATATTATCAGATATTAACGAAATAATTTTAAAATTGTTTTGATTTTGACATCCTGTTTTTACAACTAGTTAGTATCAATTTTTATGCTAAGGTAAGTTTAGTTAAATCGCAATATTTTACCTTTACAATTATAAGTCAGTTAAATTTTGGCCCATTACTATGGACCACCCTCTATATGAAGACGGTCGGTAAAAGTTTTTGGTGTTTCTCTTTAAAGAACAAAAATATGCCGGACACTAATTTTACCTAATTACTTATGTAACACACGAAAAGGCGAAATTTGGAACCTTGAGCCACTTTTACACCTATTGGGCATTTATTCATACATAGGTAAATAAATTGGACAAATTTAAATAGAAAATTTAAATTTTCTGATACATATATCCGCCACACCCACCGATTACAAATCTAGCTACAGGCAATGTTAAATAATTTCAGTATTACAGGTCATGTATATCACGACACAAACTAAATAATGCCTTGCAAGGACCTTAAAAAGTTAACAAAAACACCAATAAATTAAATTAGCATACCATGGCAAAACTTTGGACATAGATTGGCAGAACAAAAAAAAGTAGAGAAAGAAAAATATTTATCTGATTAGGTATAGATCGGGGCGTGATCAGTTTTTATGGTAGTAGTGATTTATATGTAATAAATAATTTAGTTTTAAGCACCAAAGCAAGCAAATTTTTACTGACGTATTTTTTTATTATTTTTATATTTTCTACATGCATTGTACACTCCTGGTAAAAAAAACAGGGCACAATTTTTTTTGTTTAAATTCAATCTTAAATTACCTTTTAATTATATTATATTAAGGATCTTTTAGTCGAATTGTGGTTTTCCATAAAGATTATTAGTCAATATGGGGATTGCAAAAAGTTTAATAAAATTTGGTGTTATACAGGGAAGAGCCAAATGTTGCATTTTGATCCAAATTTTCGAACACCCTGTGGAATAATTTACCGTCACAATTTTTTACCTCTTTATTGGATTTTAAAGCCTCATCTTTTCTTAACATTTCTGTTTTTATTTATTTCGGTATCTCTATGCTAAAAGAAAATATATTTTTTTAAGGAATCAATGCAATTTAATTATGATGGTAGTTATAACGCTAAAATGCAAACATATGTATTGGGGAAACTTAAAATTTAAATGATCATATATTCAAAACTAATAATAATAAGTATATTAAATGTAGTATTTTAAAAAGGTCTTTAAAAAATCTTTTTACTAGTGATATAATATACAGGGTGTTTTTTTATCACATTTTTTGTAGTACCCTATATACAGTGTTAGGAAAAATTACCAGAACGGTCCATTATCTCAAAATATACAAGAGTTACCAAAACATGTTTCATATATAAGTTGTAGGGCTGTTAAAAATCTACATATCTACATTAAGAGTTAACAAAAATCTGATTACCGATTTGAAAACTACGAAACTAACTTAACAAACAAATATTTGTATTTATTTTTATTCATGAAAATAAAAATGTTAAAAATGGTGTAAAAGTATAGCAATACACAAATTTTATTTTCTTCTTTAAAATTATTTTTTGTTTCCTTTTTGAATATAGATCTTGATATAAATCAAAAAGAAGTGTTAAGAAAAGGTGTGGCTTTAAAATCCAATACACATGTTAAATTTGTGACGTTCAATTATTCCACAGGGTGTTAGAAAGTTTGGGTCAAAATGCAACCCCTGTATAACACCTAATCCTATGAAACTTTTTTCAATTTTCATATTAACTAATAATCTTAAAGAAAGAAGCTTTAGTTGAAATCGGTCAAAAAACCAAGAAGTTATTTAAGATTGAATTTCACCAAAATTTTCTTTTTCGGTTTTTTTGTCCAGAAGTGTATACAGGGTGTTCGAAAAATAGACGAAGATATTATAATGGGCAATTCCTTGTTCAAAAATATGGAAAAAAGTTTCTATAAATATGTGTTTAAAAATGCACAGCTTTTGAGATACAGGGTGATAAATATTTTTAAAAAATAATATTTTTTCATGCTTATTTTAAAAACTATATTATTAAACTATTATTACATGCCACTAGACAAAATTTAGTTATATAGGTTATTAATTTTTGCTAAAAAAACTCACAGATGCCCTGGAAACAAAAAATTAAACATATTTCAAGGAAAGTGTTTTAGTGGAACAAAAGCTACAACTAATGATGAAAAAGTCCACCATCCATTTCTGTACACCTTCTTACTTTTTAAAAAATTATCACCGTGTATCTTGCAAACTGTGCTTTTCCAGACCCATGTTTATAATAACTCTTTCTCATATTTGTTAACAAGAAATCAACTTTTATAATATATCTGTCTATTTTTCGAACACCCTGTATTTATGTATTTTCCAATATTAAATGAAACTGCTCTAAGTTTTTACTTGTATAATTAGGTTTTGTTGTTCTTTAAATTATTTACCTTTAAATGTATTTTAATAGTATGATCTAAAAAACACAATAAGGATATTCAAATTCCTTTCCCTCCTTTTATCTTAATCGAGAATGGGTAAAATTTTGATAAAAGGGTGTCACTTTAACTACTTATTATAAAAATAATTTGGGTCACGTGGCGCAGCGTCAAGGCGATATTGGCATTTTTTTATTGGAAAGAGTTTTACAGGTCATGTTTATGACGACCTAAACTAAATTAAACTTCACAACGACCTTAAAAAGTTAACTTAAACACCAATTAATTAAATTACCATATCGTGGCAAAACTTTATACATAGATTGGCAGAACAAAAAAAAGTAGAGAAAGAAAAATATTTATCTGATAAGGTATAGATCGGGGCGTGATCAGTTTTTTATGAAGGTAATATTATATATCTAATAAATAATCTAATTTCAGCAGCAAAGCAAGCAAATCGTTACTAACGTTTTTTTTATTATTATTTTAATAATTTTTTCATTTATCATTTATTATGTGACAGGAAAATAGATTTTTATTTCCGAGTATTCAACATAGTTTTTATATAATTGATTGAATTGGCCTTGATGTGAAATACTTTTATTTAAAAAAGCTCTTTTATCTTAAGGACAGCCTACAAATGCTGTGTTAAGTTAAAGTATAAATACAGTGGGTGCCAAGTTTTTTTCCATTTCCTCATAATAAATAGCAGAATAAAAGATTTTTTAAATATACCTACAGATTTTAGGCCCTCAATTGTTTTAAAATATCGAGGAGACGAGAAAAACCTTCTATTTGTTACTAAAAAGTATCCGTAAACTATTGTGTTTAATTTCAGGATAGAACGTTACTTGCCGACTTTATTTATACATCTGAAAGTAGTTAGTGGTCCAGTTTTTAAACTGCTAAGGTTGTATGGACGTTTCGATTTATTATTAAATCATCATCATGGTTCTGTAATACAACTGTTTAATGTCTGTAAAGTTTTTATATTACATTAACTTACGTGAAGAAGCAACTTCTTAGTAAGTTAAAAACCGTGCCGTGATTTTAATTATTACTGTTTGTGTTTTTTTTTTCTTTTTATACAGGGTGTTTTAGAACTATGGGATCAAACTTTAGGGTGTAATTCCTTATGTTATTTTATAAAAAAAAGTTCCTATAAACATGTGTCCGGAGTTGCTTCCTTACTGAGATACAGATACAACAAATTTAAAAAATCAGTTATTTCTAAATATCTTCAATATGTTTACGCCGATTTAGATAAAATTTAGTACATTTATTTAAAGTAATAAGGCGCTTATTTAGCCCCAACCATATTGTTATTTATTGGGTCAAGTGGCGTCTCAGTGGTCACCGCATCTTATATTATTGAGAAAAAAAGGACCTCATTGACTTTTTTGACGTTTTTATATATATTTTTTTAATTAAGCAATTAATAATACAACTTTTTAATCTTGTTTATCTTTTTTGTATCTACCTTCGTCTACGAGAAAAAATATTAGGGCCACTTTAATTTCTTCTAAAAAGTACTCATAGACAATATAATATAAAAAACAATATTTAAAATAAAAAATTATTTGCCTTGAAATAAATTAGCAGTCGTGTATTTTATCGAAAATTGTCATTTGCCCTATTTAGTAAGATCAATATTCTTTATTTTTTATTTTATATTTTATTTTATGCTGTTAAGGGCTACTTTTTAGAATGACTTAAAGTGGCTTTAATTGTTTTTCTCGAAAACTAGGTATAAAAAAATAAAAAACGTCAAAAAGCTCAGAGGCGTCCTTCTTTTTGCTCAAAAATATAAGTATTGGTGCCCACTGAGACGCCACTGGACCCAATAATAACAATATGGTTAGGGCTAAAGAAGCACCCTATTACTTTAAATAAATGGACCAAATTTTACTCATATCGACCAAAGCATATTAAAAATATTTATAAAAAAATCCTAACTTTTAACGCACTGTATCTCAGTAAGGAAGCAAGTCCGTACATATGTTTATAGGGACTTTTTTTTAATAACATAAGAAATCACACCTTAAAGTTTGATCCCATAGTTCTCAAACACCCTGTATAATATTGTTATGTTTAGAATACCTACTTCAAAAAATGATATTAATATACATATCTAATGATAACGTATTGGTTTTTCTTAAACAATCAGTCAAATTCAATATATGGTAAGCATATTACCTAAGTTATTTTCTTTTTTTTTCATTTATGTAGAGAGAAACCAAAAAAGCATAAACTTATAAAATCGTATTTTGTTCATTGTATTACAGAACCCTGATTATGGTTTAAAAATAAATTGAAACGTCGATAATTAGCAATTTTTTTCTAGAATTAACGACCCCTATACCTACCATAAAACCTTAGCAGTTTAATAATACAGTTTTGAGACAAACTTGTTAAAAGTTGCATAACCACTTCTTTACATACTCTAAATATGGTATTACAAATATTGATGATTTTAACTTTAGTATGTGCAAAAATAATTAGAAGTTTTCTATATGTGTACTTAAATGAAACACTCTGTATATTTTAACATAAGATAATCCCTTTTACTTATTTGACATTTTAAATAGTTTTTACGCTTACTTAATTTATTGAAAGCTATTTGGAGTATTGCATCTAGGTAGCTTAAATCCTTTATTTGTAACTTTATTTTTAATCCGTTCGCCAAAAATTGGCACAAAAGACTCTTTAAAAAATCCTTTATTGGAAAATTGCTTGTTTAAAAAGGGGTTCCATTTATTAATATTTGAATATGAAAATGTCAGTTTGCCAAATTGTTTTATTCCTATCTTTTATATTGTGGTAGGGGAGCCCAAGAGGGGATTTCTGAAATTACTACACCGCGTCAAAAAAATATACAGCAGGATACCTTGTAACCGATTAAATACCTCCACCCAATATGAGCCCCGTATACAGGGGCGATCGTAAAAACAAAAATATATCCATCAGAAATTGTCGTGCGCGTCAGATTAGGATAGGGTGAGTTAATAACATGCTAAAGGATGTATATTCCACCATAGAGTAAGGAAATTATAAGAGTTATCATGGAATAGCCGATTTAAGGACAGGTCATGCGAAAACTCCCAATATAATTTTATTCGTTTCTCGTTGAAATACCGCCAGTTAGTCATTTCAGTAAGCTTACGTGTGTCCCCACCGCTGATGTTACACGAGGCGAGGCTTCGACCGACGCATTTAAAGTGTAAACTGGAAAAATGACAAGCCTGCCGCAAAAGCAGTACGAAAATTTTAGCATGCCATGGTTTCTCTTATCCGTAGGTATGTTACTTTATGATTCCACTAATTCAACAATTTGGGAGTAATGTAAAGAAAGCGGAGGGCTACCAAGTTGTGAAAAAAAACGTCATTTTGACATGCTGGAGCGTGATTATTTTTTATTTTTTTTTTTATTTTGAAGAAAATAATTTAAGGATAACGGAAAATCTAAAATTAAATACGATTTGAACGATTTCTACAAGCTGAAATAGTAAAAATATTTTTTGACATACTTAAAAGTCTATAGTCGCTTAACGCCCCGATGAAATGGTATACCATTTTTTTCCTTCTTATCATCTATGCTTTGCAACCCAATAGGTGTCTATGACTCCCGAGTAACTGCAAATAAAGCATCTTGGGCTCCCCTACCATTAGTCACTAAAACTTTTTCAAAATTATACAGGATCAGATGTAATATTAAAAATGGTTTTAAAAAAATCAAGTAGGCTTAAAAACTTTTTAAAATGTCACGTTCTGACTTAGAATCTTCTCAGAAATCCAAAAATGTAAAAATATATAGAGTATCCTATTTAAAAATTTAAAATTTCCGAGTATACCAGAAGTGCCTGGAAAAAAATATGCGAAAACTCGCCTTTTTCTATACCATTAACCTATACCAAGTCTCACTTTGATAGGTGTAATATTCTAGCAGTTGCGACTTATCTAATAAATTCGTTAAAATTTTGTATACTGTGCATTACAAAAAAAAATAAAAAAAAGGTAACTGTACATAACCCCTTAAAAGTTGTTAAACTTATAAACTATCTGAGATTTGTAAGTTTTTTTAATAAGACAATAACAACATTATTTTCATTTATGTGTTTTTACAGTTTTCACTCTCCGAATTTTTTTCCAATATCAAAAACAAAAAGAAAGGCAAAAGTGATATCTGTAAGGTGTAAATATTTTTTATTGTTTTGTTTTATTTAATAAAACTATTGTTTCACGTTACGCTCTAGATAAAAACCTTAAATTGGGCCAATCTTAACCAATTGTTTTGATGGCACTAGTCTGTTGCACAAAAACTTATTTTTAAGTGTGCTCAATTTAACGGCAAATTAAGTTTAACTTCAAGAAAAAAATGTTTGGGGATTTATACTTTCTTTAACAGTAACAGCACAGTTTTGCAATTTTTTTACGATTGTTAAAAAATGTCGTTTTTTAATTGTGATTCGTCTAAAAGTATTACTTTATTTACTTCTAACACTATTTGCTATTATTCTGTATATAGGGTTAGTAGAAAAAAACGAATTGGGAAATTATCTCAGTAAGCGTCAAATATAAATGTACCAAATTTTGTGCAAAGGGCTAACTGAAAATGAAGAATTTAAAAACTAAATTTGCAAGTTTGCCAAGTTTAGGTGAGAAAATAAAATTTTAAATAGAATACTCCAATTTCTATTATTGTTATTAATTGCCTCTATCATCTTTATTATGACGTAATATTATCGTTTTTTCACTTCTGTCAATTGCGGAGATCACCTCATGCTTCTTTCAAAATAAATAATAAAACGACAAAGTATGGTTAATTATCTCAAAAACGATCGAACGGAAATTTGTCGAAATTGGTACAGGTAAGTAACTAAACATTCTAAACTGAGAAATTTTATTTAAGATATTTTATATGTAAATTTCCTTATATCCTTTTCTTGACTTTTCTTTAAAGAATCTTGAAATCATCGCAAAAATAAAATAATGAATTTAGAAGGTCCAGTTCCTTTCCGGTACTATTTTTGACGAATTTCGGTTGGATTGTTGCCAAGACATACTAGTCATTTTTATATTGATTTCGAATGAAGCATGATGCCATATCTCCGAAATTGACAGAAATAAAAAACAATAATAGTAGATCATAATAAAGTTAATACAAGCAATTGATTACAATAATAAAACTTGGGATATTTCATTTAAAATTTTAAAATTCTCTAACCTAGAGAAAAAAACTATAAGCTTGACAACCTTGCATATATAGTTTTTAAATTCTTCATGTTTGGTTACCCTTTTGCACAAAATTTGATTAATTTATATTTGGCGGTTGCTGAGACAATTCACCATTCCGGTTTATTCCACTAACCCTATATTACTAATTTTTATAATAATAACTAGCAACCGGATTATTTGCAGTATAAAAGTTTGAAATATGCATGAAAAATGACAGAATATGCAACATTAAATCTTAGGTTTAGGGAAAAATCTTTATTATTTTTTAGCGGAGGAAAGTTCCTTAAGTGACCAAAAATAAAATTTTTACTCCAAAAGTTGAAGGGGAAAAACAATTTCTTAGGTAAAAATCATGGCTAACCCATGCTTTTCTTAAATGATTATGTATATTTATTTTGTTCCGGGGGATAATTCCCTCTGGCAACCCCCTGCGCTCTAAAAATATTGAAAACACATGGATAATATGCATTATAACCATATTTTACTGAAAATATGCTTTTACCCATGGAAATGGATAAAATATGCCAATGCATATATTCCGGTCTCTAATAATAGCATTTTAAATTACAAAGGTGTATAAAGTCTAAGTATAACTACTAAAACATATATACACATTGGCCTATAAAGTTGATTCGTTCATTTGGTTATTTTTTCTGGGGATCAATACTTTTAATTTAGTTTCTATTTGTGGAACACTTGCAGATGAAGATTAAACAAAGAACTCTCTAGTGACACGTTTAAAGTTTGGCCACACATAACAGCACCAAGGCCACACCGTGCCAGGATTTACAATGATAAAGAAAAGTGAAGTAGATTAATAAAAAAATTCAAAGCACTTTTTATCCCCTCAAAAATATAAAAAGCATTTTTGTCAAGCTAAGTCTATTGTTTAATGTATATGTATTTATATCTCTTTGTTTAAATAAAACATATCTTTCTAGTTATCTCTGTTTCTTTTTATCCAAACTTTAAGTGTGTTATAGGTAAAACTGTATTACCTAATTTGTAAAGGTTTATTTTACGATCAGGTGTAAATAAAAGCCTAGTATAATACACTCATATTACTGCAATTGCTCGTTGCGGTTATGTGTGGCCAGGCCTTTATGCGTAAATCTTATTTCGTCGTTACTTTAGACCGTCTTCTTCTCACGCATTAGCAAAAATTGCTTATGAATGTTTTAAATTGGCACGACTAATTTGTCTGAAATAAACATTATTTTGCCTTAATTCAACCTACTTTGTCCTAATGATAATAATGGTATGCACTTAATAGATCTGCAATTTAATTATGATATCTAATAAATATAGATTCATTCTTTTGCAATAACTGCAAGGTAGTTTGAAATTTGCATTTATCTTCATTCGTATAATTTAATAGATTATGAATAACCGTTTAATATTAATAAGCAAACTCTTTAATATTTCCCAAACATATATCATCCATGTGGGCTCTGTCCTTCTTAAGTAATTTATTTCTTAATTTTCTTTGCTGTGTGCATTTACTTCAGATATTAATTAGATATTAGCCAGAATCATTTTCAGCAATTGTTTTCAGTTATTTATAATGAATTGCACTTGCTTATATGAGTTATATGGCATATTAGGCAAATAAATTTTATTTAAGTAAAATGTTTAAAATAAATTTAATTATTCAATGGTCTTTTTTGTTGGGTACACGTCAAAATCCATCTAGAAAAAATGGGAACGCTTCGGTCCTTTAACTCAATTTTAACTTGACAACGGTGGCAGATTTGCTATCGAAACGTCGTTTTTTAATTAGAATTTGTTGGGTTTTTGGGGCTTTTCCTCTATTTTGTTTCAAATGACCGGCCAGTTTATAGGAGTCAATAAGGCTGAACAGGGTCAGCTTGTTTACCCCAGGACCAGGACCGAAGCGGTCCCATTCTTTCAAAATAGATTTTAGCGTATACCCAACAAAAAGACCATTGAATTAATAAATCCGCCTAACCAATAAAGAGCATATCTTCAATTACGCTGAAGGCCACCAAAGGACCAGGGCGCCGGAACACACTTTGCCGTGTCCTGCGCAATCGTAGACATGCGGACCCCACTAAGTTGGTAGCTTCAGTAGTGCCCCCTGGGTGGGGACGAGGTCTTAAGTTATCGCTCATAGGACCGTGGTTCAGAACCCACGTTAAGCTGTAAGTCCCGTCTGGCTTACATCACCCAGACGTAAAAAGACAGGGCACACAATAAGCCGAGCGGCTTCAGTGAATGGGTTATCCCGGTCCTATCTTAAGGTCTAAGGTCTATATCTTCAGTTATAGGTTTAATTCAAACAGTAAGCTTTTTAAATGACATATTTTTACTTGCTTTTTGGTATACTCTTGCTAAAATAGATACAGTTTATCCAAGCTTACATTTTTACAATGATCCACCTTCATCTAAACCTAGCTATTTTTTTTAACAAAATTTACTACAATTAGCTGATTGATGCTTGTCACTTGTAGTTTTTCTGTGGCCTAACAAAAATTATATTTTTTGTTAAAATAGTATGATTAATCTATAGGCTCTCAGAGTTTATGCAAATATATGGGCAGCAAAAAATACCGACAAATTTAGTCAGTTAATTCAATGATTAAATTAAAAAGAATTTTTTAAAGATAATTAAACATTTTAACTTCTTTAAGTATTACCTTAATTTTTAAGCAGCCAACTTGGATCTGAAAAACAAAATTTACTGTTGTAGAAATATTTGCATTGGCAATCTAAAAATATTTTCTTGGATAGACTATACTTAGAATATTAAAAGTCTGTCCCCCTCTGTTATCTATAGAATTAAACAAGATACTAAGAACGGGTTAAATTTGAGTATAAGAGTAGTACCTAAACTACTTTTTGGCATTAAAATAATTTCGTTGACGTGGCGTAGTGCCAAGGGGCATTAGCTCTTTTTTCTGGAAAGGGGGATCATGTAGCACCTCGTTTTAAAGGCCTTGATTTTTCGAACATCACTGTTTTATGTTTCAAAATCGATCCAGTCGTTCCAAATTTATAAGCATTTACAGTTTACTCACAATTTGTATATACGGTGCGATTTTTAACACCCACAACTTTTGAATGGAACAAGATATCAAGATATAAAATTTAAATAAGAGAGTATACCTTAAACTACTTTTTAGTATCAAATTAATGTTAATCACGTGGTCTAGTGCCAAATCAAAGAGTCTTTAAACCGGGGTGCTACATACATGCATTCTTGGCACTAGGCCACGCGACCAAAGTAATTTTTCTCCTTTTTTACCCAATTTTTTTTTACAAAAATGTTTGACTTGTTAGTAAAAAAATATTTGGGTTAAAAAATTATGATTAATTAATCTTTTGCTTTGCATCTGAGACATTATTTGCATATCGGCTTTTGCATCTAAATAAACTGCGATGGTTTTTGCCTTTTTACAATATTAATATCACCATTTGAAAAGTACTAATAAGTGAGTTGTTTAAATTAAACAAAATGTTAATCATACTTTTAATATATAAATAAATAAAACTAACTTCTTAAATGATTATCTTTTGTATCCGATAAAGCCATATATCTTCTTCATTATATTTAGGGTGTTGTTTGTCCTGATGTGTACTGAGTTTTTATTTAATAAGTCCATAAGGAAAATTCAGAAAGCCGCGGCCAACAGCACAAAAAAACTTTTAAAATAAGCATACCTACCTTTTTTCTTGACATATCTTTTCCATTTTTGCTTGTTTACCAGTCTTTTCGGCCTTTACTTTTACTAGCCGGGCTCACTTGTAATGATTTATTTACAAAAACTTTAGTTTATTATGTACATTACAACTTAAATAATTTGTTTTAAAATAACATTAATATTATCACTAATTAAATTTAATTTTTATTTACCTAAATCTGATTACAAGCAACCAGCTCAAACTCCACAGCGGTGCCGCGCCGGAGGTTTCCTCTAAATCACGTTATTAAAAATTTGCACCTGGATTGGCTTAGAAGAAAATTTCTGCTTTTGAACCTAAAAAACACACAAATGTCTGCTTTTGCATCGATCATTGTCAATAAAGTTTATTTTATTCAACTTTAAACTCTTATAAGATTTAAATAATATCAATATTATTTAATGACATACAATTTATTCAATGAAAAACAATAAGTTCACATCCGCTTTGTTTCAGAACTAAATTAAATGCATTTTGTTTATTGATATTAATAATATGGAATTGCGTAGGTGGGTTAAGTGTTTTACACCTTGTCAATTACAATTAAAAGTCAAAAGAGAAATATTACCTTTTTTTACATAAATGACCATAAATAACAGTAGTATAATTGTACAGCTCAATTTCATGTACAGGGTGTTGCAAATTTTAGGGTTATCATTGGGATTTCGAAAACAGTAAGATAAGAAAATAGTTAAATTTGGACCAAGTTGCGTTAGGAGCTCTTGCAATAACACTGCTTGCTTGAAATTTTATTGTATTTATTTTTAACTGATACACGACGTTTCGGATGGTGTTTACCTCCAACCCTTTTTAAGTGATAACTGGAGTTCTTTGTTGAACAGTTTTATAATTTAGGAAATTCTGAAAACCTAAAATCTGTAATTTGTCAAAAATTACTTTTTTATAGCAACTTGTTGAATACTGCAAGATGAAAGCTAATTTTGAGTGCGAGGTTTTGTTTTTAAAAAACAATCAAATTTGTTTTTTTTACAGAACCATGTAATTATGTACTCTTTAATAAAGTTCACCCATTAAAATTAAAGAAAGCATACCATTCGAACAAAAATATAATCACTTATTAATATTAAAGCTATTCGTTTACAATCTCTATCAATTTTTTTAGCCATATACATTAGAAGGAGGTAGATATATATAATAGGTACGCTCCATCATTACATGAATATCTATCATATTAGTGCAGTTTAGTCTATCATGTTGGTTATTCTTATATCTAATTATGAAATGTTGTCACGTTGACAGTGCTTTTTGACGTTGATTCGATAGATTTCATTGCTTGTTTGGTCATTAGTTTCTTAATTCTTCGGCTTATTTTCCGGGTTTGTCAATATATTTATCGTTATTAGCAGTTTCGAACCTTTTTAAGAGTTCAAATTTTGTGTCCGTAGTGATTTGACTCTGTACTTTTAAGAACAAACGTAGATAAAAATGCCGTATCAGTTGAACAGTAAATGCAAGGAGCTTGTTGCTTCTTCAATAGGCTATTTTGAGCAAGAACCCGAAAATAATGGACCTTTGTTGCCTGTAGCTGCAGTAAGAGAAGTTAGTTTCAGTGAATTGCAGTTAATAGGTATTCAGTGTTTTAGGTTATAAATCGATGTTTCTATATGGAATTTTTAATACCTGAATTTTTTAAAAAATAAAATTATTCATTCTTTTTTGTGTCATTACTTTATTTTTGTAACGAAACTTATGACATTAACTAAAATCAACAAATTCCTGTATCGAAAAATGTTTTGCTTTTTTCAACAAAACTCAGATTCCCATGACAACTTGGCAACACAACTTGCTAAGTGGTTTCTATTTCAATTATTAAAGTTCTTTACTGCCAAAAGTCAATTTGTGTGGCACCCCGGTAAAATCAGAAATTGTTTTTTTACGGTTATAGGATAAAAGCTTTATTGTATAATTTGTATTATGTATAAAAATCGCATTACCCTTTTTCTACCATCATTTGTTTTTTAAAAAGCAATAATAATGACGGTTAACATGACATTTTTTAACGCCATTTTCTCAAAAACTAATTAAGATAGGTATAACATCTGGTACCCGTATTTTCTTGGAATTGCCTGTAAAATTATTAGAAAAATATATAGGGTCTTCTATTTAAAATAGCAAAGTTGACTGCACTGCTGGTTAAACCGGATAAGCCACATAAAATCTAAAACATTAGAAATCTGCATCTTATGAAACCATATATTTGTGCAAAAATTTAAAATTGTGTAACTCTTTTTAAGAAAATTACAGGCTTGCTATAATCTCTGGGCACCCGGTATATTAAATTTCTCTTAATTCTATAGCGCAATTACGGTAACTTGCTTAATAATCTCGTGGGCCCTGCGCACTAAGTTCGGACTCAATAGCAAAGATAATTATAGGAAACTATATTTGTCCTGCTTATAGTGAATTCACGTAGTCGCCCTAGTATGTGCGTACTCAATGAATCTGGCAGTGCAGTGAAACTTATATTCATGCAACAGAGTTACTATTGTCAAACAATAAATGTGCGTGTTCAATGAATTTGCCCGCACTTTCGAACGACGATTCTGATTACTTCTGGAACTATTTATGTTTTTGGTGGTGTCGCAGAAGGAAACTAAACTTCCTAACCTAAAAATTATAATTTGTTTTTCTTGTGTGCTAGTCGATTTTATGTGGCATAATTAATATTTCTTAGAAAGAAAAAACCATAGGTAGTGAATTAGGAGACTGCAAATAAATAACGACATAAAAAAATAATATAAGGTACAGAAAGTTTATTTGTAAGGTTAAATTTTGTAACAGATCGGAAAGATCAAGTTTAGCCTGAAGTCCCATTTACGCGATACCTTAACCGTGCTCGATGGCAATGCGCATTTTCTCGTTTAGCTCTTGCTCTTACAAAAACCAACCTGGTACCGTGTTGGCCCAAATTTGAATTTAACTGGTGCAAAGCGAAATTAGAATTGCTCGCTCTAAGTGCCTGTTTCATAAATTTACTATAACTGAAAAATAATGCTGGTAATGGTTCATATTACAGTGCATCAATAAATAACAGAGGATTCAGATAAACGAGAAAGTAGCCGACTTCCCAGATGACGTATCGGATTCTATAACAGCATTTTATGGTGGTGATGATACGGGTGAAAGTCCGTAAAATTAGCAATAAACAATTTGTCGCATAAAACCAATAAACCAGTTTTATGATTTATAGTGCCAATAAAAAAACACTTGACAAGTTTATAGTTCTTTTTAAATGCTTTTTAAATGTTTTTTTTAAGTACTTAGTAAGCCCTTGAACTTGTATGTTGTAAAACATGTTTAGGGGTTCTCCGAGTAAGTTTAACATTAATTTTTTTAAATAATGATTTTATAATAAGGAAATCATTAATAATTTGTTTCTTTTAAAGTAATCTTAATTTTTCTTATATTTTTACAACAGCAGAATGGCTCTTTGTAATAAATAAAATGTTTATGTTCTTAGAGTATTAATTAAATATTTATGCTGGAAAAAAGCCAAATATTATCTTGTTTAATCTAATCTATATAACTATTTTTTTTTTTTTTTTGGAAACATTAAAGCATTAATTGTTAAGCGCGATTTCAGTAACAATTTGTTTAATGTGGGTGATTGAAAACAACAACAGTCAATACAGACAGAAACCTTTGGAATTATGCAATCTATCTTGTTATTGCACATTATTAAACAAATTTTTGTGATAAATATCTGCTACTTGACTTGAAGTGTATACCGTTAATTATAGAGGGCGTTATACCGGAAAATGTTAGCGCTAATAAACGTGCAATGATCAACAATTAACACACGAAATTTCCTGTATACACGTAATATTTACAAGACGGGGCCCAAAAAAACGAGTATTTTTAACATATATCGGAAATATTGTTCTGGGTGCCAAAAATAAATATCAGTTTTAATTAAATAATGAGGTCTGTCTTTGCGACTAATAGTTTTTTTAACACATTTTTTATGCAATACTCGCAAGTGCTTTATCTAAAATATTTTGCTAACACACATTTTAAAAGAAAATTAAATTTCGTACAAAAATGCTGTTTTTGTAATTGTCGTCAAATAAGCCGTTTCCATGTAATTCGGCTTTAAACATTGGACTATTTTTTCGATTTCTACACTTGTTTTTGGATTTTTTTACCACTACAAATATTTTGAATTTAAACAAATTCAAAACATATTTTTAAAGACAATTAAATGCGCTGCAAAAAAGGTTTTTAACATTTTTCCGTACATTCGCTCCTTTAAAAGTTACGTTGGATAACGTTTACAATATATTTTTGTGACCTTAAAAAATATTTTAAACATTTTTTTTTCGAAAAAAGTCGATTTTTTTGTCCCAATATAATGTATTCAAATTAATTCTAATAAAATTACATATTTTTCTAAAGCAGAATTGAAAAAATAATTTAATAGTTTTTTTTACAATTAAAAGATTTTTTTCTTTATTAAAAAGCAAATTTATAAATGCAGGGTGTCCGAAAAGGTTAGGTCTTAAATGATAGGGGTAATACAAGTGAGCCAAAAAAAATAGTACTTCATATGTAAGTGGGCATTAAAAATTGTATTTTACTTATAACTTTAAACTGTTGTCATAACCAATAATATTTGGGCAAGTAAAAATCCTATGGTAATGCTTCTTTCCCTAAATAAATCGTTGTTCAGTAAGTCAGTTTGTATAAGGTACGACGATTTTTTTTCATTTAATGTGTGTTTTTTAACCTATGTGACAAAGCGACATTTTGCTTTAACTGCCTAAATCCTTTATTATTTTTGTATGAAAAAGGTATACTGTGTTCAAATCAATATCTTAAACCGTTTTTCATAAAATTGCATTTTAAATAGGATAAAATTATAAAAAAATAGTCTTTTTCTGTATTATAAAATTTAAGTGGCCCACAAACACCATTTTAAATAATTTTACCAGTTTACCTATGAAATGAAGCATTACTATGAGGTTATTTAGAAGCTCAAATATCAGTAGTACTGTTATACCAACTTTAAAGATCAATATTTTTATAATGAAGTGCGACAGATTTTTTTATAAAAAGTACTAACATTATTTTGTTCACAATCTATCACCCTTATCATTTATGACCTCACCTTTCGGGACACCATGTATTTTAATAATAATCATCTAATATTTTTTTTATTTAAAGCTTTATTTTTGACGTAAAATTATCACACACTGATATTAACAAAATAATGATTTAAGCTATTTCCAATTAAAAGAAATCGCTGTTCGCCTTATTAGTTTAGGATATCCGTAGAAAGGAAATTCTTATGAGAAAAAAATGTTTTGGGTCATGTCTATATCCTTTTAATAAGTATTGCATGGTATTCTATGTCGTCATTCTATTTATCGTGTGAATAAACTTATTACAAAAATATTTAAAGCTGTTTATGGTTAGATTGATTTAGAAAGTAAATATATATTTTTTGCATTATTAATATACTTAATTGTTTTTATTACCAAAATAGGCTTCTTAAAAAACGTATATTTTTTTACCTTTTATTTTCACTAAAGATCAATTTATTTTGTTTTATTAAATTCTTCAAAAAATAAATAATGTAGTATGTTTATACCGTTAAAACCCAGTGCAATAAAGGAAAAAAAATTAAAGAAAAAAATTTACAAGAATGTCGGTAAGACATTCTTCGAAATTTCAAAAGTCAAAAACATGATTATCAAATTTTTAAAACGGTGCAATACAATTTTTGTTGAAGATAAAACATGCATTTATTAATTGGTCTTTTTCTTGGGTATACGCCAAAAGTTTATCTAGAAAGAATGAGACCGCTATGATCCTGGTCTCGGGGTATAGCGGGTTGACTCTTTTGAGCCCTATTGACCCCTATAAACTAACCGGTCGCCTGAAACAAAAAGAAAAAAACCGTTTAAAACCCAAAAAAATTATTAAAAACAACGTTTCCGTGGAGAGTTAAAAATTAAGTTAAAAATTAAAATAAAAAATTAACTATTATTTAAATTAAAATTTTCAAACCATTTTCGGAGCATTCAAAACTAAAAGCTTACAACTTTAAGGATTCTTAAATTTAATATTAGTTTATTATTTTTTATTTTAATTTTTAAATTAAGTTTAACCTAACAACAGTGGCAGACTTGCCGCTAAAACCTGGATTTTTAACTGGAATTTTTGAGTTTTGGGTTTTTTTTTTTAAATTTTGTTGCAGCCGACTGGCCACTTCATAGAGATTAATAGGGCAGTACAGCATCAGCTCGCAATACCCCGGGACCGAAGTGGTCCAATTTTTTCTAGATAGACTTTTGGCGTATACCCAACAAAAAAGACCATTAAACAATTTTTGTTGTTAAGTTTTTAAACCAATGCAATACATTATTATTTTAATGTTTAAGATCAAGATAATTTAGTAATATACTTTCTAAATAAACTGATAAAAATGACAGTCCACTATTCAGTATCCGGATCTAACCACGAATAATCTCAATGCGGTGCCGATGGGAGGACTGTGGCCAATTTTAAATCTAAACTTCGTGTGGTAATTGTTAAACATTGCACGGTTTTAAAACCAATATTTTCCAGTATAACGCCCTCTCAAATACCAGTATGTACTTCAAGTACAGTAGCAGATATTTATTACAAAAATACATTTAATAATGTGGAATAAGTTAAAAAATTCCAAAAGTTGCCGTCATTATTGACTGTTGTTATCTCCAGTCACCCACAGCCAATAAATTGTTATAGTCCCTGGACCAGTAATGAAATTCACTTTGTGATAATAGCACTTTTAAAAACTTTCTAGGAAGATTCCTTTTGACGAGTCTACCGTCATACCGCCATATATGGAAGCCGCGCGTTAACCCAGCCTGTCAATGTCAAATGTTTCGGGTACCAGACCTGGTAGACGAGCCACTTTATTTGTCGGACAAATTTACCACAATGTTTTACATGCAATTTTTAAACATTGTTTCAAAAATCTGAAGTGTTACAGTCACGAAACCAAAAGGCCCATTGTCTTGTTGTGGCTATCGGATTGGGCGGGTTTCGTAACTTGTTTTTAGGGGGCTAAAAAGGTTTTAAAAAAGTGATTATCATTAAATAAATTTTATTAATGGCCCAGAGACTATTACTGAAATCGCGCTTTTTAAGAAACACCACTGGTCCAATGCTTAAAAAATCTCAGTTTTCGATGGTCAATGCTTTCAAAAATAACCTACTTAACTTTTAAGTCAGGATCTAAAAAGTCTTTATTCTAGAAGTAAAATTGGTCACGGTCACCCAACTCGGCTCCAAATTGTGATTATCATTAATTTTAAGCGAATAACCAATTCTTAAACGGTATTTACCAAACGGTTATGTTGACGTTTAAACAATGTATTATACGTCAAAGCGGTTATAATTGGTTGAACGCCTAAAATAGATGTATGTCTGGTTCGACCCTCGTGACGTCACGGTTGTTGTGGAGCCCAACTTTTTATATTAAAATTTTTGTGTGCCTATAGGTCAAGTTTGGGTACAAATATTAATTTATGTAACACGAAAAAAAAATAACACTTTATGCATCATTCATTAATATTACGAATATTCTACCACAAATATTTACACCTCTATATATGGAAGCGGCGCTTTTACCCAGACTGTTAATCTTGACATATTTTGGGTGTCCCACAGGTTGGGCGTCACTTTTTTTCCATACGTCCAATGTTAGTGGTAGTTGTGAAAAGAAACCTCCTAAATAGGTTTAAAAGAGTGGTTATCCAAAAGTCCTTTTATTCCTGGCTCAGTCACATACATATTTATTTACTAACTGTCAAATTTTAAATTTAGTGACATGAAATAAAAGTGTTGCGTTTGCATTTTTACTTTTAAATTAAAATACATTTTAGTAAACATTGAAACAAAAGAGTAATTGCATGCGTAAAACAGCACCCAACTGTTAAAAAAACTTACTTTTTAACCACCTTATGTAGTGTGTGTTAAAATGGAGTAGCTTAACTTAATAATAACAATTTAAGAAACGTTTTTTGAACGGTCGTAAAAAAGGTATTTTTAGCCAAATACTGATATGCGCACGGGTGCCATTAATGAACCAAATAATTTTAGGGCTAGATTAACATAGGAAAAAAGGAAAGTGGCTAAATGATTTCAACTTTTTATTAATTTCTAAAATATTTTTTTCAACACACTTTAAATGCTGTTAAATACGTAATTTTATTAGCTCAAGAAAGGTAAAAGCATGTTGTTAATTGTATTTAGACAATAAAATAAAAACTTAAACAAGCAAATTTAAAGGGGTCTATTGTCATTTGCATAACTTCGGCTGTTAAAGTTCTTTGTTTCTTGCAGAAGTATGTTAATGTACCAATAATAGGCATCTAGCGATTTCCTGATGTAAAGGAATATTTATTGTTAAAGAAAGTGTATATAAAATGTTTGTTACAATCAAAGTACTTAGAACAAGTAAGTTGTTTTCTTTTAAATATACTATAATTACTAATAAGCAAAAAACCTACTATTTTGGTAACTATACAGGGTGTCTCCAAAGGTAAGGAAAAAAGGAGCTACCACAAATTTCTAACTAAAATGTGACGATCTAACTCAAATTACCTTAGTCCAAAAGTAGACTGACAGTCTAAAAAATGAACTTCTAATTCTAAAACACCCTTTTACCTTAGACATGGCCAAATAAGAAGTGATATACTATTTCGGGTTTTGAGTAATATCGAAATTACGAATGACACTTAATTTGAAAAGCCCTGTATAATCCTTTTTTCTTAAAGTGACTTTTCCGTTAAAATTAATACCGTTACTTTAAAATACTCTGTTTATTTATTAATAGTTATTTATTATACAAGGGAAAAAAGGTATTAATTCAATATTTACTTTTACTTGCGTGTATGTTTGTCAGGGAAAATAATACTCACTTTTTTCCACGGAAAAAAAAGAAATTTTATGAAAAGTTACATTTTAGTACCTGTTAACTTAAATAAAATGTCAATTTTTTCCCGTCACGAAAAAAAAAGGTAATTATTTACAAACCGGACGCATGGCCGATTTTAATGAAATTTGGTATACGGGGTTTTTTTGGGGCGCTAATTACGAATCTGAAAGAATTTTTAAACGACTTGTTTTGTTATCGAGATATTCATTATCAGACTTGATAACCAAAACTAACCTGAATTTACTATTTCCTCCTTCTTTTGCACTCAATTCTTGATTGAAAGCTAAATTGGTGCTTAATATTTGATTTTTACCTCTAAAATCCTCATTTTTCTATTTATTTCTCCCGTTTTTTTTCATAAAATTGCAAAGCTTTACTTTCAATCATTTTAAAGTAAAGCTTTACAATTTTATGAAAGAAATGGGTAAAATAAATAGAAAAATGGAGTTTTTAGAGGTGGAAATCAAATATTAGGTACCAAATTAGCAGAAAACCTAATAATTGAGTGCAAAAGAAGGGGAAAATAGTGAATTTAGGTTAGTTTTGGTTACTAAGTCTGATAATGAATGTCTCGAGAATGAAACGTGTCTGAATAAAAATTATTTTAGATTCATAATAAGGGCCCCAAAAGACTACAGTATACCAAATTTCATTAAAATCGGCGATGTGTAAGGTTTGTAAAGAATAATAATTGCGTGTAAAGAAATATTTTGTATTATTTAATTCTTTAGGGGACAGAATCACCGCTGTGCCAGACAAATTAATACAGGTATTAAAAAGGAACAGATTTCTCCAACAATAATAACTTAACGGACGCCAATTATACAATATGCAATTTTTCAGTGTGGCTTACATATCACACCCGATTTTAATACTGCAGAAATGACTGACAACATAATTGACGTTGTAAATGTCATTAATCTTTTTCAAATCTGGGATGATACGACAGAAGCAATTAATTTTAAATCTCGTGAATCATTTATTTATGCATTTTCTTATGCAATAAGACATATTTACCCATAATAATTTTGTATTGTTTTTTTTGAGATGGCTTTTGTATTGAAAAAATAAGATCTAGTACACGTCTTATATCCCCATTATTAAAATGATTGGGTGGTCAGAGGTAAAAAAACTTAATTGGTTTTGCTGTGAAATAATTAACAACTTTTCATGTTTTATTTGTAAATATTGGGTGATTTAGAAACTGATCACGAAACACAAAGGCGGATATGCACTTAGAAAACGTTTACGGCCGCACGTCAACGAAAGTATATGCAAAAATGTGCGTACGTTTTGTTTCGCATGCAATCTAACGTTCACATTTACCAAACATTTGCATGGAGTAACACATCCCAATACAGTGTGCAGTGAAATTTCTTTACAGCCGACAAGTAAGCGAGTTGGGTCCTTATTCTTGAAACTGGGGAACAGTGTTCTCATGAGAAGAGTGGGCAGAGTTCTCTTGAAAAGCTTAAATAGGTATTCTTGAACGCAAACGACTGCCCTCATCACGCGATTGCGAGAGAACCTGCCTCTTCTCTATTTTTTGAAGAGAACGGACCCATCGTAAGAGAACGTATGGGCGCGCCGCCGCACGGTATGTTAATTTTGGTGGTTTTTAATTTCATTTTTTTGTTTATTTTTCGTGTTGTGAGATTGAGTTTTGGTTGGTGCCAGTTGTAGTTCTAAATTTACTTAAAAGACATTTATATTAATATGGATTCCATGGAAGAAAGAGTTGCGTTATACCGGGTGTCAACGAATTTTTTAGACAAGCCATAACTCCCAGAGTATTAAACATATCAAAATGAGACTTGCTATAGGTAAATGGTGTGAGCAGATGAGAGTTTACGCATATTTTACACTTTCCAGTTACTTCCAGTTTGGCCGGAAATGACTGAAATTTTAAATTTTTAAATGGAATACCCTGTATATTTTGACATTCTAGGATTCCTGAGACAATTCTTATTCAGAAAGTGACATTTTAAAAAGTTTTTAAGCCTACTTGATTTTTTAGAGCCATTTTTAATATTGCATTTAGGTGCATGGCCATGATTGCAAATTATTCTAGTGACCCTAGGTGATATTAGAAAAATAAACTCGCAAAGTTTTAGAACTAACCAGAAAGTGACATTTTAAAAAGTTTTTAAGCCTACTTAATTTTTTAGAGCCATTTTTAATATTGCATTTAGGTGCATGGCCATGATTGCAAATTATTCTAGTGACCCTAGGTGATATTAGAAAAATAAGCTCGCAAAGTTTTAGAACTAACCAGAAAGTGACATTTTAAAAAGTTTTTAAGCCTACTTAATTTTTTAGAGCCATTTTTAATATTGCATTTAGGTGCATGGCCATGATTGCAAATTATTCTAGTGACCCTAGGTGATATTAGAAAAATAAGCTCGCAAAGTTTTAGAACTAACCAGAAAGTGACATTTTAAAAAGTTTTTAAGCCTACTTAATTTTTTAGAGCCATTTTTAATATTGCATTTAGGTGCATGGCCATGATTGCAAATTAATCTAGTGTCCCTAGGTGATATTAGAAAAATACAATCGCAAAGTTTTAGTGACTTATATGAAAGATAGGAATAAAACAATATGGCAAATTGACATTTCGGTACCTAACTATTATTTTTCCAATGGCAACCCTTTTAAGACAAGCACTTTTCAAATAAATATTTTTTTTTCGGCTTTATCGATACCAATTTATTTGCGATAGGCATAAAATTAAAGTCATAAATTAAGGATCATAGTCACCTAGGTGCAATACTACAAGTAACTCCCAAAAAATTAAGTAGGCGTAAAAACTTTTCAAAATATCAAATTGGATACTATTTAAAATTGTCTCAGAAAACCAAAAATGTTAATATATACAGGGAGTTACATTTAAAAATTTAAAAGTGGAGTCATTATCGGTTAAACCGAAAGTAACCAAAACGTGAGAAATATGCGAAAACTCTCATCTTTCCATACCATTTACTCATACCAAGTCTTATTTTGATATGTCCAATACTTATGGCTTGTCTAATAGATTCGTTGACACCCGGTATAGAATTGTCGGTTATAATCTTCAATGTATGTCTGCTTGAGTTTTGCCACAAAGTTGCCTAAAAAACTACATTTTCTTTTTAGAAGCAGATGAGCAACAAAAACGTCCATCCACGGAAAATATTGCACGGATTAAATGCTTTTCTCTTGGATGATAAAAAATGTATTTTGCATTATATGTTTAGCAACGTCGCATAGTGTGTTTCGCGGGCACACCGCTTCCTCTGGGTTTGAAAACCCGATTTTTGTTGCAAGGAGAACAGCTCGGGAAGTGAACGATCATTTTGGCGATGTGATCGAGTCCGTTCTCTTATGTTCAAAAATTGGGACCCTGATGCCGCGCTTGTGGCTTGCTCCCGCGGGTCGGCCTTGTCGATCACCGGAGTAAAGCAGCGAGGAGCGCGACCATAACTTGGATGGGTGACCAGGCACGCGGTGTTCTGCTCAGACGTAAACGACCGAGCAGCAACCATTCAACCATTCAAGTTATGGAATGAATGGTGTGTGAATAAGAAGGAGTAGGGGTCAGGGCACAATAGGCCTTAAGGCTGCAGTGCACCAACTAGGGCGGGGCGACAGTCGAAACCTGGGTGGGGTAATCCCGAAAGGGTATTAAAACAAACAAGTAAGCGAGGCATTCCGCAAGCGAATGCATGCGTTCGTCCATAAAATTATTTACGTCTACACTAATCAAACGCATACGTTCGTTGCTGTTCGGCCGTATACGTTCGCTAAGTAAATACACGGCTTAAGGCAGGCAACAGATAAAATAATTGTACAGCTTTATACATTTTGGTAAATGTTATTGGTTTTCTAGTTAAAACCCTTTAAAGTTCAATTTTTAAAATCGTTTGCTTAAGCATAAACCGATGTGATATTTGGAGCATAGATTAAAGCGGGCTTTACACGTGTCAAGTAGCTTAAGCAAGTTGCTTAATCGAGTAACTAAATATAGATACACGCAGCACGTTAACCACTGAACTTAGTACTTGCCGAGTAGATAAATTAAAATACATTTTTTTTGTTTCTTGCTTTAGTAACTTGCCTAAGCTACTGGACACATATGTAAAGCCGACATAAAAGTCGTATTTATTATTGATTGTGTGCGTCATTTTAGGGCTCTTTTAGCTTAATTAAAACTTGTTTTATTGTCATATTTTTTTATTCCTATTGCTACTTTATTCTTAAGCAAGTTTTGGTTTTTCAAAAGAGCGATGTAAGGCCTTTAAAAAGGTGTAAATTGTGCTTAAGCCCAATACGCAAAAGTACTCAAGCATAACTCTTAACCTACTATCAGCAGTTTTTGAGGTGTCACTGTATGAAAGTATTTTTTCCCAGGTTAAAGGCATATTATCACATCATATCACATCACATAGCATGAATTTTTTGACGGGCGCAGCACTATAAGCAATTTAGCTTGTTTTGCTCAGTTTACAGGCAAGGGAGGCTATTGATAGATTTATGCAGGTCGACGCAGTCTACAATGATTTTTTGAAAGCCTTGGATTGTGTAGACCGTTCCATACTGTTGCATAAACTTGATGATATGGGCTTAAATACTAATTTGTTATTGTTCTTTAAATCATACTTTAGTAACCCTAGACAGTACGTTGAGATTCGTGGTCATAGATCTTACAACTTTGAAGGTACAAGTGGTGCTCCTTATGGTAGCAATCTGGCCCCTTTAATTTTCTCATTATTTATAAATGATACAATGATGTAATATTTCAAGTAACGTTTTGCTATTCGCGGATGATCTGAAGCTGTTCAGTTGAGGATCGGTCTGATTACCTAACATTACAGGAGGACTTAAAAATGGTGAAACATGATGTGATAAAAATAATTTACCCTTAAACACCGAAAAGTGTTTCGTTATGACCTACACAAACTAGTTAAATCCAGTTCACTTTGAGTACAAACTAGATAATGCGACGATTGTTCGTTGTAAAACATTTAAGGATCTGGGTACTTTTGATACAAAGTTCTCTTTTACAAACCACATAAAGGGGATATGTGGTAAAGCAATGAGAATGCTGGGTTATATCATGCGTTATTCTAGATACTTCAACAACATCCAAACATTAAAAACTTTGTATTTCTGTTATGTCCGCTCTATACTTAAATATGGTTCTATTATTTTGCATTTAAAGGTATTGGACATTTTCCACCGAGAGGTGTAGACCAGGGGAGATCCTTGCACAATTTCAGATTCAATTTTTGTTTAAAGTTTGCAGATGCCTTATTGATTGTCTTAAATTATTGCCCCGGTCAAATTTTCATGTTCCTTCCAAATCTGTTAGACTATCTACTACATTTTACTTACCTACACCTTGTACTAATGTTTTGATTAAAAGACCACTATTTCAAGCAATCCGTCTTTTTAATGAGACTTGTAACGGCATTGATGCTTGCGACCTATCTTCAATTCAGTTTATTAAATTATTAAAACACAGGTTATTGTGGACAGCTTAGATTAGTTTTATTAGTTTTAGGTTTAATTAATATTTTAATATTGAAATTTATGCAATGGAATGGTTTTTTTATTTATTTTAAATGTATATGTTTTTTTTTATATAAAGGGATTACTGTTAGATAATAGGGATTATTATTATTATCATTTTAAATATTAAAAATTTAGTCAAATTTAGTTGTCTAAAAGGTAAAAGGGAAAAAGATGGGTTAAACATCTAATAACCCGACTTCCACGGTACTCTGGTACTTGGCCATAAAGCCTACGTAGGCTGTTACAAAGATAAAAAACCCTTGTTCTTGAAATTTCTTCATACATAAACAAATAATTATAACATGAGTCCACGCGTATCCCACGCAATGCAGCAAACGCATGTTGTACAAATGTGTTGCTAAGTTTATTACTGCCGTAAAATTGTCACATGTTATTGCATACGAAACAAATAATTAATTCAATGGTCTTAATGTATACCTACTTTAGAAAAAAGCTACAGACTGCAGATATACACGTATAGCCAAATCAATAGGTTCATAGGCAAGTAAAGCAACAACAAAGCGGGACAGATGCGTCACCATGTTTACATGCCGACATTCTTTGTCTAATCTCTACCTGTTAGTGTTCTTTAGCCTTTAGACAGTCTCTTTTTCACGCATTGTCTATGAAACTTTTGATTTGGCTGAACGTGTATACTTTTCTTTCTAAATGAATATTATGTAATACCAATGACAATTATACATAGTGAAACTATAATTGTCTTTGGTAATAGGAAGCATTTTATGAAATCTGCGTAGCAATTGCATTTTTCTCCTCATTTAAATATAATTCTAATGTAACTTTTTTGTTTCAGGTTCGAATATTTTTTTTGGAGTATTAATTAAAAATAGAAAAGAGGTGGTAAGTTTTAATGCAAACATAATTTGTGTAGACAACTTCTCCATATTTTATAAGAAAATTTACAAAAAAATTTTTAGTATATAATCATATCGCTCATGAGCTGCAACAGTAACTAAACTTAAAAAAAAAACGTGTTTTGAGATAGATTAGTTTAAAATTTTATTTGCTAAAAAAATGCATAAGAATTACTTTAGTTTTTTTAACAAAGATGTTTTAAAGTTAATATTTTCTCTGCCAGTATTGCTAGTGGAAATTATATTTAAAATCTTCCTTATAGCAATTGTTTCGTAGCCAGATGAGTTTTTATTTAGTACATAATAAATTGTATTTCGAGTCGGGGGTGTTTAACTTTTGGTTTAATTTTCAGAAAAAATAAGACCACTAAATAATGATATCATTATTTTCCAGTAAATAATGGTTAATATTTAGTAAATTTTTAAAGAATGAAAAATACTGAATTAGTCATAGATAAAATATTTGTTAAAATATTAAGCAAGATTTCTTAGCAACCAAACACGTAACAACTAAATAATTGTAATATCTTAAATCTCGGCATTCATTTAAAATTGCTTTAAATTTTCCCCAAAGCAGTCCAGAATACACTTTTGCATACAAATTGAAATCTATATTCATAATCTATTTTAAATCTACATTGTTTTCTAAGCTTTATTAGTTTAATTCTAGACTGTTAAATTTTATTTGCTATATTTAAATAACCATTTTACTTACATAAGTGTTCTGTGAAATCAATTTAGTACCTTAACAATCTTTAAATTTACTTTAAAATTATTTAATTATTTTTGTTAATTAGTTACCTCTAATTAATGTATTTAATATTATTTTTTTAAATAAAGTTAAATGATAATTACAAAATACTGTTGCAGTTGCCAGTTATTAGTGCTGTAGAATAAGGTAATAGTAAATAAGTTTTACTTTTTTAAAGATAGAATATTACTGGATCTTAAATCCGGTTTAGTAAATGGATTAACAAAAACCTAGCAAAACGTTTTTTAAAGATGCTTTAAAATATTTGTAGTAAAGTTTAAAACACCCTATATATCTGAGTATTTTTTAATAATAAACTAATTCCAGAATGACGATATCTAAAAATAACAAAACAAACAATTAATCAAAAGTTTACAATACACATTCAAAATGTTCTTTATAAAGCTGGTTTTAAACTTATGAAACTTCTTGTCAAATAAGTTTGAGTAAATATTTAGTACTATCTATATTTCAAAGATGGAGGTGTAAATTAAAAAAATATTTGTCATGCTTCTTTGAAGCAAGGTGGCCAACCAAGGGGATTCTAGCAAAACAACATATGTATGTTGTAACAAGCAAATATTTTATTTATATAATATCATTTTAACGTTGTCTTTTGAATATTAAAATAAACACTCAATTAAAACCACAACAAACACTAGGCACCAGGTCAATCACGATAAAATTAGGATTAAGTAGTTGCCAACTGTCAATTTTTAATCCATAAGATTGGTAGCTTTGCATAAAATATTTTTGAATACAACAAACAACAAATTTGACAAGGCGACCTTGAATTTACTGATATCCAATTTGCTGTTTTACAAGGGCACATTTCTTCAACTTGGTCCAACTTATTTGACAAGAAGTTAAATCGTGTAAACCAGCTTATGACGAACAACAAAAACAAAAATTCAAAGTGTTCTGACGTTCCGCTCTATTAAAATTACTTTCTTTCTATGATTTTTCTACGTTTAAACACAATGAATATCGAGTGGCTCAACCCAACAGTAGCCGGCACGCACATTAATTTAGATACGACTGGGTAGAGCTACATTCAGTCCTAAGTGAAAAATGCAGTTTTTTTATTATTAACCAAACATCATATTGTATTTTTTTCCGTAGAACATGCATTTATTATTAGTTGCATTATTCTTTTTTTTCTTTCAGAATATATAGTGCATATCTTTAATGTCCCCAGTTTTATTATTTAATTAAATCGGTTTTAAAACTTTAAAATTTTGAATATAAAATCGATGCATAAATACTATATCTTTAAGTAAAATTGGCAATTAAACATTTCAAAATAACTGCTGGGCGCCATCTTATGAAAAATAAAATTAAAATGAGGGGTTCTTATAACACATAATTTTAAAACTTTTGACAATTACTTTATAACCTCAGAATATAAAGTAAGTACCTTAACTACTGCAAAATGGCGGTACTTTAAAAATTACCTTTATCTATACCTAATTTGGATGGCCATACTTCCAAAATTAATAAAGTTAAATGTACTAATAACGTAATTTTTTAAACCTTTTTAAAAATCTTTTTTGCTGATGGTTATAAATACAGGGTGCTTTTTTAAAAATATATAAAGTTTTTGTCCTACCCTTTAAATTATCACCAATATCATCATAAAAACGATTTTAAAAGAAACTTTAATAAAACACACATTTACCATTAAATACATTTAACTTTATTAGTTTTGGAAATATGGCCATCCAAATTGGATATTAGGGTTCTTTTTAAAGTTCCGCCATTTTGTAGGTAGAAGTATTGACTTTATATTCTTGGGTAATAAAGTACTCGTCAGGAGCTTTAAAAGGATTTGCTACGAGACGCCGGTACGATATAATTCTTTTTAATGGCGCCCAGCCTCCATCTTGACATTGTCACCTATTAATTTTACTTTAAAATATAGTATTTATGAATCAACTTCATATCTAAAAAAAAATAATTTTTATTTATACCAAAGAATATTGTAGGTACCGCAATAAAATATTCGGACTCGTGTAATAAAATCGGAGCCAAAAATTGAAGCCTTCTCATAGGCCCGCTTACATAGACTCCGAAGATATCCATATAAGCGCGTGGAGATAAATTGTTTGGTATTCAGCCATTTGACTTTGACTTCTATTGTGGTAACTATTATATTCTTTGACTGTACCAAGATAAACTCCTGAATTTATCCAAGTTTAATCACTGGACTGGCTGTAGCCTTCTCGCAAGTAGTCGCTAGATGCTACTTATTTAACACTGCCTTAGGATATACTCTAAAGACACGTTTTTACAGATTTATTATAACATGCTTTTCCATCAGTCAGTTCCGCTTAATAATCTTAAATTACTCTCCAAACTTTCTTTGAAACTGAAATTTGTTACTGGTTTAAATAATTTTAATTTCTAATACATGCTTAATATTTCTATTAATGTTTAAGTAAAAGTACCTTAGTTTGGATTAAAAAACTAAACTATCTGGTTATTGGAGCGAATATACCTATTCATAGCATGATATGCGTAATTTGGTTTGTTTTTTGCTGGTCATAAAAAATGTTACGTACCATATAATAAAAGAATTATGTGGCAGGTAAATATATTATTTAAAAACTTTCACGTAACTCCGCAGGAAGTCTTAGATTCAAGTTAACATTGAAATGTTTTATTTTGTAGAAAACTGCTAAGCCCATTTTGTTTTTTCTACCTATTTGTTTATGTTCGATGCCCAGTTTTATGCACTTTTACCCATTATATTAAAGTATATAACTTTCCTAATTAATATAGAAATTACAACACCCAGTAGTAGTTACTATATTTTGAAATGTATGTATATATTATATTTCTTAATTTTAATAATGCTAGCATATATATTTTTTTAAGTGATAGTTCCCAATACTTTGATTATTATTTTTTATTATTATTTTTAAGAAGTACTCATTGAGATCTACAAAGTAAATCCTCAGGACAAATCTGTCGAAATTTCATCGGGAAACATATTTCATTTCATTTTATTATTATTTTTTCTTTTCTTTTTTTTTTTCTTTTTCTTTTTCTATTCTTTTCTTTTTTTTTCTTTATTTTCTTTTTTTTTCTTTGTTACTATTCCATTTGCTGCAAATGGCTACTAGTTCTACCTTAAACGTCCCACAGAATATACAACTTGTTCTGAGACAGGTTGTAGAGACAGTATTGCAGACAATCGGTGCAACATGTTGCATAGACCTTTGTCCATAAACACAACATTTTTTTCCTAATAAAGAAAATTCTAATTAACAAATTAATAACCTAAAAAAATGTTTTGCATAACTTAATTAAGTACCTAAACAAGAAGAGCTTATGAAGCGAAAAATTTATAGAATAATTTTTTAATTTTTTATACCGCCTTTTATAGTTTAGAAATCATATTTTTCGAAGGATCTACATGGCATAAGAATTTTTTTTAACTTTTAATAATATTTAATTGCATAAAAAATTATTAATAACCTATGCTTACTACAATGAGACCGCCGCGCCGCGCGAAAGTCAATTTTTAACGTTAACTAAAAATTATAAATATTGGAGCTACAATTTAGGAAATGCAGAACTTTTTACTAAAATTTCCTGCTCTTTCATAAACTTTTAGAATATGTAAGCTATCACTTATACTTTTTGGGATTTTGGCAAAAAGCTAAACGGCTCTTGTTTTTCCTCAGTTTTTTGTTAATAACATTATTGTTAATTTAATCCAAAAACGTTTTTTTCTTGATGCCATGGTACCGGATCGTTTAAGCCATAAACCATATTTTTTAACTATTTTTTGCAGGAAATCAACGTCTTGGCTAGACAATAATTTTGATATAAATTTAAATATTTACGAACCTAAAAGAAACTATTTAGGTCATCTTGAGAAGTAAACGCACAAGTGACAATTGAATGAATAGCCATTATCTTTTTAAGTGTATTCGACAGATGTTGAATAGGCTTTTTATCGTTTAGGACTTACAGAAACATATGCAGAAAAATTTCTCCAAGTAACATTTGTTTAGTGTATTTGATATTTTGATTGGTCATCAAGCAAATAAAATTTTATTTCTTTTTAAAAGTACGTCACGCATTCCATAGTCGCACCCAACTAATATTAAGTGAAAAATACCCATATATGATTAAAAATAGAAATAATTTTATTTTTTAACTATATTTCTGATTTTATGATTCCATCTTAAAGTAGGAATCTGGTAGACTTTTATAATATGCTTTTTACAGCTAACTTAAAGGCAGCTAAATTTGTCGAATAGGATGAATAAAACATCACTGTCTCTCCTATGCATTAAACAAAAGGTACTGGATCGATCCCTGGAAAGACATTTTTAGGGAGTAGTTATGTAAAAATAACTTTCGTGGTTGCACTATCGTGTTGTTTAAAAGGTGCTGTAAAATGGAAAAACTGCATGTTTTTTGCTTGGGCAAGCAACATTCGTGAAGAAGAAAAAATTTCCGGAAATAAATTTAGCACTAGTGGTATTACAAGTGAAAATTACCTACCCTAGTAGCTTTGTATAACTTTCATCATTTTAGAAATGAAAAAGGTCGTCACTTAAAAATATCGCATTTCAATATAATTCCAGTTAACAGCCTGATAACTCCGAATTTATTTTAAATAACAATATGACATCTATGACACCTTTATATTATACTTTGCAACACTAGTATGATAAAAGGCATTTTCTATGCATAAAAACTGTGTTCTATTTGCTATTTTAATATGTGGCCGTGAGAAAATTATTTGATTTTTCCTATCTTAAAGTAAAAATCTTTATTTGTTTCAAACTTTTTGACTACCCTCTAGGCTTTTTTATTATAAAAAAATGAGATATATTAAATTTAAACAACTATACCAAAGTATTGGCTGTTTAGTAGAAAAATAAAATCAGTAACATAATTATTTTATCCCAATCAAATAATAATAATAATTTATGCGGCAAGTGCATAAAGTGTTTTGTTTTTGACGAATGGGAGGTTTGACAGCACAAACCTTCAGGCGAGTGCGACAATCCCTGGAATAAAAAAGATACCTTATGCATGTTTTGCATATTATATTTTTTCCACGACCATATATATTAAATAATTTTATTTGAGTCATCTTAAATAATTCTTTCTATAATGTTCAATAATAGGTAAATGTAAATTTTAAATTTGTTACACATGAACTAAAAGAAGTAATTGAGGAATGTATGGTAAATTTAACAACTTTAACTTGACTGTTACATTGCATAAATCTCTTGAAATAAATTTAAGTATGCAATAAATTAAAATACTTATTAGGATCAAACTTTTTAAGTCTCTCCACGATCTTCAAGTTGTGCGGTCACGTTTCGTAGGAGGCTACATAGCGTCCCCGGGTAGACAGCTGAAGGAGTTGTACGGGCGTTTCTGTGCCCTTGGGGATCGAAAAAAGACTCATGCTAGATTGATCTTTTTCTGGAACTAAGCGCTGTGAGTGAAGATTCCTAAAAACCTGATGTTTTTGTGTTAGCTGTGTTCACGTGTTTTCGTAACGGCCGAAGACGGTGGCGCCCTTGAAGCATCAGCAAGTGACAGCGAAGGTTATGCACAATACAGTAGCAGTTCTTGGATTGACAGTCGACAATTCATGCATTGCATCGATTGTAAAGTTGTTTTTGTTTTCTTTTAAAATTTCTTGGAGCTACAAGCTCGATTATCCAGATTTTCCGCCGACGAAGCCCTGGAAACTATAGTCTGGAAGGGGAGAGTTGGTGGATTGGACCTGAAGGGACCAAAACCAAGAAAAAAATAGAATAGATTAGAATAGAAAGATCAAGCTAGTAAAAGTTACTATTTTTAACTCTCTATGTAGTGTACGAAAAAGAGGTAATTTGTTCTTATGATAACGATTAAAAAAACAGCAATTCGTTAGTGATGGTATAAAAACCAACTTTATTATTTCTTATAATGCCTGATCCTAGACAATTATTTTCATTAAAACTTTTTATTATTTAATAAATACCAACCTAATTATGTTATTAACTTAATTTATATTTAATAAACGGTGTTGGCCAGGTGCACAAAACACTTGTTAGGTTTCCTAACACATTCTACAACTAATTTATCAAATTTATACAATTATCTAATAAGTCACGCCGAAAGACGAAACACTTAGTATAATTATGTCGTAATATTGCTGGTAGCAAGGAACAATGTCAAGGATTATTATATATACATATATATTTTTAACAATTCGTTATTAATAAAATGTGCAACATCCTCAACTTAAATTGGCATTATTTTGATATGTCAATTATTATAATTAATTTATTTTTTGTAAAGTTTAGAAGAGTTATTATTTGATTCATTAAAATATAATTAAAATTATTAGTAGAATAAAAGGACTTTTGGAAGGATATGATTTTATTAGATTAACATGTTGTTTGACTTTTTTCCAAGGGTAGGGATGGATGAATGTTTATAGGATTATATAAGCACAGAACGACTCCAACTGGTTTTTTATTATTAGCTAATTTTTTTCTTAATAACGAGTGCAATTTTCTGAAATGAATAAAATGTAATCTTCGTTTTAAGATAGTTAAGAGAAAAAAAACTCTTTATCCAGGGTGTTCTAAAACTTATCCAACAAACTCTAAAAGCTGATTCTGCAATAAAAAAAAAAAAATATATATATATATATATATATATATATATATATATATATATATATATATATATATATATATATATATATATATATATGCTGCTGCTCTCTACTCCTCTCTTGGGGTTATTCACGTTAAACGACACGGATTATTACAGCTTTATTATTTAATTTTTATAAAAGTTTTCTTTTTTGGATAGATAGACAACTATGGGAAGTACAATTTAAAATTGTTTTCATAATGTATGGTGTCCCAAAAGTATAAAAATATTAAAGTTATATTTTTTTAAATGGAAAGACCCTGTATATTATTTTTATTTTTGATTTTACGTCTAAAATAAAGGTAAGTTTTATTAGATTCAATCCACCTAAGCCTTACAGATTTTGAAATATTTTGGATTTTGTGAGAAAATGTCTCATTGCCAATTTTCAGAAGCTTCAAGCTCTTAACGTCTATTTTCTATTTGTAAACCATATTTACACTAACGTGTAATAAATGATTAGGTTTTCTATTGCAACTTGTAAAAATTCACTAAAGTATACAGGGTGTCCAAAAATAAGATCAAATAACTACCAGCTTTAAACGGTAATAACTGGTTACTTTTAAATGGAACACCCTATATTTTTATTAAAATGAGATTTAAATTTAAATATCTAACGATTACTTTAATACTTCCCTATACCTAACTCTTTCCATTTCATGGAAAATGCATATTTTGTAATGTAGACCGAATTTAGAAACTTATTGTTTATCCAAGTCACCTATGCCATATTGACATGTCAGAACAGCTTAAAACAAACGATAGGACTTTGACTGACACATTTAATTAACAATACTTCAAATTTTAAAAATAATAAACACAAGTTGAAAAAATATGTAAATTTACTATAAAGATGTTCAAAATGGCGACCGTCGGCCTCTAAACATAAACGTACCCTCTTCAAACCTTCGGCAACATTTAACAACATTTCGGGGTTTATGTTTTGAAAAGCGATAACAATGCGCTCCTTCATGATTTTCTTGAGTTATTGGAGGTATATTGTAAACGATTTCTTTTATGTGCCCCATAAAAAGAAGTCGGGTGGCAGTCAAGGTAGGCCTCGGGGGCCAAATCTGAGGTAAAACTATTTAATCATCGATCTCCTTATAATTGACATTCAAGAATTCTTGAACCGCGATGAAAATGAGGGCGCGCCATCCATTTGAAGCCACACATCCTTCCTCGTATTTCTAGGGAATGTCTTCCTAATAGGAGGAAGTTCATATCAATCCAAAAATTTAAAGCTGCATTAAGTATTTCAATGTTCTTCAAAAAATACGGGCCTATTGATATTCATTATCTGCCTTACACATTTACTGACCACCTATGCTGGTTATCTCTAACTCTAAACTGATGCGGATTAATATCCGAATAGTGGAAGTTATGCCTATTAACTGATCCATTGTTGTGAAAATGTGCATTCGTCCAGTAAACAGAACAAAATTAAAAAAGTCTTCATTTTCCCCACTTTGTCTAACACCCACATACAAATTCAACTCTTGTCTCAAAATCATTATCGATAGTGCTTGATGAAGCTGGTTTTATAGGGATGGTATTTATGTTTTTGAATTATCCTTGAAACGCTTGCCTGGCTAATGTTGATATTTTTGCGCAATTTGGTTTGGCCTATATGGGGATTTTCAATTAAAGAAGCAATCACTGCAAATTCGGTGTCTTCGTTTCCTGTCACAGGCTTTTGTTTATGTTTTTCTTTGGTAAAAACAGTCCCATTTGCTAAATTGTACTCAGTCTTTCGAAAACGGCTTTATTTGGATGACTTCTGTCGGGATACCTTTCAGCGTAGGCTTTCGTGACGCCAAAAAAGCAGTTTTCTAGACATTCTCCAAGAATAAAAATCATGTCGATCCGTTCTTCTTTTGAATAAACCACCATTTTAATTAGTAAATTAATCGATGAGAGGAATAAAACCAACAAACCTACACCTTCACTAACAGCTAAAGGTCTGTCGTTTGTTACAAAGCAGTTCTGACATGTCAATATGGCATAGGTGACTTGATAAACAATAAGTTTTTAAATTCGGTCTACATTAAAGATTTGCATTTTCCATGAAAATGGAAAGGAGTTAGGTATAGGGAAGTATTAAAGTAATCGTTAGATATTTAAATTTTCAAATCTTATTTTATTAAAAAATACAGGGTGTTCCATTTAAGTTAAACCAGTTATTACCGTTTAAAGCTGAGTAGTTATTTGAATATTTTTTGGACACCCTGTATACTTTAGTTAATTTTTTTACAAGTTGCAATAGAAAACCTAACCAGTATACATCAGTATAAATATGGTTTACAAATAGAAAAATACACGTTGAGAACTTAAAGCTGAAAATTGGTACTACATTTTCACAAAATCCAAAATATTTCAAAATCTGTAGGTTTAGGTGGGTTGAATCTTAATAAAAACTTACCTTTATTGTAGGCATGAGAAATCAAATAAATATGCAGAGCTGTTCCATTTAAAAAATATAACAATATTTTAGCTGCCTGGACACCTATTTGTCCCATGAAAATAATTTTAAATTACACTTCCCATGGTCTCTATCTATCCATAAGAATAAATAACAAGCAGTAATATCCATTGATCTTAACGTGCCTATTTATGCTATACTTTATAATATTTAAATAACTTAATACATTTTTAATTGAAATTCTTTAGATTACAGAATTATACCGACAAATATTTAATAAGTACTTTTAATTATTAAATGTTGTTTTACAAGAACCTGCTATTTTTAAAACTTTAAGTTTTACATTAGTACATTTTCTGAGATTAATTTATTGTAATAATAAGTTCTTTTACCATTCAGTCATCATTTTTTCCGTTACAGAAAAAAAAACAGTGTATTATATCCTGGAAAATTATTGGATTTAAGTTCTCGGTTTTTGTCTTCCTTTGCTTCGCGCCGGGAGACAACACAACCTCCAGCTAAAATGTGTAGCTTTTTTTCCCTGTATAATAAGTAACTATTTATTATGCCATTTTAATAAAATATTTTTTTACTACAAAACTATTATTACAAAAATGTTGAAACAACTTAAGCTTATTGCTAAGTGTTTCTATTATATCAGGGCAAGAATTTAGGTTACTAAAATAAATAACACAAATATTTGAATTTTTGATTTTCATGTTACAGGCAAGGGTATAGCTAGAATTTTCAAACCAGCCTAACCAGAATTACAAGCGTTTAAAGATTAGCTCCAATTTTTACATACAGTACGGTTTTTAAAAGTTATCTCTTCCTTAACTTTTAAATAGGACATAATATGATATGTCCAATAAAATTTATATAAAAGGATATAATTGTTTTTTGGCATAAAAAGAATTTTGGTCAAGTTGTCTAGTACCAAGAAAGTACTAAACTTTTTTTGTTAAATGAAAACGGGGTCATGTAGCACCTCTTGTTAAAGGTCCTTTGATTCTCTACTCAACGCCATTTTATTTTTGGAAATCGACCCGGCCGTTTCAGACCTAGAAGCAAATGACTTCAAAACTTTACTGTTTGTGCAGCATTTAAGCCAAATTTTAAACGGTTCTAAGTCTGGAACAGATGAGCGGATTAAAAAAAAGGCGTTGAGTAAATAATCAAAGAACTTATTACAAACATGCTATATGACCCCTATTTTCTTCAAAAAAATTTGTGTTCTTTTGGCACTAGGTCATGCGACTAAAATTAGTTTTCGTGCCAAAAAATAGTTTAAGAGACAAACTTTTACCCGATTTTGATATCTGGTCCTACTTAAAAGATAAAGGGGGTAAAGAGAAGACTTCTAATATCCTAACTGTATAAGAATACTCTTGTTTTTTTTTGTTTTATTTACCATGGACCCGGGATAACCGCTTTAATAAGTTTATAATATAAGGCAGGCAAAACGCGTCATTGAAGTTCCTAGTGAATAATACAGGGTGTTTCACGACTTGTCTAAAAACCTTTGGGGGATAATTCTAAAATAAATTAAATAAGAAAACAAAGTTTCATATAAACTACAGGGTGTTTAATTTAATTACATTTATACAAATTCGGATATTAAAAAACAATGGAAGGACGCCTTTTATGCACCAGAAGACATTTTTGGGCATACAAGAAAAAAACATTTTTTTACCCGTGTCCTCTATGATAATGTTAATGTAAATATTTTTAAATCCCCATTGATCTCTTGACTGCTTTTTTATTTGATGCACAATTATCGCCTAAACACATAAAAATTATTTCTTGACATGCTCAAATCCCTATCTAATTAAAGAACAAAAAACAAATATGACTTTTTAAGGATACGATACAAAATGACCATGCCCAGAAATGAAAACCGTAAAAACAAATCGAGATATCAAATTTGTTGCAAACTAAATAGGATTATTACAATAAATTAATCTTAGAAAATGTACTGATGTAAAACTTAAAGTTTTAAAACTAGCAGGTTCTTGTAAAACAACAATTAATAATTAAAAGTTCTTATTTAATATTTGTCGGTATAATTCTGTAATCTAAAGAATTTCAATTAAAAATGTAATAGTTATTTTAAATATTATAAAGTTAAAAATGCCTGATTGTACATTTGAAATGAAGGAAATGTAAGTTTTGTATAATAAAATATTTTAAATTTGAATATCTACCTTAACTTACATATATCCAGGGAAAAAATATTTTATAAAAAGTCACATTTTACTACCTGTCAACAGAGATAAAATGTAAATTTTTGTTCTTGTAACTTTGCAAGAAATCGATTTTCTTATTCTATAATTAAATTAATTACATATTAACACAAAATTGTAGCTTTATAAGTTTCAGGTTGGTCAAGGTGGCTTTCAGAATTTAGACTATTAAGCATCCTGATGATGTAAATAATTCATCTTTAAATGGGTGTTTAAGTAGGATTTTTATATTTCACAAAAATACACAATAATTAGGACAAACCTAAATCGATATACATAGTAATACAATGTACTCTGAATACAAATGCAACCCACCTATTTATGAACATAAAAGTGATTTTTTGTGTTATTAGTCTTATTATTATTTTTCATTGTATTACTGGCATGTTATTAATGTTATCAAGGACGAAGTGAACGGCATAACATTGTTAGTTTTTTCTTTTATTTGTTAACCGTGACTAAAAAGATATTTAGACTATTAAATTTAATTTAAACCGATTAAGTGTATCTCGAAAATTTACCAACTGTTGTGCGTTACAGCACGCTGATTGGATACAGGTTTTTGCTACTAATCTTGCAGAATAATTTGTTGCAAGTAATGCTGAATTACAATTACTACTTGGTGTATTTTTAATAACTAGAGCAACCAACTCGTAGTGTCGCACTGACAGTTTGGCTTCATCTACATTCGTCCAAAATTGCATCTAAGTAGCTTTCCAGTGACGAAAACTTTTGTGCGTCACGCTCAAGAGCTTGAAGCTCTTGATCTGCTATAGAAAGTTATTAAATGGAACGCAGCCTTAGACTTCGGCTAGTAAAAACTTAAGCTTGCTTTAAGTAATTTTAAAATTTGCGAAAAAAGTTTATTTTTTTAATTCCACCCCTAGAAAAAATCCAAGTTTTCCAGTCCCAGATTTTAGATATAGTTATTTAAAAATATTTACTTCACTGATGACATCAATGTAGTGTCGCTTAAAACAGGGCCGTTCCTGGCGGGCGTGAAGCAGGTGCACTCGCACGGGTTGGCACAAAATTAGGGGGTGGCATTTTGGGAAACAAAGGCCTTATTATCGGCATTTTGGCAAAGAATCGCATTTTTGAACCATTCGCCAGGAGGGGAAGGCATTGAAAAAATAGAGCATTTTTTGGATCTTAAAAATTTTTAGCTGCCCAATATTTCCTTTTTCGCAAGTAGTGGGGGCGGCATTTCCTCTTTCTCTACGGGGTGACACAAAACCCAGGTACGGCACTGGCTTAAGATCATGTCAATTGCGCGGTTGCATGCGAAACTGTATACCTATTTAAGATTGAAAAATAGACCCACAGAAGGCAAAACATAGGTTTTAAGCGCCACAGTAGGGACCGGATTATTTAAAAGTGAAAGCTGGATAGTTGCCTAGGGCTCACACAAAAGATGGACGCCCACAACGTAAAACAGTAATCGGCCTATTAAAAATATATTTTTATTTGATACAAATACATTTTTATACTTCTTTAATAATACAGTGAGAAGGGATCGTTCTTAAAGTCTAAGTTAATAAAAATCGACCTACGTACCTGCAAAGGTACACCGTAGCGTTTGTAGCGTAGCGTGTATGTAACATAAATTTTTAAATATTATTTTTTGGATGACCTTGACCTTATCAGCATTGACACCGTAATCCACGTTACTTTTTTTTCTCTTAAGTAATCTGTGGGTGACTAAGAAGAAGTAAGGGGAAGTTTATGAAAACAGAAAATTTATTTTTAAACAAAAAACAAATCTTTATATTTTTCTTACAACTGCATGAATTTTGAGATAACATCTTGCTCTTAAAAAGGCATGCCTAAAATTAATAGAACTTTGAGATTTTTTTATGGTGCGCCAGACATTGGGCCAACTACGACAAACTTTGACAAACAACCATTGTGTGGACGGGTAGTTCGTCTTGATTCTCCCAACTTTTCTCGAGTCCGCTTGCTTACAAATCGTTTGCCAAATATTTCGACAAATAGTTAGGCCACAAGTTCGCCGAATGTGTGTCGGCAGCATTAAATTTAGGCGGCACCCAAAATAAGGCATTTTTTAAAAATTATTTTTAATAACTTTTGTAATTTCCTTATAGTTAATTAATTCTCTATTAGGTCATTTAAGCCACTACTTTACCATAACAAAAGACAAATATTTATTTTTCTCGGTTAGGAATTAAATACAAATTATAGCGTCTAGTTTATAAACCAAACTAAATAAAGGAACGCAAGACAAAAGTTACCTTGTAAAATAAATATTATCGAATATTATTTCCATTTCCTACGATGACGTAACGAAAATTTACGCTCTGATACTTTGTAAGTTCTTTTAATAACCATTGTGGCAACGCATAATTTCAATGTTTATTAGGCGTGGTACCATTATGCAAAAACATAGGTTATTATTTAGGAATTGACAGAAATTACTGGTTCAAATTCGGACAATATGTTATATCATATCAAGATCGCATGTAAAATTGGTTTTTAGAAAGGGGGTTTAAGGGTACAATTAAAATTAATAAAAATGCAACTTGTTGGACATTCTCTTGGTAATAATAAGCAAGAATAGCGTATTTATTCGTAGCTGGTAATTTTTACGTAAAATTTGCAACTCAAGCAACGTCGCCTTGCATCAGCGCCCTCGCTGGGATCTGTTTGAACTCTAACAATTGTTTGTCATATTTGCCATTGTTGCTGTTAATATTACAGTTTTTTTTGCTTTTATTGGATGAATTTAGTAAAACATAAAACAGGTGTCAGTCTACTACTTGCTTCACGTGTTTTAGTGGTCGTCATCGTTGAAGGGGTTATAGGTATTTAAGAAGTTGGGTTTAATCGTTTTTTAATGTCCTACTCATTACTCATTTTCAATATCCAAGATATAATAATATGTTTTGCGTTAGCACCTTTTTTCTTCAAGTATATTTTTAGATGCAGGAGTTGCATTTAAAAACTCAAATAGCTTTATCAGGGTCAAAAACATAACATAAAATTAAAATAAGACTAATCCACACTAACAGAAACAATAATAAATTAACGAAAAAGTTATTACCAAAATCATGGGCCACAAAAAATCAGAAATCAAATTTTTACAAAATGATAGTGTCTAATAGTTTTCTGAAATGTTATACATCTAGATTATTTTTATATCAGTTGATTTTTTCCTAATGGAAGACGCCACTTGCTTTGTTTTTTTTATATAAATTAAACTAGTAAATAATAATACGCCAAATAACACTTCCACTTGATGAACAAAAAACAACGCGTATTATGCATTGAACTGACACGAAAAAGACACCTTCTGGAAATATACATAGCGGAACCTACTCCGCATTAGCATCATAATAAGTGAGCAGGAGTCGCATGACCAACCACTGTTAAGTGGTAAATAAAACAAAAGGGTAATAAATTAAGCAGGAGTGTTCGATCCCATTTAAGCCAATGTTTGTGACATAATCGTCACCCTATTTCCTAGTCATTCAAATTGTTGTATTAGTTTAATTTTTATTAGTTTATCGGAAATTAAGTTGTTATTAGTGTAGGTACAAGTTACAGAAACTTTTAACCTTGTGAAAAGGGGTGATTGACCACTAGTTATTATTTTTTTTTGAACGGAATTTACTTTTAAATTGTTATTAAAAGCAAAATACCGTTTTGTTATAATTTTGATTAAATTTTAAAACTTTAATATCTGACACTAATAAAGTAAATATTTATGATGGCAAAACGGTGACGTCACAAGCATAACATATATCTGCGAAAATATTAAAAATTTATCACGGTTTTCTAAGTTTATCACTGTTGGCCTAAACCAACTAACCAACCATTATTACACAGTAGCGCATCTTTTTTAAAACCCGGTAAATATAAATAAATAAATAATTGAAATCCAGGCCCGACAAAAAGGCGTTGAAGGAGGTACAAATTACCGGGGCTCGGACGGGATGATAAAGTTAACGTAAATGGAGTATTGGAGTGAGGACTTAAGGGTAATAATTTGGCAAAATTATGTAGTTATGTTAATAATATTAGTATGGACCTTTTTTCTCTTCTTCAAGTTTGAGGGTGACATTTTGTTTTTCGTAAATTAAGGGGCCCGTAACTTCAACTTGTACTGGGGCCCGGCGCGGCTCTCGGTGGCCCTGTTGAAATCCCTCTTTATTTATCAGAAGGTTTTATTTATTTATTTTTTGGTTCGCATTTATCAGTTATGCTTGACGGTAAGCCGTAATGCGGAAGTCCTCTTATCGGTACAAAAGCAAACTCGTTTCACTCACCTGTCTGAAGGTATTTTACTATTAATTTAAAGATAACTAACTTTACTAACCTTTGTTGTCGGTAATCATTGTACATAGGTAATTACTGCGAACTAGAATTATTTAATCAAGGTAGTTTTAACCTGCAGAAAGGTTACGTTGAGGTTTAGTCGTTTTTGTATTTAGAGGGAAATATTTTTATTTTATTAGCTTAGACACAATTCTGTTAGCATTTTTTTTCTAATAGTTTATGAAGGTTAAAAATGTTAATTCAAACATAGCGTATTAGTAGTAGGAAAACAAAAAGGCATTTTGTTAACAGAACAGAAGACTAAAGATATGGGTGTCCAGGTAAAATAAACCCTGAGCAGAAACTTTACAGATATACAAGTTGCCAGCAGCATCTTCATTACAATTGGCAGAAAATATTCACCTTGACATTCAGAGTTGGTATTGGCTATTCCTAAGTTCGATGAAACCTCTTATCTGGTGGTCAACGGCGCCATCTAAGGAAGCTCGTAATCGGCCATGTTTAACACGCACTAATCGGTATCGATGAAATCGTTTTTGAGCTTTATGCGTGAATACTTGTGTGGTCATTAAAAAGTGTTGCTTTTGATTTACATCTTGCGCCTACCTGAGCATTGATCACAAATGTTGCCGAACTAATAATTTTTGGCATACGGGGTTTTTGGGGGCTGATTACGAATTTAAAAAAATGTTTTGTCGACGTTCTGGTTAGTTGTTTGCATGTTTATGGCTTTGATGCTCGTTAATATCTTTAACTAGTTCCAGAAAAAATATGCCTTTTCAATTTAGCAGTGAGTTTTCTATCTTCCTCAGGTAACCAGAACGTTTTCCTCCATGCACGATTTCACATGTGAGCCCGATATGAACTCCCTTTCAACGTCTAATCACAACCGAGAACGAACAGAAACTATTCTGGTTAGTTAAAGCTAGTTTTGGTTAGGAAACTAACCTAAATTCACCATGTTCCCCTTCTTTCTGAGTATTACAACATTCGTGTTGCGATATGGGATTAATGTACAGGTAGGCGCTAAACGTTAGTTTTCTTGTGCCTATATTAAAACATTTTAAGCTTAGAAGAGCCATCAAAATCTTAAATGAGGAAACGTATGTATAACACTTATTGTCGTGTTTATGGGTATCACTCGCGAGAAGGAAGCAATAGAAATATTTATTTTCACGTCTTTCCAATCAAGGATAGTGGCATAAAAGTAAACATATTTAAAAAATGTAATGGCGCTTTCTTCACTAATTACCACTAACGAAAAAGTCGGCTAAAGTATCAAGGACATTACTTAAACTCACAAATCAATCTTCAACACACTTAACATGTCTGAATCTATATAAATTCATGGCTATATTGAAACCCAAACAATATTTTGAGCCGTTTTAATACCCAAAGTCCGTAACGGGAACAGAGGAGGCTACTTGCCTATTACCTGCTTTCTTTGACTTTGTTTAGTTCAAATCGCCAATTGATTGGTCAAAATTGAAGATCGTGCTCATATATTATCATTACAAATTTGAGCACAATATACTGATCGGTTCAGATTTAAGAAAACACACACAAGTTGTTAAATATAAAAACCCACTACTGGATTAATAAACCTTTAAAATTAGCAAAAAAACTATACTATTAATTTTAAGCTTTAAGTTAACAACATCCAATTAATTAATTTAATGATAATGATTAGTCCCGACTCAGACAATCAAATAATTATAGTGTTCACCTATTTAGTACTTGTTAACTAATTTGTACATTTTAATGTATATTGTTACGAATAAAAAACATTAATTAAGACGTTTTAAGATCACGTGTCGCCATTGATATCCGAAACAAATTGCTGTAAATTGATGTCACTAGGTATGTGCTAATTTTAAAGATTTAATTAGAATATTTTAGAGATTTTTTTTATTCTGTTATAGTTTTCTTATATAAACGTAGCCAAATTATTGTGTTTCAATATAAAATAACAACATTTGTAACAAAAATATGTAACTTTTCAAAAAAAAAACACAACTTCTAAATAGATTAGAATTATTTTGCGATTGGTGAATTAAAAATTGAACTTAAAATGTCGTGCAAAAAAACAGGTACATGCGCATGTACGATAATTTCGACACTAACTGCAGTGATCATATTACATGCTTCAACACGTTTAAGAGGTCGGTGCTAAAACGGGAAGTTCAATTATGATATTTTAGAGATTTTTTTATTTTGTTATAGTTTTCTTGGCTCATAATAAAAGAAATATAAAAAGGTTGTCTGTGGCGAAATTACTTACTTTTTACCTATGAATAAAAAAAATACGTGGAAGCCCGGCAGCCTTCCCTTTGAATACGCCTATGCTTATTAATAATATGATATATCTACTTTAATTAATAGAATATTGTTTGGGATACCTAATATTGGCAAACATATTATTTTTTCTACAAAAATAAAAGAGAAAAGAACTCTTACTGCTTGTAATTTCCTGGCACTGCAAGGTTGCATCTGTCGATTGCTGGTCGACCTGCTGATGCATATAAGCCAAAAGTTTTTCCTTCGGGGCTAATTGAGATTACCAACGACATACCGATTTCAGACTATTTAGTTCTCCTTAGTACGGTGTAGGAAATAAAAAGAACTCCAAAAAAGTTCTAAAGAAGTAGCAATGTCAAATAAACTTACAATTAAATCCGCATCTCCATATCTGACAGTATTCGACAGATGCAACCTTCCAATGCAAGGAAATTACAATCAGTAGTTGGTTTTTCCTCTCTTCGACTGCTTGTTATTCGTTAAAGCTTTCCTAGAACTTCCGGTCGGCGGAAACCGACGCGATTTACATTCGCCCAAATCAAATATTTCCTTGAATGTACTTTCATTTAAAAGTGTATATTTAATTTGGGAGAACGTAAATCGCGTCGGTTTCCGCCGAACGAAAGTCCTAGGCAACCGTAACTAAGTATTGGTTTTACGGACTTAAGTTCGCTTAGTTTTTATACTTTTAACAGAGAGCGTGATGGACAATAAGCTGGATCGTTTATTCGATATTGCTATTTCTTAAAGATTTTTAAAGTATTTTGGTATCACTTACACCGTACTGATAATAACCAAATTGTTCGGAACCGGTCTGCGGTTGGTGATCTCAATTAGCTCTAAAGAAAAAACCTTTGATTTGTGTAAACATCTGCATCTCTAGGTCAAACAGTATTCAACAGATGCATCCTTGCAGTGTAAGGAAAATGCAAGCCGTAAGGAATATTTTGGTTTTTAATTTTTGTAAAATATAAAATATTTTACTACTTGTTAAGAATACTTATTTTCGTTAGGCATAATTATATTTCTTTATTTTATTACGGTGCCAGTAAATGATCCTATTTTGCTGGCTAGCATATGTTTAACTCTGAAAGAGATACAAGGTGTATAAAGGTCAATCTGTGACCTTTCAGAGTTATTTGTTTTCTAAAGAACAATTACTGTATTATTATATACAAATTGTTTATTGCACTGACAAATTTCTATGAAATAATTTATTTACCGATTCCTTGAAAAATAAATTATATAGTTTATTAAAGAGATAATCCATATACACGTCGTCACAGCATAAATAAAAAAGCGAGCTTCGTGCCACTTCAAAACATTCATGGGCGATTTTTGCCAACGCGTAAAAAGAAGATGGTTTAAATCTAGACCAACGACATTTTTTGTATTTCTTTTATGCTTTAAAACCCTTTGAACGGCACCGTAAGTGTTCCTTTTATAATGCAGTTGCTCTGCAGAGCCGTTTTATTATAGTTGGGGCCAGACATAATTCATCCTGAAAGCAATGCCGCAAACTACACAAAAAGGTAAACAAATCTCTTGAAAGGCACATAGTCTCTGACTGATTACAAATTTTTTGATAAATACAGAGAAAAATAGTGCACGTATTTATTACCAACACTCTTATTTCGTCTCTGTCCTACCATACAATCTGATGCATGGTGTGAGGAATCAGAAACTTGTCGGGTTTAATATTTTTTGCAGATATCAGTCATTGTTCACAAAAGGGTTTGTTTACATTATGATTTTTGCCTACTTTGCGGCATTGCTTTCAGAATAAATTATGTCTGGCTCCAACTATACCTTAATTGGAGATATGCTCTATATTGGTTAGGCGGATTCATTTATTGGATGGTCTTCTTGTTGAGTACACGCCTGGAAAGAATGGGACCGCTTCGATCCTGGTCCCGGGGTATACGGGCTGACCCTGTTCAGCCCTATTGACCCCTATGAACTGGCCGATCGCCTGAAACAAAATAAAAGAAAAACCCCCCAAAAACCCAAAAACTCTAATTAAAAAACGACGTTTCGGTGGCAAGTCTGCCACCGTTGTCAAGTTAAAAAAATTAAGTTAAAAAATAAAAATAAAATATTAACTAATATTTAAATTAGAAATGATAAAATTTAGATCATTATTTTTATATCTCAAACTGAAAATAGTTTGACAAACTATTTTCAGTTTGAGATATAAAAATAATCTAAATTTTAATCATTTCTAATTTAAATATTAGTTAATATTTTATGGTCAAGGGTATTACCTAAAACTTTTTATAAATTTTTTAGATAAAGTGTATTTTTCGCTTCATTTTTCTTGTCAATCTTGTCAAGGCTAAAACAGTACCCTGAAAATTATTGACACACTCTGCATAATCGCCACCCCAATACATTCTAAAGGTGGGTCCAGACAGCAGGAAAAAACAGAACGAACAGTCCAAACAAAATATCGTTGCATTCCCGCGAATATACACAAAAGAAGTAAAAACAGAGAAGCCAATGGGTACGAAGATTGTATCGACATCGTATTGATAATATGTTATTACAGGATATGGACTACATTCACTTTAAAAAATTACTAGAATGACTTCTGAAGATTTTGAGGAGTTAATAGTATTAATTGGCCCCTAATTTACCTCCACACAACACAAAACAAAAGACCCGAATGGCGCGAGCAACTCGAACTTTCTAGTATCCCGTCAACTGAATCATTCGGCGAACAATAAATTCTTTTGAGCAATTTCGATTTACCGACAAGCTACGGAAAACTTTTGGCGCGGTCAATTCGGCTCGGACGCAGGTCCAGACTCTGAAAATTCTGCTCTGCGTGCTCAGTTCGTTCTGTTCGTTCGGGCTAAAATGTTCTCTGGACCCACCTTAAGGCTTGTTAATAAAATAGGTATGTTTCAATAATACAGAATGTAAAAAATTATTAAAATATTTTATCAAAATTTTAAATTAAAAAAAAGACTTGCTTTATTTATTAAATTGGAGGGAAAAATATTTAGTGATATTACTACTGTCATGAAGAGTAAAAAAAAATGTAATTATATAGGGTGTGTCAAAAATTTTGGAATATTTTTTTAATTTAAATATAGCCTTGACCATAATTTTTTAGGCAACCCTATGGCAAAACCTTTGTTTAAAGATTGTATTTATTATAAAATAGTTTTTATCCGATAAACAGGTGGGTACAGTTACTTTCTATATGGATCTGAGACTATTATACCTAAACCTGAATAAGAGCTAAAAAGAAAAAGATTTATTTCTTTTTAAATATTGTCTTTTTGATATATTCTAAAACATTGTATCAGATTAATGTAAAACGTTTTACGTCAAATGAATATCAAAACATTATAAGCGAAAAGTTTTTTTTTAAATATAATTAAAAGATATCCACAAAAGCAATAAATTCTCCAGTGGTAATAAATACCACCATTCTAATATTTAAAATGACGTAAATTCATTATAAAACAAATGACCTAAATTACTAGGGTACCTTGGTCTTGATTCCATGATTTTACAAACGTTTCATTAGTAGTATTTTATCCATTCATTCAACAATTAAGTATGTCTTAAGAATGAACAATTAAAACAACATTAAAGAACTTGAATCTTAATCTAGATAAAAAAAAATACAAATTGTCTTGAAAAGAATCATCGAAATTGTAATAATTTAAAGATTGCTTCATTTATATTCTGTACAAAATGTTTGCAATGATTTGTGCAACATTTTTCTTGATCTATTGACACACTGTGAGACAATACAAAAAGTGTTGAGATTTTCTCAAAAATAGTAATTACTGTAACAATTGCATAAAGTGATGCTTTTTTACGATTGAGAATTTTGACAACAAAAGCCTTTAGACAAGTGCGGCAATCTCAAGAGTAGGAAATAGACACTTTAGGTATGTATTACATACTATCCGTATAAGGCCTCGGGCATGATACTAAGCGTAAGCGGCCAGCGTGGAGCGGAAAATGTGAGAGCGCTGGCTTTGATCTTTATGCGAGTATAAAAGAACTTGTTTTTTTAATCAGCTTGCTGAAATATGTTTTAAGGGGAAAAGCCCTGCCGCTCGCCGCTCAAAACAAACAAATATTATCTGCGAAGCGTTTTTAAGGTTTATAAACTGGTTTTAAGACGCTGTTTACCTCAAAATATTGTAGTCATTACCGGCAACATAGAGAAATTTGAAACTTTCCGCTCGACGCTTACGCTCTGTTATCGTGACCAAGACCTAACTTTTAAAATTTAAGTTTAAGTCATCCGAATTAATAACTATATTTATTTATTTCCAATAAATGTATTTACAAAATAATAAATGTTAAATTTAGTTTGCACATGAACTAAAAGAAGTAGGTAATGGCTATATATACAGGATCAGCTAAGTCAAAAGATTCACAGGTAATGCATGCAAAAGTAAAGGCCTAAAGCTGCGTCCAGACTTGCAACAATTGGCCAAACATCAATCCAAACGGACCAACCTATTTCGCGCTCCTTTGATGCAAAAATACGGCAAGCTCTAAATCACCGCGGCATTCCCCTTGGAACAACGTAAATTCTGTCCACGTCCACGCCCGCGTTACGTGGGGCTATGAGGCGCGCTATTCGGCGCGGCGAATTGTTGCACGTCTGGACGCAGCATAACGTGTCTAGTATACCAACGGGTAGAGATTAAATAAATAATTTCGGCATGTAACAAGGTGACACACCGCACAGTGCGTCAATATGTGGACAAAAATGTAAGAAAAAATATTTTCATAACAACTTAAATGTATATTGTATGTATTAAAGTGTTAAATAATGTATCATAATATTACATGTAGTAACTTAATCTCTTGCATGGTTTAGTGTTAAGGTACGCATCCACTAGAGTCGGACGGAAAATTGTTTTCAACATATAAATCTCCTGCCGTCTGCTCCGATGCGACGAGCTTCTAATGGCCGCACTGTGACTTGTTTACATGCTAGGCGAAGCGCCAGTAGGCCGGCCCGTCTGCCCATTCGCCTCTAGTGGATGCCTAACTTTACATTACATAAGTTTATATTTAAGTACATCCTAGTAGACACTAAAGCAAAACACTAATTTAAAGTGTACAAAATAGCCGTGCCGTTAAACAAATTGATTTTTTACAACTTAATGTAGTGAACTATGTACATTGAAATATCTTGTATGCATACTAACGACAGAAAAACGGCAACAGTCGAAGGAAAATTCAATGTACACTGCATGAATAAAGTCTACCTTAAAGTCGGGTAAAAATCAAGTAATATTAAAAATAAACACGAAAGGCTCAAGCTAACCAATTACGTATTTTTGGATATAGGATTTTCAAAACTGTATTACGATAAACAACTTTAATTTTTAAAAGGGACATCCTGGACATTGGTTTGTTTTATTTTTAAGAAATTTTTTGAGGTGTTTCATGTACAATAGTATATATGTCAGGGGTCACATGGTAATTTTAGGAAAATGGCTTCTGTCTAGACACCTGCTTTTTGCCTGGGCAAATGACTTCATGAAAATAATTTCTATTTAAAAGCCATTTGGCAAGGTAAATGGCATTTGTCGTGGTCCTTGCAGTGTGTTTTACAGACTACAGTAAAAGCAAAAGCATGTGTAGTTTGGTTGGTTTGAAGCGCTATAGACGGTCATGCAAAACTATCATATTTAGACGGTCATGGTTAGTTCTGGTTAGTTTTTTTTATCGCTTTCAGTAATTAAAAACAAAGATTTAACTAATCATGATAGTCCCAATGTGACAGTTTTGAATGACTGGTTATGCAAATATTTCTATTTCCATTTGTCTAAAAATTTCCCAGGCAAATAGAATCAAATGCCAATTGACTAGTCAAATAGCATTTGCCCAGGCAATTAGCATTTGAAAATTGAAATACGCCATTTGCTCAGGCAGAAATCATTTGCCCAGACAAAAGCAATTTGCAACAAATATCATATTTTAACAGAATGCCCCACATTTGCCTTATAGCTATTGTTAGATTGCTTACAAGAAAATATTTAAAAAATAACGTAATAAAAACACTTTTATTGTTTTTATTGTTACACCGGTAGGTTCAACATAAAAATAATAATAATTGTATGTTATTTTCTTATTTCTCGCTTAGTGTAATTAACGCCTTAGCGGTCTGTTAATTTCTTTTGCAAAATAGTTGTAATTCATTTAATAACTTACCCTAATCAATACTTTTCAGACTAAATAGATAATAATTTATTATACCAGTTATACAGAGTGTTTAAAAATACGTAAATTTTTATCAGATTTCCGACGTTAAAAAAGCATGCTTTTAGTCATCTTGGTAATAAAATAGTGCTTTATCATACAAGCACATTAAGTTATCCATTTTTTTGTGAATGAGAGGTTTGACAACGCGAACCATCCGTGCATATTATATTTTTTTACAACTGTATAATTTTCAGTTTAATTTTCCAAGTCATTTAAATTATTAATATTATTAATATCAATTATTTATAATTTTTAATTAATTTATCCGCAAAACGAATTAAAATAAATTAAATTTAATTTAAATTAAAAAAAGTTATGACAGAATTTATGGTAACTTGATAATAAAATAAATTCAAGTACCCATTTAAACAAATAAATTTATAAAGAAAAAGGTTAAAATTATAATATTCTTTTTATAGTAAGTACGCGTACTGTGCGCAACTAGTAAGTGCTGTAAGATATCCTTGTGAAAAAAATACTATTCATATTCTTTCAGGACTTTCTTTGAAAACTAATAAAAATAATAAAATAAACTATATCTTATTTTATTAAAACGACTGACCACTCGTGACCAATTTATATAGCACCGAATGATAATATTGAGGTGCTAAATATATTTTTTCGAAATCAGTGTAAAACCACTCCTGTATATTTGAAATGACTTTTCCTAATATTATTTTACTGCTGACCAAGTACTGTGACCTAATGACCAATCGGGACAAATTCGTGTCCAATTGTTATGCTGTCGTCACACATTGGGCGAAGTTGTGGCCGAACTATTTGTCGAAACATTTGGCAAACTATTTGTAAGGACTCTTTTTTGACCTCCTGACAGTGCGGATGTGCGTAGAGGACTACAAAGTTCTTCCCGGAGTGGCGGTTAGAGGTGCCGTACGGACGTTTTTACCTTCGGGGATCAAGGAAAGATTCACGCTAAATTAACGGCATCTTTTTTCTGGACCTAAGCGCTGTGAGCGAAGATTCCTATAAGCTGATGGTATCCTGTTTGGTGATGAACACGAGGCATTTCTCAAATGGCGGGAAATAGATGGGCGTGCCATGGGAACTTTCCGTAGTGAAAGTGAAGGTTATACGTAACACCAGTAGCAGGTCTTGGTTTGGTTTGACAACCGACAATTTATGCATTGCATCGAATGTAGAACTATTTTTGTTTTCTTTTGGAATTTCTGGGCGCTACGAGCTTGATTATCTACGAAGCCCTGAAAAGCATAGTCCGGAAGGAGGAGACTGGTGGATTGGACCTGAAGGGACCAAAACCAAGAAAAAAAATAGAATAGAATAGAAACTATTTGTAAGCAAATGTGTGTGTAAAAAGTTGGGCCAATTAAGGCGAATGCAGACGAACTACCCGTCCACACAATGGTGTTTGTGAAAGTTGTCTGGCGGTGGCATTACAGCATAAAACGACCTCCGAATGTTAAGGTGCTAAATATATTTGAGGAATTTTAAATCAAAACGCTATTTTTAGATTACCCCACAATTTTTACTTCGCGCATTGGTGTAACTAAGGGTGCCTACCCCCCTCCCTTCCCCACTCCGGTTGTTGCTAGGCCCCTAGGAAATAATGTATCTTTATGGTATATGTGTACATATAACGTTTTAGCGGCGTCCGGGCCCTTCCCAGGGTGTCAGGCTCCTCCTAGGCCCTTTCTAGGTTCAATGGCTAGTTACGCCTATGACTTTGCGTTTTCTACATATAAATTTTGAAAAGTATTTTTAATTGAAATATGTTATATTTATACATATACTTATAATAAATATATTTTAATTCAATAATTTTTAAACACAAATAATAATATGTAAAATTTGTGGAACACTCTTAAAAATTGTGAATTATCAAAAAGTGCGTTTTGATTTGGAGCTCCTTATTTATATAGCAATGAATGACCTTTAAATTTTAATCTCTTTATATTTATTTTAGTATCTTTTATCAAATATGACCAATTCTTTGATAGCTTTCAGAATGTGTTTTTTAAATCTAAAATTTTTAATTTTGGGCCGCTCACAATATTTTCCTGTCCTTAAATGTCTTTCTTTTATACAAAACTGCTTTAATCTTGCTGACCAATTAATTAATCATACTTACCAACGTTGACCATTTTAAGACTAACTGCATCGTTTTGATTGAGCCATGTATGATTGATTTGAGGCATTAAAAATGTTTCGATGATCTTGATATTTTAAACACGCTATAAAAGTTGGTGTATGGATGACCAATTTTTCACACTTTGTGACCATTTATAACCATATCGTGCTCAATTCGGAGCTTTTTAAAACCACAGATTTCATATTTTGGGACGCTAAATAGAAAAAGCTGAAAAATACTCAGTAAATAACAATGGTTACAGGCTTTTAAACCAGTGTACGTTTTTTATTTAGATGTTTTTCTTAATATAAAATAAAATAGAAATCTAAATTCTGGACAAAAAACCGGGAAATAAAATTTTGTTCAATTTTATTCTTCTAACTTCTTGGTTTTTTGACTGATTTTAATTATCTCTTGTTCCAGTTATAGCTTCTTTTAACCAAATTATTATTTAATATAGGGATTGCAAAAAGTTCAATAGGATTAGGTGTTATACGGGGAGAACTAAATGTGGCATTTTCATCCAAATTTTCGAACACCCTGTGTAATAATTTAACGTCACAATTTTTTACAGTGTTTTTGATTTTAAAGCCCCATCTTTTTTATGAGCTTCTTTTTATTTATATTAGTAGCTCTATTCTAAAAGAAAACACAAATTTTTAAAGAAAATAATGCAATTTAGTTATGATCTTGGTTATGATGGTCATAATATGCGCTATATTGCGAATATATTTATTAAGATTTGGAAGGACATATTTTCAAAACTAATAAAGAGAACTATTTTAAATAACGTATTTCTTTAAAAGTCTTTAAAAGATCTTTTTACTGATTATATAATATACATACAGGGTGCTTTTTCTTTAAATACTTTTTGTTGTACCCTGTACCTCTATCCTAAGAGATAAAAAATTCTGTTTACTGATTTGGAAACTACGGAAATTAACCTAGCAAACCAATATTTTTATTTGTTTTGTGTCACAAAAACTAAAAATTTTAAGGAAATTTTAAAATTATATCTTGACACCCGATACACAAATTTCATTGTCTTATTTAAAAATTTGTATCTTATTTAAGAATAGAGATACTGATGTAAATAAAAAAATGTTAAGAAAAGATGGGACTTTAAAATAAAATACAATGATAACAAATTGTGACGTTAAATTATTCTACAGTGTTTTGGAAAATTTGGGTTAAAATGCAATATTTTGTTCTGTAAAACAAACAACCTTTTCTATAAAACTTTCTGCAATCCCCATAAACCCGTAAATAATATTCTTGATGGAAGCAGCTACAACTGGACCAAAAGATAACTAAAATCGGTCAAAAAACCAAAAAGTTTTTTAAGATTGGACTTAAACAAAATTTTGTGTCCGCTTTTTTCTGCCCAGGAGTGTATAAATATTCTATTTAAATTATTATAATTAATGTTGTCCTATCTCTTCTACGGTGCGATTATTATTTTAAACTTACGAAGTTAAATTGTAAAATAAAATTTATTTCCTAGTTACCAATTAATACAAGACTATAATTATTGGAGATTGGAAATATGCGTGCACTGGTGTATATTAATATTATAAATATTAATTCAAACATGCTTAATTTTTTATGTTACTTAATGCATGGTGGAGAGAAAGTCAAGCCAATGCCAACCGCTCAAACTATACGCCCTATTTATTTTCGACCACCCTGTATAAATTATTGAATTGTAACCAAAGTCTACGTATATTGGTTTATTTTTTAAACTGTGGTTGTAACAAGCATAATATATTGGGTGTTTTTAGAAATAGAGGTAAGCTGTTTTACTTTAAGGCGAAGAGTCATCAAGAAGTTCTAAGAATTTAGACATTTAACATTTTTTTCTTAACAACATAAAAAACAGTTACTAAAATTGATAGTCCATGGGTCATTAATGAAATGGACTTAATGATAAGAACACTTTTAAAACCTTTTAGGGGGTCCCTCTTGACGAGTCTAGCACGAATATGCATGACGCATGTAAATGTTAAATGTTTTGGGTGTCGGACTGGGCGAACGCTTCAGACAAGTTTGCCACAATATTTTACATGCAAATGTTAAACATCGTGCCAAAAATGGTAAGGGTTAGTCATGAAACCATAAGCCTTAAACACATGTTTCGGGTATCGGAGTAGGCGGATTTCATGACTGTAATCTTAACTATTGTTGGCACAATGTTTAAAAATTGCATGTAAAACACTGTGGCAAACTTGTCCGACGCGTTCGCCCAGTCCGACACCCGACACATTTCACATTGACTTGCTGGGTTAAAGCGCCTCTTCCAAATATGGCGGTATGAATATTTGTGGTAGTGTCGTCAAAAGGAACCCCCTTAAAAAAGTTTCAAAGGGTTCTCATTAGGAAGTCCATTTCGTTACTGGCCCAGGCACTATATGTATATGTAGTAGGGCCAGGTTTTCATTTACCCATCTTATTTACTTAAAATATTGCTTAAACTGCATAAATCTACTATAAAGTAAAGCTTAAAAGTAAAGAAAAATAATAATCATAATAATAATAAAATTGTAATTTATATTAAAAATTTAAACAAGTTGGTAATTTATTGAAATATTTGACACATTTTACAAATAAAATTGCACCTAATAATTTCAGTTCTAACGTGAGGACCAATTAAATGGAATAGCACACGTAACATGGATTTAATTACCAGGTACTAATAGGATTATTATAAAAATACAACTTTATTACATGGAAATTAAATTAATAACAGGTCTAACAAACCGACTTTGGTTTAAAATAGTCATTAGAAACTTACGTAATATAAAAGCATTTAATACATTTAATTAATTAATTTGTGATATATAATATACTTATTTTTATAATATATTTTTATAAAACGTAATTTAAAAGTAAAGCCTAAAAACAGGCACCGAGTTTGATACGTGAAATGTTCTATGTACGTAAATAGTTTAAAATAAAGTTAGATGTTTTTAAATATTTTTAAAATGTGCAAAAGACAAGGTATTTATTACCAAACTAAGATTAACTTTCATTAAAAAAAAACATTTGTTTTTATAGAATGTTTTATAGTTAAGTCAATAATGTTAACAGGGGACTCTTTGAGTAGTTTGAAAACGAAAGTTCATATGCGGACTGTCCACGGATTGGGTTTACAAGAGAAGACATGGAAAAAAATTTCATTTGGGAAATAAATGACTGAAAAATGATTTTTAATAAAATATTTGATTGTGAAGAGATTAAATAAAAGAAAATGTTGAGGGTTCGCAAAAACTTAGAAACTTGATTTTCCTTCAGAAGTAAACTGCCTTTTTGTTTTATTTTAAATTAAAATGTCTATTTATTTTTTATCGTATAAGCGATTATCGACCTCCACTTTATATCTTATATTTTTGTTTCCATAATAATAACAAATATTAATTTAGTTATTTCTTTTTAAACACCTCTTTCCCTCCACCCTTTCCACCCATATTCAATAAAATTTTCCAGCTGTAAACACATATGATCAAAGCGCTTTTAAATTTCTAATAAGTTAATATTTTAGTCACAATGTGGAACCTAATAAAAATTGTATTCATATTTTTTTCAATAACTATTTTTATTCTAAATTAATCATCTAAAGGGCATCTTAAAAACTTAAAATGAAGGTACTAAACTTAAAGAAAAATCATGTTTTTGAAATTTTTGCAAACCTTCCTGGGAAAGCTTTGAAGCTTCCTACTAAACGTGTCCGCACTGTTCGGAGATCGCGAAAAGAATCCCTTTAGCACATATATTATAATAAAGGATACTGACGGTTTATTGCTCTAAACGCAAGTTGGACAATACTGTTCTAGTCCAGGCGGAATACCTGATTTAAAAAAATGCCTTACAGCAAAATATTAATATGGTTTTGTTAAGTCTTTTGTAAGAAAAACACTTCTGAACCAAAATAATGCATTAGGGGTTTTTTATGGGTAAAAATGTTTTTTTACAATTACAAGCTAAACAGTGAATCCAATTAAAAAAATAAAATGTAAAAGTTGTCGACATTAAAAAAATGTTGTTTTTTTGTAAACTTTAGATTTTTGTCGAACAATTAAAACTATTTATTAAAATTTTTATTTTTAAAGAATTTTTGAATATTTTGAAAGTTGGATTACAGGTATACTGTGTGACCCAGAATTGGTGTTACGAGAGGAGAGGAGTCCGCACACTCTCGCGGATCCGAATACCGAGGATCTCCCTTTAAGTTATATGCTTTTAAAATTTCCGTTTGCTTTCATTGCGTTCCGTTCCGCGATGTTTGCTTATTTAAGTGCATAACATGTAACAAAAATTTACAATAAACTTTTGTTTTCTTTAATGCTTTAACGCAAATTTTAATGTAAAATTCAATTATCTACAACATTACTTATATTTATTAGAATTTTGCTCTATTTTTAAAAATAAAAGTACTTTACACTAGGTCATTTTTCATATTTTTAGTTATAACTTGCCCTGTATATTACCAATAGGAGCAAAATTTTTTATTTCTTTGTTTTGGATCATGCGATCAGTTTACCCAAAATGCCGATTTAAAATTTAAAAATTTTGTTCCATTTGTCCTCTTGTAACACCAATTCTGGGTCACACTGTATTCCTGTAGTCCAACTTTCACATTTAAAAATGTTTCTAAACTTTTCAAAATATTTAAAAGTTCTTTAAAAATTACAAATTTAATTAATAATATTATTTTTTCGACGAAAATAACACAATGTACGAGTATAATGAAAAATGTCAATATTTTGTGTTTTTTAATTTGTTTTTCCATTTTTATTGCATTTGATAAAAGTTAACGAAAAACCAAAAAATAACCCATAGCGAACCATTTTGATGAAAAAAATAAAGTCAAAATGGCGGTTAAAAATTTTCATTTTTTTTTAAGTAAGTTTTTATAATAACGGCTAAATATGTATCGATAAAAAAAAACAGTATATTAAGAATAATCAAAAGTATATTTGCTTTAAATTACAGCTTAATTAAACTATTTTTGTAAAAGATAAAAATTAAAAACCGAAAATACAGTTTTTTTTACTTTTCTCGAAAATTTTTGACGTTAGGGTAAAAATGGATATGACATAAGTTGTAGATTTTTTAATGTCGATAACTTTTACAATAAACTTTTTTGATAGAATTTACTGTTTAGCTTGAATTTTCAAAAAACCATTGTTATCCCTGAAAAGCACCCCCCTTTCACCCCCTAACGCATTATTTTGGTTCAGAAGTGTTTCTTTTACAAAGCTATGATGCACTTAACAAAACTATACAAAAGTTTGCTGTAAGGCAATTTTTTATGACCTTTTATACTGCTATTCTGCTTGAGCTATAAACACAGACAGTGTTCGTGAACCAACAAATTTGTTATTAAAAGAGACTCTCGGTGTTATTTATCACACATGAAAAGCAGTAGTTTTTCTCTCAACTGTTACCGGTATTGTTTTTTATTACTTATTGTTTATTGCTTCATCTACACGTAAAATTTAGCAAAAAAAAACTCATATTTTTAATGTCGAGGTAATGAAACCGAAATATAAGTTTAGGCAAAACTGAAAAAGGCGACTTGGAAAATCACCAAGCCAAAGACTCTCTTACGCAACATACATTTTGTAATGTTTAATTTAATTATCTATCTTCGATGTCTGAATCAATCAATTACAATTCATTGACGGCTAAACACAGATCTTTAAGATTTTTAAACTTGACTTTCAGATAACATTAATTTAAGCGAAAGTAAATCAATTAACGTAGCATTTCACGCATGCGGTCAAAAAAATGTTTAATTTTTTGTTAAAACCCAGTCAACACCCAGTATTAAATTAATTGTAGATTAGAAAGTAGAAAATAAGACATAATAGTAATGCGCAATTGGACGAAAGCGATCGTGAACACTTTAAATTGAGTAAAACATGATATAAACGTATATAATTTTGACATAATAATATGATATTACATTAAAAATATCTTAACAATGGAGTAATTGACGAAGCACGACTGATGTGGAAATCAAATTCTTGGGACAACGTTTTGTGCGTTTAGGAAATCCAATGAGCATAATTGCGACTGACTATTTAGAAAATATTTTTTGCAAAGATTGTATTGATAAAAATTTGTGTCTTGTAATTTAAATAACTTTGCGAATAATGCAACAATAACTTGAGATATTAGATTTGGTGACAGTAACCTAGTGAACTTTGTGCAGCGTCTTCTTTCAAAAAGTAAGGCGACGAGGCACAGGTTGTTAGATGTTTAACCTACCTGCTCTGCTGCTGCCTCTGTTTTCTTACCGTTGCCGTTGCCCGCATTAACATTTTGCATTTTACAGCATCTTTTATTATACCCTATCTACATGCAGCACTTCCTCTGCAATAAGCAGGAAATCGAGTAGAGAAAAAACTAAAATAGATAGAACAAATCTGATTGCGCAATCTCGATTTCAATTTTTGAAACTATGGCTAACTTGATTCGTTTTGAAGATACAGAGTGTTTTCCAAATTTTGCCAATTTGGCCAGGCACTTGTAACACGCTTGTTATTAGAGATAAAAGAAAAATGTAAATAGAAAAGTTTTAGGGATCTTTACGTAGAATTCAGTGGCGTACCTGCATTTTTCCATTGACTTGTAATTTAAAGTTGTAACACAAATTTGGGATTTTTAAAATGGAACACCCTGTATATTTTATTACCAATAGAAAGGACTCCTCTAAAGCTATAAAAATACCACATATAATATATCTGTTTTTTAATAGTGTGGGAAATATGGTAATCTTCAGAATTTTTTGAACGAGATACCCTGTATATTATATTAGCGTTGCAAAGATATTTCAAAGAGGATTAACAAAATACCAAATTGTATATGTATATTAATTTTTTATAGTTTTGGAAATATGACCATATAAATCCAAAAATACTGGATATACGCATTAAAATTTGGACGCTGATATTTCCGAAACTGTTGGAGAATATAATTTTAAATGTAGTTAATTTTTAAAGGTCTTTAAAATCTCTTTTAATGGTTATAAAATACAAAAGGTGTTTTATTTTAAAAATGCTATTTTATTATCGAATTTCGGACGATGGCTATATCCAAAACTAATAAAAATTAAATACATTAAAGGTGAAATTTTTTACGTTTTTAAAGCAGAATATACAATTAAAAAATCCCAACTTTGTGTTATAACCATAAAATAAAAGTCAATAGATAAAATGTAGGCAAGCCACTTAATCCTTAAAACTTTTCTCTTTACATTTTTTCAGTATCTCTAATATCAAGGGAGTTACGAGTGCCTGGCCAAATTGACAAAATTTGAAAAACACCCTGTATCTTTAAAACGAATCAAGTTGGCCATGATTCACTTTTGCCATTGAATTTGTTTTGAAAATTGAAATCGAGATTGAGCAATCAGATTTGTTCTATCTCTTTTAGTTTTCGATTCACCCTGCAAGGTCAACGAAATGCGCCACCCTGTACATGAATATGACATCTACTTACATATGTATGCAGTAAGGACCTATTAACGATCCCCTTTCTTTTTAGATCTGTAAAGTTCAGTATATATTTTACGCGACCCACGTAAAATTTTGATCTCTCTTGTTAAACGAATATTATAGAAACTGAATTATTGTTGCCATTGCCTTTTCCGTTTATTTTTTAGCACATTTATACATAATATTATATCAGTATCACTTTACATAGGCTTAATAAATATCTTTGGGTTTATATTTGATTTGAGGTTAGGTCCAGTTACACCGAATAGAGAAAGTCCCAACCACTAAATCAAAGAAACGTATAATAAACCTGGACTAAAAGGAAATAAAATAAATTCCTTGAAATAAAATATGGTAAATTACGTAAAGTTTCTACAATAAAATTATATCTTATTGATATCGGAGGAAATTGTAGCCTAGTTCACTTTAAGTAGCTACTAAATTAAAATACCTATGGTTGAAAATAATTACATTATTCAAGATAAATCCAATTACAAGTATAGGATGTATTAATAGGTTTAAATTTATATTGTGTACCAAAGCTATTACGAAATAAAAATATTTTAAAATTCAATGGTCCGTTTTTCTTAATAACTTAACATCTTACAAATATAAAAATGATTTTTTTTGTTTTTTTCCCAGTCAAAAGTATGAACCAAATTGACAAATATCTCTACATGTTTTTGCCAAAAATGCTTTGATTTTGAAAGAGTCACTTTTTCGCAGTGCTTTGAAAAAGTGCTATTGAACCAAATGCTAGCTAGTCGCAGTGAAGGATTTTCATGCACTTCATATTTAAAAGAAAATTTTGTTTTGGCCAAACCAACTCAAGAGGTGGAAGAAACACATTCTGCAGACACCAATATTTCTACAACAAAAAACTCCTTCAATCTGCTAATAACCCGCAAAATGCCACAAATGTTACTTTTGCCAACAATAATAATAGGGAATTATTGCACAGTATAATAAGGCCAGGCACTAATAATACCGGCCTTATTTTGACATCTGAGCTTGCGCAGATACATGGTAGGATAAGGACCCCCTTAATAAGTATAGTGCCCGGCTTTATTTATGTCGGTTTTAGGTCGTGCCTTATTTTGGTCTTATTTTTACTTCGGATCTGTTCGTGTAAACCGAACGGCTGCCGAGCACAGAATCTAAAAGTTTTTAGAAGTAAAAATACTTAAAACCTTGCTTTTTCAAATGTATTTCTTTAATTGAGTAAAAAAAACCCTACAACACAAAACAATAAAGAAAAACTAGTAATTTTTTTCTCCCTTTTTTTTAACTTAATGGTACTGTCAACATGATTTGCAATAATTCTAAATATTGGGTACAAGCACTATTTGAATAAGGCCGGTATTAATAATTCCCGATCTTAATAAGGCAACTTGCAATAATTCTCTAATAAGTACAAAAACGGTATTAGGTAGCATTGTGTTAAATATATAAAAAAGTTCTTATGTTTAGTGTTTTTAACACGGGCCAAAAATGCCTTTTCCGCACTTGACTGCTTGCCCGAGCTCCACTAGTGCGGAAAAGTGTCACTTTCAGCACTAGTTACCAAAAATAAACTAATAATCATAAAATTAAATAGGTACCTTATAGTTAACACCCTACAAAATCGGGGTTGTTTGTTTTTCATTGGCCAAAACAAGAAAATATCTTTCGATTGACAATTTCTCTTTCAAAAACTTAATAAATAATAAATATTTAAACAATAATTTAGCCTGAGTTAAATTTAATATGCATAAAATTATATTACAGTAAAATAACTGAAGTAGAAAGATATTTATCAAGAAAACTAGACATGACCGCAAATGAGCTCTGAGTGATAGTGAATAATGTGGTTTATATTAGCTTTTACATTTAAAACAAAGAAAATAACATGCCAATGATTAATATTAGGTCTATTTTTGAACTAGATATCTGCTATGCGGGTTTCACAGGTTGTTTAGTGAGCCAGAAAGTATGTAGCTAAGGACACACCTACAAAATTCTATCATTCCTAAAAATTAAGTGTTAACACCAACAACTTATGCAAAGAAATGCCAAAAGGCCAGTATTAAAAATACCAACAAATGAACTCAATGGCGGATTGCTGGGGAATACTTTCGAGCGCTCCCCTCCCAGAAAATAATCATAAATGTTCAATATATTATATAGCTGGAAACAGATTTTTTCATTCTAAAAGGGTTGCCGCAATGTATCTAATGTAAACAAACCCTTCTGTGAACAAGGAATTATTGCATTAATAAATAATACCCCCGACAAGTGTATAATTCTTTACGACACGGGTCAGTTTTTATAGTAGGACAAAGACGAAATAAGATGATGTTTTCTAAGTACGTGATACGTGTTTTAGCAATGTTTTTTTTGTATTTATCGAAAAAATATGTTACTAGGCTCTGTCAAAGGCTATGTGCTTTCGAGAAGGTTTGTTTACTTTATAATTTTTTGTGCACTTGGCGGCATTGCTTTTAGAATGAATTATAGGTAGTTCAGACTTTACTTTTATTATATATAGTTTCTATATTAATTATAAATAAATACCTCTATTTTCTAAAATTACTATACAGTGTGTCACAGGATAGATGTTACAAAGGGACAAATGGTCCAACAATTTTCAAATTTTAAAGCAGCATTTTGAGGAATGGGGCATATTACATAACATGTATAACATCAATCAAAATAAATTTTTTATATCTTAGTTTTAGACCCCAAACTTCGTTATATAATTAATGGTCCTTTCCTTCTGTTGTAACACCTATCCTGTTACACACTGTATAACTTAAAAAGACTTTTTCACGGATTTTTTGACAGGTGAATAACGAACTTCATTTGATAGACTAAACGTCAATAGTAATCAAGCCACGGCGTCATCCGTTCTGTTTCGCTTTCAATTATTTCCCGTTTTGTTGCTCGCACGCTATTTAAACGACGCGTTAAAACAGCAGTAGTTGATTGCCGTCCTTATTTTTATGACGCTTGTAGCCTTTTTACTATTGAATAGATCCTTACATCACCATGCTTAAATTATACGTTGTTCGCTCGTAGAAAAACCTTTAATCTTGTTTGACACGTATCAAATAAAAATAAAGGCTGTTAAAGTTTATTTTAAACTTATTTTTTCTTTCTTCTTTTTCAGACCAACAGGCACAAGCGTCTTGGGATAGTTGGGATGCAGTAGATGTAGGATCAGACTTTTTCAGATCTGAACAGCAAGTGTTACAGACTCACCCCACCAGAGGCGGAGGGCCCATAAATTACAGACCTGGTGCTGGGGGTGTCGGAGGTAGTGGTTTGAGACACAAACATGAAGACTACAGGTTAGTAATACCTTAAATTTTTGAGTGGTTCAAAGATGTGGAATTAAGTTGATTATTCTTTTATGTGAAATATATGTCCTAGTCTTTAAGCTACAGGATGTTAAATTATTTTTAAAAATGTTGTTTTTTTTTAATAACTTTTATATAAATTTAGATATTTAAATAAAATTTGAGGGACGCCTCCTATGCACTAAAAGGCATTTTTGGGGGTACAGGAAAAAAATATTATTTATTAGTGTCGTCCATGAGAGGCTTAAGTTAAATATTTTTAATAAAAAAATGGTACGCAGCTGCATTTTTAAAAATAGAAATATTTAATGCACGGTTTTCGCGTAAATAAAAAGAAACAATCTCTTAACACGGTCATTACGTATGGATATTATGAAATTGTCGTGTAAAAAATTATCTTCGATATTTTTTCTTTGATTAGATAGGAATTCGACCATGCCGAAAATGGTTTTTATTTATTAACGCAAAAATTATCAAAGATGTGTCTTGGGAAATGGAAATTAAAAAAAAAAAATTAGGAAAATGCTGTGACCTATTTTTTATTAAAAAATATTTACCTTAAACCCTTTACGAACGACACTGGTATAAATTTTCTTATATGCTAAACAATGTCTCTTGGTGCATAGAAGGCGTCCCCCAATTTTTTTAAATATCTAATTTGGTATAAAAGTTATTATAAAAAAATCATTTTTTTACTAAACTTATGTTTTTGGACTATTTAGCCGTCGCCGAAGATTTTGCTTCCTTGACGTTTCGCTAGCGGGAGTGGTTGGCATCCTCAGAAGGTTCCTGGTAGACTACTTGCGTACTACTGTGTAGTACGCAAGTTGTTTACCAGAAACCTACTGTGACGGCGAAACGTCAAGGAAACAAAATCTTCGACGACTGACAAAAAATATAAGTTTAGCAGAAAATGGCCGCGAAAGCCTTATACAGTACATTTTTCTTTATTTTTAACACCTTCTAGTTCAAAAACAAAGACGTTTAGGACATATTTTATATAAAGTTTTTTTATATTTAAAATTGAAAAAAATTAGCCCTTAAAGTTTGTCGGATAAGTTGTGAAACACCCTGTATTTTTATTAGAAATATTTGTACCGCTCCAGCCGCCACTGGACCTAACTAATTTTAATAAAGTAACGGCTAGCTCCTTATACTTCAAGTATTAAAGCTCATAAAAAAAATATTATTCTTTTAACGCCATTAAAAAATATCCAGTATTAAAATCCCTATTTTATATTCTTAAATTATTCAGTAGCAAAACCGAGAAAAGTATTAAAGTTATTTTAAATGGAAATTTACAAATTATTTTTTATAATTAAATGATTAAAAATTTAATTTTTAACATTTTTTTAAAGGACATCACCCACAGCCGAACTGAGAAGAAATCCCAGTCTTTCTGCACCTGATGAATGTGCGCGAGCATGCAGGGAAGGAGAACCGCCAAGAATTTGCTACTACCACTTTACACTTGAACACTATACTGTACTTGGAGCGTAAGTAATTCTACAACTTTTTGTATTATATAAGTAAAAGAAAAATCATCAACGTATCATTATTTAAAAAAATTGAACCGACTTCAAAAAAGCTGCAGCTTGTATCGATTTATAAGCTTTTGACAGCAATGAAGGTTTAATTAAGGAATTTAAAAAAATATTTAACTAAGCAGAACTAACCGTGACCCCCCTCATATACTTTGTCTTTAGTTCCTTATATTTTTACCAAGAGCTTATAAATCGATGCATAGGAGGCTGCAATAAATCGATACACATGGGGCTGCAGCTAACCACTTAAAGATTGGTAAAATACATTATATCTGTCAAAAGCCTATAAATCGATAAACGCGGGGCTGCAGCTATTCGCTTGTCTTTTAGTTCGGTGAAAAAGGTTAATTTTACCCCAAGGTTGTCAATTCTGAAAGCGCCCTTGATCTTTCCTACGTATCGTATGGCAGAGAGAAAAAATAGGTTTAGTACCTTTCTCTCCCGCGATCCTGACTTTATTTTTTTATGGGACCACCGCGGAAGAGCACTTTTTAAATAAAAAAATAATTTTTAAAATCGGTTCAACACCAGAGTAATCGCGTAACATACACACAAAAAAACATACGCGGCGAATTGTGAACCTACTCCTTTTGGTCGGTGAAAAGTGTAAATTTTACCCCAAGGTTGACGGTTTTAAATGCTCCCCTGATCTCTTTTTTAACACGCTTTTATTAACTTGGGTTGTAACTATCCATCTATCTATCTATCTATCTATGTAACGGAATCTTTGAGCCTAATTTTAACCAACTTCCAGCTATTCGATTTCTTTGAAACTTTGCACACGTGTCAAGGACCGATGAAGATGCAATAATTTAAAAACAGTATCCCGTTATCTTTTTTGAATCGCCAGGAAAAAAATTCCATTATATTATAAAAACAACACCTAGGATGCCATCTGTTGGCAACATTTCAAACTTTGCTATTAAATGAAGAAGAAATTTTTTAGTTTTTACACAATTTGGTTAGTTGCACCATGAGTGTTTAATTTTTATGAAAAATAAAAATATAGGGTTAGTTGCACCATTAGTTCAAGGATTAAATAATAAAAATTACATTATGTGTAATGTATACATAATACATAATGTGCAATTAATAAAAATTAACATTCTTTTTTGGATCGCCAGGAAAAAAATTTTCCTTTATATTATAAAAATATAAAAACAACACCTAGGTTGCCACCTGTTGGCAAAATTTCAAACTTTGCTACTTAATGAAGAAGAAATTTTTAGTGAGTTGCAATCTGTTGGAAAAATTTTAAAATGTGCCACTCTTGTTCATTAAAAAATTTTTTCGCCATTTTGTCAAGAGTAGCAGAAACTAAAAAATGAAAAATAATTAATAGTTTAAAAAACTAAAAAACACGCTTTTATATGCAACCGAACTAAAAATTAGAAAATAATTTTTCATTACAAAGAGTTTGTCACTTCAGAATAAAAGCGTGGGGTGCATTTTACTATTTTTTCATAACTTTTCCCTCATAGATATTTGCAAATAGAATAATTATAACATTTAATATATTAAGCACCCCACGCTTTTATTCTGAAGTGACAAACTCTTTGTAATGAAAAATTATTTTTCTAATTTTTAGTTCGGTTGCATATAAAAGCGTGTTTTTTAGTTTTTTAAACTATTAATTATTTTGCTTTATTATCTAGACATATGCCTATTTATATAAGCATATGCCCACTAGAGTCAGCTTTGCCGCAAAAACTGAGTCCGCTTGCCGAAAAATTAATAACAGTACTTTTTGGATGTCATTGTGCCTATTCCTCCCGCTTAGCTTGGCTTGCAATAGAGTAGTCCACCCGTAGCCCACCATGTTGCATCTTTTACAGCCTATTCTGGAAAAGACCGCAGTAGTCCCCTCTAATTTGTTTCTTTTATTTTGTGTTAATAAAACTTCAATACAGATCAACAGTTATGTTAGTCCTTACATCTTAAGCTTTTGCTAAACCTAACACACGCCCCTTGTATATTTTTAAACAGCACTATTAATTTGATTGTACATCAATTAAATTAAGAAATAATTCTCTGCATAAAGAAGCACCCGTATTACTCACATATTTAAAAAACATAAATTTTATTAAAACATATTTCTGACACGCAAACTGATAACGCAAGCCTTACGTTACGCCTTGTATGATATCTAAGCCATGTTAATATAGGTGTCTATTCAACAATAAGATACATAAGTTAGTAATATTAACATAAAAACATGCAGGCACTGTATGAAATTTAAAGCCACGCATATTAAAATGTTGCGTATGGATTTCCCTGAAAAAATATCACGTGATGAATTTTTTTCTATAAAACGATGTCCTTAAATGCACCCCCTTCGTGATACAGATCGTAATTCGCCCCTTCTCCATAAGAAAACAAAATAGGGTAAAGGCCTATTACCTTATTTTTTAGGTTTTTGATTGTCTATAAAATGGCGCTCCCAGCTTTGCGATATCTGTCAAAATAAAAAAGTTATAATGTAAATAAATTTTAAGTTTTAGGTAAAGTGCCCTCTGGCGGTATTTAAAAAAATACTTTTGTCTTAAAATTTTAGAATCTGCAAAGCTCGATTTGTGTGCCAAATATCAACTGGATTGGTTAAAAAATAAATGTAATATGGAGAAAACACCAAAAATAAAAATTGAACTTTGAGGGCTTGTAACACGAAAACGAATGAAAAAAATGTATATGAAGCTCTACCCTTATTTTGTCAAGTAGACTCACCCCTTAAGTTTCGTGATCAATGTTTGAATCACGCTGTATATGATAAGGGTGGTTCAGAGATTTGATTAGTAAATAAAAATAATAATTTAAAACCGATAGTTTGTTTAAAGATGCTTGTGCAGTAGATTTTTGCGAATGATTTCCATTTTTTTTTACGCAGCAGCGTTGCCAAATATAAATACCACGGTAGTCAAATTACCTTAAGCACTCATTTGACTCTTGTGGTATTGGTAGAACTGTCTTAAGTATAAACATCATAATTTTTTGATCTCGGTAAAATACGTTACTATGGTACTACACGATCATGTATTGCTGATTGACCTAGACAAACGTCATCAGTGAATATTTAAAGCATGGCAAAAGGTGACTGTCCAGAAAAAATATTATGGCTGAAAAAGTACATTGCCTGGCAACGTCTCCTACTCATAGAAATATTCATTTTGGAAGTAAAAACGTATTGGAAATATGTAGGTTTTTATCCGATAGGAAAAAAACAAATTTTATTTAAATGCTTTATTTTATCTATCAAAAATTTAAAAAACTAATTTCTCTTTGCCTCTTTTTATAACGCAAATATTGATCAATGTTAACAAATTTAGCAACCACACCCAATTTTACCAGAAATTTCTTTATTGTGCAATAAAAATTGAAATTTTAATTTACAAATCTAAGAGAAAAAAATTGGAGAAAGTTAAAGTCAATCAAAAATTAGATCTATCACTGTTACATTTAAAACAATAATATTGTGGGCGGTTCGAGATATAGGTATCTAATTATATTTACTGATTATTAAAACTGATGGAAAGATGTTTAATCTACAAAGTTATGTTTACTTTTACCGCCTTTATGATATCTGTCTAAATCTAAATTAAAAATATAAAGAGAAACTATGTATTTAGTCGTAATACCGGTGCACTTAAACTTTGCAAATTAGTTCAAATATAGGGTGTCCCACGAAGAACGTCAGCCGTTGATTCGAAAAGTCGGCATATGACAATGTTGTCAATTTGGCAACACTGTAGGTTGAATATTGCAAATTTAACTAAAATATTTTGACAGCTTGGACACTTCGAATATACCAGAGATTAATGTTCGCTTTTCCATTTTAAATGAGACATCCCATATATACAGGGTGTCCCAACTCTATTTATACACGAAATTACTTGGCCCCTGTACAAGATGCAAAAAGAAATCTTAATACTAATCTAAATCTGGATACACTCTTTTTATTGACAATACCAGTTAGTATACAGGATGTCTTAAAAACATAGTTTTTATTATCAAATAGTTTTTGTTAAAGAAACACCCTGTATATTTTAACAAATTTTGACTCTGCATTAAATTCTACATTAAAAATGTAAAACATACTATACGTCAATTATTGGTGGTTTTTGAGATATCAGCAGTATGCTATTATACTTAAACAAGGTAATTTTAATGCAAAATTAATTGTAGACAAAGAACCAAAAAGCCAAAAATTGCATTGTTTGCCATTTTATTCATTAGTAGTGATATTAGAATGCACATTTAAGACAGCTAAGATAACTTCTTTAATACCAGAAAAAAGTAAATGATTTTTTTTTCATTGTCGGCATTTCTGACGTTTTATGTTATATCAGATAAACCGACATTATATTTTAATTAAACCTATTAGTGTTGATTAAACAAACATGTAACAATACCTGAATCACCTACCACTTTGTGTTCATTGTCCTTTTAATAAAGTACCGTCAAATTATTATGTTGTTCTTCGTGGGCGGCATCTACAAAAAGCTTGTTTTATTTGATTTGTTTATTCATGCGGCACACGCTTCTATTATTATGTTCCTATTATGTTCCTAAGTTGACATAACACTGTATTATGTATTATGTTAGTGATATATGGAATTAGTAGTAAAAAAGTAGCTGGTGATATTAAGGATATAAATTATGCGTTTTAAACGACCAGATACTTAAGATTTGTTTGTAAAATTTTCATTGCTTCATCTTTATTTTAAAACTGGGCTAGGGCTTGGTACCCGTTAATTTTTTTCTCTTTAATCCTGACTTGCAACAAAAAGCAAGGTAATGAATTTTCAATAATGGAAACAGAGGTATGTGCTACGTGGCGTTGCAATATTTATAATAATTTTATTTTTGTTAAGGCAACCACAACAAAAACCGTTGGAAAATATAGATCCCTTTTTAAATACAATGTTTACTCAGCCCTTGTTATTTTTAAGCAAACGTTTTAAGGTCTGGCCACACATAACCGCACCAAGCATATACCGGGCCCGGGTTAACAATGGTAGGAGAAAGTAAGGCAGATTGATTCGCAAATTTTCAAGAGTTATTTTGTCCTCAAAATAATAAATACATTTTCAAGCTGAGTCCATTGCATTGCATTATGTATTAGTATTTTTCTACTTATCTCTATGTGTGGTTATCCAAAGTTTAAGTGCAGGTAAAAGTGTGTTAACCTTTTTAGCGTAGTATTAGAGATTTATAGTATATTAATAAGATAATTTATCTTAACCAAACTTTAAAAACTTTAATAATCAAACGCCCGAATTATCAATAACACATCATTTATTCCGTACTCCTTAATACATCGAAATCCACTATCAGAGTCCCAACGTTTTTCCATACGAGACTTAGCATCAACCAACAACTTACATCTAACAAAACTAAGTGAGTCAGCATAATAATATGCCTCTGCGGCTAGTAATATAAAATTGCTTACTTATTAAAAAAGGCATTTTTTCTTTGTCTAGGTTTTCCGAAAGAATATAAGTTTCTGAATATGCTTTCTAAATGCTATTATCCCATCTTTCCAGCACCTTTATTATTTTGCGAAATTTATAATCCAATGTGAAGAGTTCCCGCAAAGCCAACTCAAAGAGCACTTTGCTCCAGTTCAATAAATATATAAAAATATTTCCTTATGTTGTTGGGTAAACTTGAGCAGCGGTGTCCTTAGACTTAAACGAGAAAAAATATTTTCGTAATTTTTTATTACGTTATTGGAAAAATGTAAGTTTAATTATAAAGTGACTCGCCTCCTCCTACATTTTACAAGCGAGACGCACGGCTGAGCTACGCTGCGGGCTCATTGCGATTATGTGGTGCCATACCTTTAAAAAGTAATTTCCAGGTAATTTTGACCAATATGACTGAATTAGGAATCATTTCCAGTCGACTACACCGTCAAAACTTTTAACAGAGGAAGACGAACAATTAATTAAAATGTCCTGTGACTCTAGCCTAAAAATGTAATACTACAAGGACAAGCTGTTTAAATTTTGGAGCTTATTTTCTCAGGAATATCAGCACTGCATCGGGAAAGGTTTTATTAGCATTTGCTAGTTCCTACTTGTATAAACAGACTTTTCTACAGTTGCTGTAATAAAGAACAAACACTGTTCAAAATTAAATGTAAAAACTAAGAGTGGCAGTATTCAAACTGACGCCCCGTTTAAGAAGCTATGGCTTTGTCATAAAAAAATAGAACTGCCATTGGTCACTTAATAATGAAACTGGTGGTTATTTTTAAACGGATCTGGGGTTAAGAGGGGTTGTAACAAAACTGCAAATTTTCAAATGTATGGCTATTATGGACAAAACTGCTTAGCCAACGGCTATTAGGTCGATCAGTTCCTGTACGATTAGCGGTGTGGTGTAGGTGTATAATAATTGCCCTATAGAAGGTGTGCGTTTGTGTCCAACAAGCTGACTAGTGCCTGGGTATCGGGACAAGAGAACCACCTAGGCAATAAGGAAGCTGATAAACTGGGGAAGGAGAATGCTAGTTCTGGTTAGTTGGCAACCCAAATAATAAGAGACCTGCGCCAATCTGTTTACCAAAAAATATTTCATATTAAATATGATATTTAATCAAAGGTATTGCTACAGGGCTGCCTAAGAAATTATGGTCAGGGCTATATTTACACTTTAAAAAAATCCTTAAAATTTTTGACACATCCTGGTATTTTATTTTACTCTACGTTACACTACTAATGTATCTCTACTTTTTTCTCTTTAATTTTTATAAATAGAGCATCATAAAATTGTTTTAATCTAAAATTTTGAAAAATTGTTACAATTCTTTAATACGTCTTGTATAATTTAAACATACATATTTTATTAACTAGCCTTAAAATGTATTTATTAAAATAGGGGTTTCCATTATATAGAGTGTGTCAAAAGTTCGTTGGCAATAATTTTAATGCATCTTTGTAGCAAAACCTTTGTTTTAATACTATATTTAATAGAATAAAGTTTTAATACCTGTAAACAGATGGGTGCAGTTAGCTTCCTATTCGGATCTTAGACTATAGGGAAATGGTAGGTTACCAGCTTGTTTACAAATTTACAAGGGACCTTCTAGATCACAACCAGAAGGTAGTAAGAGTTATAGTGGCTGAATAAACAGGTCACTGTATTAGTATACTGACGGTAGAGGATTTAACATATAGTGTTTAAAAAATATATAAACTAAAAATATATAAAGTATTTTCGTTTTGTGTTGCCTTTTGTTGGTTACTATGTATTGTTGTCTATTGTCTTATTTATTTCACAAATTTCACATAAAAAATAAAAATATACAAAGAATATATTGTAAAAATAAAATAAAATAAACAAAAAGTTACACAACTCTAATTAATATTAATTACCAATGAACTTGAGAAAACGATTACTTTCTCTGATATTATTTTTCAAAGTCATTTACCTATTAGATTTATTTTTTTATTTAAAAATATTACAACCATGCGAACGTGTTCAATAAAAAATATAAATTAATAACCGTAAAATTTATAGAAACGTTTACAAGTTATGTAGCACTAATGAATTGTGGTCTTTTATGTTTTAGAGATTTTAATTGGCTTATATTTAAAAAACTTTTAAAAAATAAAAAAAGTCTTAAGGGGGAAGGGTAAAGTATTTTTGCATTTTTAAATTTATTTTTCTATATGAAGAACATTTCAAGAATATTGTGTAAAAATTTAAGATGAATCGGAGCAAAATTAACGAAAATATAGCGATTTATTACAATCTTTTACACACAACTTACGTTTTCCATGTCGGTGACCATTATACTTCATAACTACTTCGTCGATCCTTTTAAAATCCTTCTTTAAATAAAAATGCAATAAACATGAAATATTATGGGTTTTACTGTACATCTGCTTTTAGTTTTTGCTATCACATCACAATTTTGTGTAAGTCTTTGTAAAATTTTGTAAAGACAACCTAGGGTGTTTTTACAAAATCAAAAGCACCCATCAAATAACTACCCCAGTTCATCTTCATGTACCACTAGCTTAACAACAATATCTCTCCATATCGAAGGCTTAACTTCTGGGATCTAGATTCAAACAACGGCGTTTATAGAAATAGAAAGTTGGAATTGTTAATCATTGGTTCCAAGTAAAGAAAATGTTCTACTTTTGCGCCCTATAATGCCAGGTTATTTGTTATAAAGGTCATGAATAAGAAGGGGGAAGGTTTAAAGTACTTTAATAACCCAAATGTGGTGCAAAAAATAAAAAAATGTATCATTGTATGCTTGCGAAATTCGAAAGCTTATAAAGAACACTAATTTTTTAATTAAGTTGGATTACGTTAAAAAGACAATCAAGTACTTTTCGAGTGCGGTATCACAATTTTTTTAATGAAAACCTAAAAACCACCAACAAATTATTCAAAAACTTTGATATTCCAATAATACTCTATAATAAAAAAACGTTGTGTTAAAATGCATTTTCAAATTTAATTCCTTGATTTGCTTTCTTGCTAATCTTGATGCAATATTAGATAAACATGGTTAAATATTTAAACAAGACATGTTTTATAATAGGGAAACTATAAAACTCTTTAAAATATGAAAAGAAAGAAAACTACCAAGTAAAATGCAACTAATAACAAGCCTTTAGACTTGTATACTATTTAATTTATTTTTAGGTTTTGGGACGAACTATACCTTTTAATTATTTAGTTATTAAATTTAAGATTAAAATATAAAAACAAAAATGCATTTTGGAAAAAAAAACAAAAACTAGATGTGATACATACTTTTTAGACATCTTTTTTCAAAAGTATGGGATCTATAAAAATCTAGGGTAATAATTTGAAGGAGCAAAAAATTTTTTTCGGACCATTGTAATTTACGGTGTTACGCTGGAGAGTTTTTTTAATATATCAATATTTCCAATTTTTATAAAAATAAATAAGAATTTTTTTTTAAATCGCGTTTTTCTACTCAAAGTCTTTCCAAAAAGTAGAAAATTAAATTAAAAAAAATTTGAGTGTTACCTGAGGAAAACGATTCTTTTACGAACTAACTTAAATTACATTATCCAGCACCGAGATATGATGGCCATTGCAATTCACATTTGTTCTTCGAGACCCATTTAAATAATTGCTGAATAAAATATAAACAATATTTATGGTGTGTTATGTTTTAATACTAAGTTTAATTTAAAAGAAAAACTACTTTTTGGGCACAAATTGATTATACCTGCCTTTAAGCATATGTCCTAAACTACATATATAGGGCAAAATTGAAGAAAAAATGGTGTATAAATGTTTTAAGAAATAGAAGATTAGAATATCTTAGTAACTGCAAAAATATATTGTTCCACTTTTAACTTTCTTCACGACATTTATTATAACAAATAAACAGTTTTGCATTGTAGCCTAACATCTTGCAAATATTAAACCTATTCTTAAAACACAATTCACCTATTAATGTATTGTTTTATTTTTAAAAATTTCTTCAATAATATACTAATTGCATTGAAAGAACTCCATTAACTTTAAGTAATTACTAATTTTATACAACATAAAGGAAAATATTTGTTTATAATATCAGTTTCTGTTTTTCTATTATGTTGAACTTATTTAATATTAATTTGCCAAATGAATGGCTTATTAAAGAAAGCTTAAGAAAAGTTTAAAGTATTGTATTTAGGATAAATATAGCTACGTTTCTGAATTCGCTACGAAATGAAGAAAGTAATTTTTTGGTCACTGATATTCATAAAGAATTACAAATATACATTATATATTACGTTCCGGTTTGATAACCCAAAAGTGCAACATGCCTTTTTTATCTTTGGATAATCCACGAAAGCTTAAAGCCTAAATACTAACGTAACGTGGGTGTCATAAGCAAAGTAAAAGGGTGGTTGTTTTCACAGAACTTAAATTCTTGAAAATGTTGAGCGGTACGAAAGACCTGCGCATGCAGTAGGTTCAACATTCTAGCAACTCTAGGGATAAAAGAACGATGAAAGTGAAAAGTTCGGGGCCTATTTAGTTGAACCGTACAGGAATATATACGTGTGGCACTACGAGTTTCATGTTGGGTGCTGCAAATGAAGGAAGTACATATACTGGACAATATTTTTATCCGCTGTGAAAGTACTTATTAAAAAGTGATAGTCCTCCTACAGCCAGAATGATGGGCAAGAGAAAGAAACTTTTCTGTAAAATTAAGAATGCTGAAGGTTAAAGGAAACGCCATTCTCCGGAAATAAAAACATTTGCTAGAGAGTCGGATTAAGATACATATAAAGTAAAAAGAAGAAAAAAAATACTTTTTGATTTAAAAGAGATACACGAGCTGGCGCGAACAGGATTGGTTGGAGAACTGGATAAGTGGAACAAAGAGTACTTATCCTCGTTATTATCTCTTAAAACCAAGAAAAAGAAATATCTCCAGTAGGGTGAGATAGAAAAATTGACTATTTTTATTTTGATTTCTGACACTAAAAATAATTCCTCACCTCCAGAGAATGCTCAGCAACGTTGAGCTCTTACTTTTAATAGAAAGATTTGACTTATTAGAGTTTTGCATATTTTTCTTAGTGTCACAAAAAAAATTAATATCTACCTATTCATTTATTATACAGCCAAACTCTACAAACGTTTTTTTGTAGAAATTTAAACGCTTCACAAAAAATCCCCTCTATTTTCTTGATAAAACTCATCATTAAAAATATATTTATGGTTAAGAAATTTGGAAAATACCTTTTTTTGTTTTGAATTTTGTAACTAACTGAAAAATACTTATTAACAATTAAATTATATTATTTTTATCGGAAATTAAACACTTAACAAAAAAGATCTATTATATTTTTATTTAAATTACAAAGGTAAAAACAAAGAGGTTATTATTCTTAAATTTTGTTAATATTTGAATCTTTAAATGGTAAGATTTATATTAAGAAAGTATATCTTTTTTCTAGAACGTTTAATTTTCCAAAAAAAATTATTTATAATTAACAAATGTTAAGATAAAAATTTTTGGTATGGGACTGAGAAAATGTGCAAAACTGTTACAAGAGCTCATCGTCGCCGAGCATTTTCTGGATGTGCTTAGCAACTAATTTTTAGTGTCGGAAATCACAATAAAAATCAATCAATTTTTTCAATGGCACGCAACGTAAAATGTTGGGCATGCGAGAATGTTGATGTGTTTTTGTTTTCTTCTCTTATACAGTGGGCTAAAGGGGCAAAGAATGCAAGTTCAAAGTAAAAGACCTTTTTTGCTGTTCAACTTTTTACTGACTCACTTTGAAAAGTATTTTATTTATGGCACGCCTACGACATCATTTGAAAGCAAATTACTTTTTTTTGCTCTTTAAAATTGTTACTGACTTGAAAGTATTGAAAGAAACGCGTAGGACATCATTTAAAATTGTTCTTTAAAAATGGCCCGTTGCCGTTCATACAAAATACTTCGCTACCCCTGCTCAGCGCTAACAGTTTATTTAGAAAACTAAATTTTAGGATAAACTACAAATTTTAAGCTTCAAAACACTGCATATTTTTTAAAGAAAAATTGCGTTTTGTTCGGTGGGTTATAAATTAAAGAATTAACATAAAAAAGCAAATCGTAAAATTTTGTAACGTAGTATATAAATAATGTGTAGTATAATAAAACATTAATATGATACGATTATTATTTATTTGCAACGTGATGCTGGAGAAAGTAATCATTTCTTTTTTTCAAGTTCATGAATAATTACAGTGGTATAATTTTCTATTTCAGTGATTTTATAATTTCCCTAGACGTGTTTTCTTTTCATAATTTAATATGCATAATCCTAAATAACGTTAACTACCGTTAGCAGAAGACCTAAGGGGAATTTCTTCATTTAAAAAATATTATTGGAAAGTAGTTTTTAAAATCGTTTTTTGTTTTATTTTATGTTTTCTTGTCCAAGAACTGTTTGGAAAGTCGTTTTTAAAATCGTTGGTTATTTATTTTATGTTTTCTTGTCCAAGAACTGTTATGTACACACAACAAAACGCAACAAAATAAGTCCTTTAAAAATTACGAATACGTCAATTGATGCATGTCAAAAATGAGACTTTTTGTAAAACCAATTTTACAGGGTATTCGAAAAGTCAACGATAATGCTGACAGGACTGATGGAACAACCCATAGGAATCTAGAAAAACATAAAATTACCTCAGTAAATAATCGTCGATTTTCAAATTCGTCAATATCGTCCTCTTAGATAAAATTTTTGATAGTCACACCTAAAAAATTCTGGGGACCAGGAATATGTGTGTAATTCCTCGGATTTATATAGAACGCATAAAAATAATATGACAAGTTTCTCTTTACTGAGGTATGTGCCCTTAAAGGACGCCGCTGAGAATCGTTTTTCTTTAATAACTTTTATAGTACTTGGTTTAATAAAATCATTTTTTAATATGACAGATATTACTAACGACTCTTTAAAATAGTGCCCTCTTACAACATTTTCATTCATTAGGTCGCCAGGGGCGGACTGACCCTTACACAATAGTGCTAATTGTTTTTACAACCTGGTATATAAGAGAAATTTAAATAGTATTTTTAAAAAGCCCAAACCCGTAGCTAAAAAGGGGCTTTTTTGGATATCAATAAATTAAAGCGGTTTCAAAAAATATACTTTTTGCTTACCTAAAGAAGGTTGTTTTAAATAACTTTGTATGTCAGTTTAACATGGGCTGTCTTTAAATTTATGCATTATCAAGCTTTAATTATCAAAGATTATGGAATCCTCTACAATGCTGCATTATTAATTTTTATTGTCGTAAAAATAAGAAAAAATAATTTCTGTAAAGCTTTTTAGGGCTAATTTCAACAGAATAACCTAATGTTTGAGATATTCCCACAACACAAAAACTTGTTTTGGTCGAAAACACTTCAATTTATCGGTATTAAACAAAAGTACCTTTTTAAAGCTAAAGGTTTAAGCTACCCAAAATGACTACTTTTATTTCTCCAATATACAGGATGTAAGAATAATCAGCACTACTGAGTGAGGGGAGGTCCGTCCTTAGCAACTAAAGAAAGGAAATGTTCTATAACGGCATTTTAAGAAGTCGTTAGTAATATCTGTCATATTAAAAAATGATTTTATTATATTTAGCAAGTACTATAAAAGTTATTTATGAAAAACCGATTTTCAGCGGCGTCATTTAAGGGCACATATCTCAACAAAGAGGGGCTTTCGAAAAAAAGTTTATGGGAACTTGTCATAATATTTTCATATGTTCTGTATGAATCCGAGAGATTGCCCACATATTTCTCAACACCCTTTATATTTTTTTATTTTGATTTTAGTTTTGCAGCACTAAAAAGACATTTCTTTATTTACAGACCAACGATAAACTAAAAGTTCTCTTTAAAAATGTGCAGCAGCACTGATACACAGCGTGTATTTTAATTCGTGCCAAAACATATGTTGTATTTTAAAAAGTAATTCCTATTATGGCTATTATCCAATTATAAACGTTCTGTCTACTGTAGAAATAGTTTTAGTAATAGGCATTAAACACCAGTAAATTATCAGAAATAATTCACTTTTCACCTGAACCCAAATATGGCCTGTCTGTCTGGTTACGCCTTTACGATAATTGCTTTGTCTAAAAAATGTAAATGTATAATATAAAGCTTATATAGGGTGTCTTTAAAAAGTGCGAAAAAAAAATCAATAAACTCCTTAGGCTATAATATGACAGTTAAATCCATTGAACTTAGTCCAAAAGTAGATGATAGGAAGTACAGACAATTATTTTTACATATTCGTTTTGCAGGGGCTTTGTAAAGTGTCAGTTGTATTATAAAATTTAGAGGGTACCCTGCACCCGCCACTTATTTAAGCAACTCTGTATTTTACTTTAAAAAAAATACCTACTTAGCAAAGCCTTTTCCCTAAAAAACGATTTTTTTGGTGGGACTTGATTTAAGCAGCCGTTTTTAAGATATTTGTATTTAAAAAATTTAGTTCGTTGATGGTCAGGTCTATATTTTGACCAGATAAATTGGTTCTTACTGTTGAAAGCCTGTTATATATTTTATTTTCTTTTTTTTAGAGCTTGTCAAGTATGCACACCAAATGCCACAAATCCGATTTGGTCAAATTGTCAATGTATTTTAGCTGATGGTGTGGAAAGAGGAATGCTAGCTGTAAACCGTATGTTGCCCGGACCAAGTATTCAGGTATTTTTTTTTGCTAAAGCCAGTGTGTTTTTTTTTTATATATATTTTAAAATAAGAAAGAAACTTGAAACACCTAAAAAATACTTGATTTTGTGATATACATTCTCGAAAAATGATACATATACTAAAAGTACAAAAAATTAAAAATAAAAAATAACTTTCTTAAACTTTACTAAACTTTTTTAAAGAGTTATATTTATGCATGTTCAATTAAAAAATGTAAAGATGCCTTTTCTATCTTCTATCAGTGCTATTTTTCTTATCTCAAATACCTTTGTTTTTTATTTCATTTAATGAAATGCTTTTTTCCAGGTATGTGAAGGAGACAAAGTAGTCATCGACGTTGAAAACCACATGGAAGGCATGGAAGTAACCATCCATTGGCATGGAGTCTGGCAAAGAGGATCTCAATACTATGATGGTGTGCCATTTGTAACACAGTGTCCCATCCAACAAGGAAATAATTTCAGGTAACTTTTTACATTACCGATATATAACATAAATATTAGTTAAAGGTTGTTTTAACCTACAACACAACAAAATTATTGTGTTTTTTTGTCTTTTTCTAAAAAACTATTTTTAGGTTTTACCTTTTTCTCCTAATATTCAAATATTTAAGTCTGGTATCAAACTTCCTTTTACCAAAGAATATAAATCCATAAAACTTCAGAAGTTATATTTCAGCGTACTACCTAAAATTTTAGTACCTACCAGATAGCGAAAGTTGGCACGGGACCAATCAGAAAATAATTGGTCGATGCCCATGTCGAGTTTCTATGGGTCAATTGGACCACCTTCGCTATCTGTTGGTCAGGATAGATACCTAAAATTTCAGGGGACGCTAAAATTTCACTTGTGTGGTTTTATGGATTTGTACTCTTTGCTTTTACCTTACTTCCGGTGCGAAAATATTTAACCTTTTAGCCTTTATGGACTGTACAAGGATAAACCTAATGTACTTAAATCAGTGGCGGCTTTACAGATTTGCCTCTGTAGGCTATTCATTTTTGCCGCCTCTAAATTTTGATACCTTAGTCCACAACATATTAATTACATTCTCTATAAGTTCTCTCATCGTTTCTTTGAAGGTGGTAGACAATGTAATGTTTCAATAATACTTCTTTTTTCGACTACCATGGTCTTTATTAACACGCTTTTATTAACTTGGGTTGTAACTATCTATCTATCTATGTAACGGAATCTTTGAGCCTAATTTTAACCAACTTCCAGCTATTCGATTTCTTTGAAACTTTGCACACGTGTCAAGGACCGATGAAGATGCAATAATTTAAAAACAGTATCCCGTTATCTTTTTTGAATCGCCAGGAAAAAAATTCCATTATATTATAAAAACAACACCTAGGATGCCATCTGTTGGCAACATTTCAAACTTTGCTATTAAATGAAGAAGAAATTTTTTAGTTTTTACACAATTTGGTTAGTTGCACCATTGGTGTTCAATTTTTATGAACAATAAAAATATAGGGTTAGTTGCACCATTGGTGTTCAATTTTTATGAACAATAACAGTTAATAAATGCCGTTAACACGCTTTTTTATTAACTTGGGTTGTAACTATCTGGCTATGTAACGGAATCTTTGAGCCTAATTTTAACCAACTTCCAGCTATTCGATTTCTTTGAAACTTTGCACACGTATTAAGGAAACATGACAATGCAATAATCTGCAAACAGTATCCCGTTATCTTTTTTGGATCGCCAGGAAAAAAATTCCATTATATTATAAAAACAACACCTAGGTTGCCATCTGTTGGCAACATTTCAAACTTTGCTATTAAATGAAGAAGAAATTTTTTAGTGGGTTGCAATATATTGGCAACGGTCCAAACATTGCCTGGATTGCCATCTGTTTCAAACTTTGCTACTTAATGAAGAAGAATTTTTTAGTGAGTTGCAATCTGTTGGAAAAATTTTAAAATTTGCCACTCTTGTTCATTAAAAAATTTTTTCGCCATTTTGTCAAGAGTAGCAGAAACTAAAAAATGAAAAATAATTAATAGTTTAAAAAAACTAAAAAACACGCTTTTATATGCAACCGAACTAAAAATTAGAAAATAATTTTTCATTAAAAAAAATATTGTCATTTCATAGTAAAAAGCGTGGGGTGATAAATATATTAAATGTTATAATTATTATATTTGCAAATATCTATGATGGAAAAGTTATGAAAAAATAGTAAAATGCACCCCACGCTTTTTACTATGAAATGACAATATTTTTTTAATGAAAAATTATTTTCTAATTTTTAGTTCGGTTGCATATAAAAGCGTGTTTTTTAGTTTTTTAAACTATTAATTATTTTTAAATAATACACGACTTTTTGGATGGTGTCTATCACCAACCGTTTTCAAGTGATAACTAGAACTACCTACTCTAGAAAATTTTTCACGGTTTGTCAGCGGCTGCTAGATATTTGGTATGTCGATACTAGCCTTGCTAAATAAGTTCTTGTTTTTTAAAATCACGGCAGCTCTTTTAAATTGCCTCTTTTTTAGTGTTCTTTTTCTAACTACAAATAAAATAATTACCTGTTTAAATTTATCGGTTTTCTAATAAGCAAATTGTCTAACTTTATATTTTGTGAAGGAATTTTTTTATTGTCAAGACGCAGTCGTCCAAGTATTTATTATTTATTTTATTAAAATTTAAATCACAAAACTATATCTCCATAACAAATTAAACTAGTTTTTAATTGAACATCAAATAGTCGAAATTATATCAAGATTCAATCGGGTAAATAGATCTAATAATAATTAGATACACGGAGAAAAAATTATAGCAATCATCAGTGACGAAAATGGGTAAAAATAATTTAATTTTATCCATTATATTAAATAGGTAGCTACTAGGATATTCAAAAAATTCATCAATAATAAAGTATTTTTATTAAAGCGCTTAGAAATTGTTTATGTAAAGATATTAAAATATTTAGTATTTAGCACTGTATATACTTAGGACTTTATTTCTGTTTTTGTTAAATATTCTTATTTTCGAAATTCGTATTTTGTGTTTGTTTAATGTATATTTTTTTTGTTTTAAAAATCGAAATACAAAAAATGTATAAACTAAATCTGCCGCCCCTTAAAATTTGCCACCTTAGTCCCCAGCCTACTCGGCCTGCTGATAAATCCGTCACTGACATAAACAACAACTATTTTTCTTTAAACTTTGTTATCTAAGCCTTGCATACGGGTTAAGTTTTAAATCTTTAACAGACATAACTGACTTTAGCATATACCATACCCGTATTAAAACACCATTATTCATACCTCTACAGAATGCAATGAAACGTCAATTCTATGTCAAAACAATTATAATTTAATTCTCTATGTCCAAGTTTTATTTAAATAAATCTATCCAATAATTGTAATTATATCGTTATGTATTTCATAGAAGGTTTCTATGTTGGAGTTTACGATAACCTTCCGTTATTTAATTATAATACGATCATTTTAATGCCTTAAGCCATATAGCAATTGTTTTATAATAGGATAATTTTGGTTATAAAATTAAATTATGACATTATGTATTAAATTTATATTAAGTAATATTGGGTTGGTCAGCGTGTAAGTGAAAACCTACATTCAAAAAAAAATTCCTCGTAATATATCAATTTGTTAGCGATTTTTAGTTGATTAATAATATTGGAAATGGAATTTAAAAAAGTGTACTTTCATTTGTACCGTTTTTGGGAGATTGAATACACAGATTTAAAAAAATAGTATCAAATGTTAAGATAAAATGGAGTTGTGGACATCCTCGGGAATCTAATAGTATACCGGAATTTATAATAAAACACTATGTATATTACACTACCATAAAAAGATATTTTAAAAAGCTTTAATAAAATACCACATTTGGTATGTCTATCTCTTATAGTTGTGGAAATATGGCCATTCAGATCTAAAAAATAGTAGATATAGTGTCTATTTTATCTTCGACAATAAACTTAGTGCCCATATCTTATAACTAAATATATAAAATTGAAATTTAACATAATTTTTAGATTTGAATGTCTATATTTTTTAAACTATAAGAGATAGACATATCAAATGTGGTATTTTCTTAAAGCTTTTTAAAATATTTATTTAATGATGATGTAATATACAGAGTGTTTTATTTAAAAAATGCCGGTTTACTATTAAAATCCCAAAGATGGCCACAACTCAATCTTATCTCAACGTTTGCCGCTAAATAACTCCTAAAGTAGTGTCTTATTGAAAAATTCGTAAGAGTGGTAAATTTTCCATCAGAATATGCAATAAGTGGATTTTTTAATCTATTTTGGTTTGAGAAAAAAATTAAAGGAAAAACTAAAAAAATCCCATGTTATTTAAATGGGAAAAGCAACATGATTTCGGTACGGTTTAAATCAACTATTAAGAGCATTTTAACATCAAATATTGTTGTAAACTAAACGTTTAGGGGGCATCCGCTAAAAAAATCGGTTCTAGAAATTGCGGACACTCTACTGCTACAAACCCGGTGTAAGAAATCGAGATTCGAACCCGGGTCTCTGCGGTGAGAGGCTGGTAAGTTAGCCCCTACCCCACGCTCCGCTCGCCATATAAGCCATTAAGATGACACATACATTTGCAAAGAATTCCTTGTAGATAGTATTTTTGTCAATAAACAGTGTATTTTACTATTTTAATTAAGCAAGGTAGTGTCATTTATGGTTACACTATGGAAGTTCCACATAGCTGAAATGTAAGAAAGAGGCATCCCATTCCACTATACATCCCACAATTTTAAAAACGTATAGCTCACGTATAGAATAGCAGGATGGCTAGTTATTTTGCAGATCCCTGTATATTTAAAAATTCTAATATCATTTTTTAAATTAGTTTTTTAAAAGTTTCTTCACATCATTAAATGATGCGACCGGCAACACTGGGTACAGCATTTTTTTCTCTTGTCTCTCATCTTTTAGTCAGACAAATTTTAGAACATAATAAGATAATTTAAGAACATAGTACAATAGTACAAACTTACAGTTCTTTATGCCTACCATTACATGTAATTTTCACACTTTAACACTGTTGAAAATTCAACTATGGTTATAAAAGGTACTTATTTTCATGCAAGCAACAATTAACCTTTGCAACTAATTTGTACTGCCTACCTGGCTATGGGCAAAACTGCTGCGAAAGCAGGAGTTCCTGTCACATTTACAATATTGTAAATAATTTTTAGCATCGTTATGGCACATTATTAATTTGCTTTCATGTAAAACGTCAAATTAATTAATATAAAAGTAAACCAATAGGTACTAAGATATAAAAGAGGGTACACGCTTCTTTAAACTTTTACAATCATTATTTTAATAGCGATTTATACAGAGTGTTTGCTAATTAATGGTACACAGAAAAACCATAAATTTCTTATGCCAAAATATTAAGATTTAACCCAACATACCTATATCCAAAAGTTAATAATAAAAAAGATACAGGGTGTAGAAATAAAAAAAAATCTATATTTTTTATACGTTTTAAATATTCTAATAATAAAATTTGATATTTGTTTTTTTTTAAATATAAGCTATTTAGATCTGATATTAATTTTTATATGTAAACTGGAGGAGGCTTACTACCCTATTTAAATTTCTCTAAAACGTCCCAACGTTTTTGTGCTACTCTGTATGTACCATCTAAGTAAACCAGTAAACTCTCCTATCCTTTCTATACAAAAAAGGTATACTTTGAAAGAATGGCTCTGAGCAACCGTTTTCGAGATATTTGCATTTAAATGGTATAATGCAAAAATCTCGAGAACGGCTGCTCAGAGCCACTCTTACGAAGTTTACCTTTTTACGTAGAAAGCATAGGGAACTTTATTGCTTTACTTAAATACTACATACAGAGAAGCTCAAAAATTTGTGCGGTTTTAAAGAAATTTAAAAAGTGTAGCTAGCCCTCACTAGTTTACACATAAAAACTTTATCAGATCTAAATACCTCATGTCAAAAACCAAGATTTATAAAAATATTTAGAATACATTAAAAATTATCGAAATAAATTAAAAGTATTTTTTTACTTGAAAACCCTGAACCCTAGATCTTATTATTTTGGCATAAGGAATATGTGGTTTTTATGTACCAATATTTAGCAAACACCCGGTATTAAGAAATATACATTATTTTTTTATTACCTTTGAGTATCCGTAACGCAGCCATTTTTATATTGGGGCTAGTAACAGATCTACGAATATAACATTCCTTAAGTTTTTATAATATCATTCCTAGGTCGAGATAAGAAACTGATTTTTTTCCTTCAAAGCCTCAGTGGAAGACGAGACAACGCTAGTTTTTCGACATGAAGTTCTCTGTTTTCTCGGCGAACAAATGACGATTTAAACAAAAGTGTTTTTTTTCTACAACCATGATCATGAAGATATGTTTTAGTACACTACATAAAATGTTAAAACAAGTAACTTTTTTATAACTTTAGGCTTTTTTACACTATAAATTAGTGCTTTGTCCACTATGTCTACTAGAATTTATTTTAATATGATTATGCAAAGTAACTCTAAATGCGACATCAATCAAACCAAGATCATGTTACTATAAATTTCATCATTACTTCTTTTAGTATTTATTTCAGTAAATTTAAAATGTATTAGTTTGCGGATCATTTTAATAGAAATTAATGAAAATAATTGATAATGATAATTTAAAATATCTCAGATATTTTAAGATTAAAAATTATATGATCGAAAAAATATATATAGTATGCAACACATGCATAAAGTGTCTTTTTTACTTATAGGATTTGCGCACTCTCCTGACGGTTCGTTGAGTCAAACCATCCATTTGAAAAAAGAAGTACCTATCACGTTTTGCACTTGTTACATAAATTACTATTAAATATATTTTGCTTTACCATTTTTTTGTTTACTTTTTTTCAATTTTTTAAAATATTTGGGCTAAAATTAGCATTCAAGTGTATTAATTCGACAATTTAAATTCAGAATTGGCCAAATTTCTTTTTTATGTTAATTTTATTTTACATTTTGCCAAAAAAACAAAAATTGTTTTAATAAGATCATTTCTATACCGAAAACGTATCTAGGTAAAAATTTGGTAATCTGGTTTTATTTTATTTAATAAATTATTTTTCAAACTGCTTTTAATTTTTGTTCTTAGACGTACGATTAATACATTTTTTACTAAATAAACTAAAGTTACATACAACATAAAACATGATGACATAAAAAAATGACTTAATTTTTATTTAAAGCTTTTTTTAATTACATTTGTAACTATTCTAATGTACTATTACCCCTGATAAAGTTTTTTTATAAATTACCGGCATTTATTTACATCACTAATTGGTGTAAAATTAGGCAGATATACAGGGTTGTTTAGAATGCTGGTAAGAAAATATTAGAACAGATTCAACATCCTAAACTAAAATAAAAAGGTTTATTTAAACATGGGTCCAGAATTGCATCGTATTTAATATATAGGGTGTTTAAAGTTTTTGGATTTTAATACCTTATTTAACATTATTCAAAAACTTCTATAAATATTTAGATGAATTTTGATATTTCTAATGCAGCATTAAAATAAAATGTTTACTGTTTTACACTAACTCACACGAAAAGCTATTTTTTTAAAACTTAAAAATCTTATTTAATGTTTTCTAAAGAAATACTAAGTACAATTTAAAAAAATTAACTGATTCCTATTACAAAAACGGTACTCCTAAAACGGGCACTTATTTATGAGAATTATTACGCCTTTAAAAAAAAAAAAAGGCCTTTGATTTTTGCAAAAACCAGTGACGCCCAGTCTTTTTACAACAAACGATTTGAAAATGTAAATGTAAACCTTAATAATATAAATGCTTTAGTGTACCAAAACATATAGTCAAATTTTAATAAATTTTTAAAAAATATTAAATAAACTTTATAGAACGAAATAGTTCCATCACCCCGTTTCAAGAAAGTTACCCACTTTCGGACTTATGTTATATTAACTTTTTTCATATTTTTAAATGTAGAATCGGTTGTAATATTTCTTTATTTATACATTTTCTGTTACTCTTTAAATAATTTTTCTTATTAAAAATTTTGAAAAATTGGGATTTTAGTATTTGAAGTCGTATAGAGTCCCAAACGTTATTATATTTGCGTTAAATACAGTACCTACAAAATAACTTAACACATTTAAAAACCTGACACCCACGGTGCCTAGTGCTAAGGCTTCTAAGAAATAAATAAAGTTTATTCTCTACAGTGGCCCTGGGTATTACCTTATTTGGGGTGACAACCACCCGGTGTAAGAAATCAACTTTAAGAACAATGTACAAACAAACAAAAAAATTAATTTCTAACACAAACATTTTTTTTTCGGGGATTTCTCCTTTTGAACTAGCTCAGCTCTATATATAATTCGGGGATGCGAAGACACTTAAAAGTCGCTAATTTTTTTCCATTTCCATAACTTCATGTGAGAAGAGTTTCAGTAAATTAACATGTATAAAAATCTATTTGCGGGCAACAATGACCCAATCGAGGCTTAGCAATCTTAAGCCATTTTTTGTTGTTATTATTGTTAAAAACATTTTAAAAACATTACATTTTCTTGCTAAACGGTGACGTCATATACGTCGCGTATTTAACCGTGTTTAAATACATCTCGGACAATGGTTTAAAAACAATATACTTATCTCTGTCGGCGGGCGTATGCATTGTACTCATTAATAACGTTGTTTTAGGCATTTCTTGTAAACATTTTACATGGCAAGTGAAAAATGTTTATATTCGGTGTAAAGTAAAGTACATATTAACCCTAAAAATAAAAATTATAGTTATAACCTAAAAATATATTGGGCTGTGACGCAACGGTTTGAAAACCTACATTTTTTTGATTCTCATATTTATATTGTCATTTTTAAATACGGTTTGAACCACTGAGATAAATACAGTGAGCAAGAAAATTTTACTTTATTATATTAACTATTAAGCGCGAGGCAATACAAAATATATCTAAATGGCCTTAATGAAGTTATTGCTGAGTTTGCAGCTGGCAAAGCTAAAAAAGAAATTTTAATTGTATAACAATTCATTTTCTGTCTTAGCTATTATTGTGTTTTGTTATATCTTAAATATTATAAATAATAAATGATCCATGACCAATCATATAGGATTTATTGCTTTTTACTTTCGATAGAATGTACACAGAACTGGGTTGGGGGGGCAAGAATTAAAAAAAATGATAAGAAAAAAATGGTTTTCACCTTTCAAGAACTTTTAAACAACAGTTTTCTACATAATACTACTTTCTTCCGCAAATTGCCCTGCAGCAAATTTAAAGAGCCAAACAAAAGTTCCTTATCTTTTATAAACTTAAAAAAAAACACCTTTATACATATATTTGCCTCCTGGGGGTGGCAAAACAGCTACAAAAGGCCAATATTACTAAATTTACAGCCTTGTTTCCGCGAAAAAGTGTATTCACACCCCTTCGGGGGAGGGCAATTGCCCCCTCGATATGGCTCTGGGGTAACACTATCAACTTCCGCCCCAGGTGCCATCTAAGGTAGCTACGCCACCGATTCTCTAAAATACAATTTATTGTTACAGATACCAATGGATCGCCGGTAACGCAGGAACTCACTTCTGGCACGCACACACAGGTCTCCAAAAATTGACGGTGTTTACGGAAGTATAGTTATCAGACAGCCACCCAACAGGGACCCCAACAGCCATCTGTACGATTTTGATTTGACAACACACGTTATACTGCTTTCTGATTGGATGCATGAAGCTGCAGCTGAAAGGTTCCCGGTAGATTAGCCGTCAATACTGGTAAGGAAAATATTTATGGTAATTTTAATTTTTGACAATCCCGACGAGATGGTGTTGAAAGCGGTACAGGTTACCGGGGCCCGGGTATAAGGAGGCTCCCGCGGTCTGGAAAACTTATCATTTCTTACAAATATGTAATTGTGCAGTAATATATGTCTTTTCGGTCCTAAATACGAATTTGTGGTCAGAATTTGGTAACCAGCTAGCAATTTATTTCTACCCCGGTGTATTTTTACGTCCTGAACACAAATTCGTGTGTTCAATTTAACTAAACAAGTAAAAGATACCTTTTTTCTTTTAATGGATTTAAAATATTTATAAAATATAATAAAGACCGTTCTAAAATTGAATATTTTTTGCCGCAGAAATTCATTTATTTTTTGATTTGACTTTGAACCTGAAGAATGTTTTACTTGAGGCAGAACTTATTTTTGGTTATTCATTAAGGGGGCCCAATATTTTTTTTCTGAACCAGGGCCCGACACGGCTCTCGGAGGCCCTGGCTCCATCGCCTTCAAATTGACTAGAAATTCAATTATAGATTGGTGATCAGTTGCGCAAAGAAACCCCCATACAAAATTTAAATAAAATTTAAAACGGGACTGATAAGTAAAATATTACCATACTTACTTTAATGACGTAGGTATCAATTTCATTTTTATGATATTAGAAATGGCCAAAAATAATATTATGTTCAATTTTATAAAGGCATGAAGTTATCAATTTAGCAACAAATAAAATAACAGCATGTTATATTATACCGGGTGTTAAAAAAGTACGCCGTCAAACTTTGAAGGACAAATCGTTGCATGATTTTAAAACAAAAAGTCTATCAGCGATTCAAATTAAAAAACGCAATGTTAGAACACGGTCGAAGAGCTAATAAAAATGGGTATCTAGCTCCAAAATGGCAAAACATATTTACAGAAATCACACTATTTTTGGTTTGTGTCTCAGCTAGAAACAAGAACTTTTAAAAACAGGGCATTAAATTTCAAAAACAAAAATTATATAAGCATCATTGTCTTACAACCTAAATAACACAAAGAATGAATAACAGTCAGCGCCATCGTTCCGAGTAATTTTATATAAAGCCACGAACGTAGGTTTTTGAACTGCAGATACAACAAAGCCATCATTATACATTTTCCTTCATTACAGAACTTTACATGACAATCATGATTGTAAGCAATTTCTGATTGTTTACAAAGGTTTTCCTGGACTCAATCACATTTTTTTTTAAGGTCAAGACCCCGAAAATCTCCTCATCAACGGTAAAGGACAGTTCCGTGACCCCAATACAGGTTTCATGACCAACACTCCATTGGAAATCTTCACCATGACTCCAGGCAAACGATACAGATTCCGTATGATCAACTCTCTGGCGTCAGTATGTCCTGCTCAGTTGACAGTTCAAGGACACACAATGACCTTGATAGCAACTGACGGTGAACCTGTGCATCCTGTGAATATCAACACTGTTATTTCTTTCTCTGGTAAGTAAAACGGACTTAAATGTAAAATATTTTTAAGTTGCTTGAGTCTCATAAAGCATGTTTTTTAAAGTTATTATGTTACTTTTGAGTCATAGGTAATTTTTGCCAATGCGTGAAAAGGAGACAGTCTATCGTGCAAGGTTCGGAGTCATGCTTTTCCTATCTAATTTCTACCTTCTACTGTTCAACACACAGAATCTTAATTGATAACATCGAACTCACAAGATATGTATTAGACGGGGAAAAAAAGAATCAGCTATTTTTTTATATCGAAAATATTGTATAAGGTTAAAAAAAGTATTGTAAAGGTTTGAGCTTTTTATATTAATATTAAGAGGTCTTTCATCACGATTTACAAATTTATGACAAGTTTTTTAATGCAAAACTCGCAAATTGTTGATGTGAAGAATTTTGTCAGCACATATTCTTAAAGAAAATTAAATTCCTTACAAAAAGCTCATTTCGTAAGTTGTTGTCAAATAAGCGGTTTTTATGTAATTGCGCTTGGAACATTAACAATACTTACAATATCAACATAATTTAAATAAATTCAATACACATTTTTAAAAGAAAATTGGATGGGCTACAAAAAAGGTCTGCCAACATTTTTCAATAAATTCACTCATTCAAAAATTATTTAACGTTGAAGTTTATTCCAAAACTAAATTCAACGTTGAAGTAAATCCTTTGAAATTATGTATTAAACTTATTTTATTATATTGATACTTATTTGTAGTAGTAAAAAAATCCAAACTCACGAAATTAAATTAAAAAAGTGTTCAAAGCCCGATTACATGAAAAGGACTTATTTGAGGACAATTCACGAAAAAAGCTGTTTTGTAGATTTTTTTTATGTGTTGGTAATTTTTTAGAAAATTTGCGAATTTAGCCCAAAAAATTTTGTTGTCAAAAAACTGTTATTTGCGATAATAGATCACATAATATAAATAATAAGAGCTGAAGCCTTAACGATATTTTTTTGTCACCTTTAAAAATATTTTTGATAAATTTAAGTATAAAACAATGGTAGGGGAGCCTAAAAGGAGATTTTGGGATTTAGTACAGAGCGGCAGATTAATATACTTAAGGATACCTTGTACCCGGTTAGGTACCTCCACCAAATATGATCCCCGTATACAGGGTCAATCATAAAAAACAAAAATATATCTATCAGAAATGGTCAAGCACGATAGGGTGAGTTAATTACATGCTAAGCAGTGTATATTCCACTAATCTGACAATTTGAGAGTGACCTAAAGGAAACAGAGGGCTACAAAAAATTTTTGATAGTTTCAAGCGTGGCGATTTTTTTATTAAAAAAAAATAGGAACAACAAAAAATATATAATCCGATACGATCTGAACGATTTTCAGAAGCCAAAATAAAAACAATATTTTTTGACATATTTAAAAATCCATACCCGCTTCCCCCACCGATGGAAATGTATACATTATATAACATTTTTTCCTTCTTATCATCTAAGCTTTGCAACCCACTATGGGATAGACATCCATTATTTTGGCCAAAAAGCAACTTTGAAATTTTAATGGCTCATGCTATGTGTTTGCTACATGCTATATGTACATAAAATTATAAAAGGATTTGACGACTTTTATTAGGTTTATAAGAAACTTAAAAATGTATTTTAAGAATAACTGAAAATCATACAACTAAAAATAATTAAATTTTAAATGAAAAGTGTTTCAGATTTGCCGCAAAAATTGCAATAATTTACATAATTCTTTCCCATGTTGACATAAATATATAACATTAAATCTACTAAGTTTATTATTAGCCTAGTTTACTAAAAAAGTAATAGATTTTAAAGAATATAAGCTTTTGTTTTGTTTCCGATGCAAAGTCTCGCTACTTTTGTCAAAGATTTTTTACCGTTTTCTTTATCAGTTTTTGTACCAACAATTGCTACTTCTCAGTGTAAGGACGAATGCATTTTTTTTATAATTTACAAGGTTTTCCAATTAAAAAATGAGTATTCTTTGTCCTACACTTTATATCTTAAAAGATAAAAGCATTTTGATGAAAGATCCAGATTCTACAGAATCTACCCAGCAAAACAGTGTTTTTATTTATTTTCTACGTTAAAAAATTAAGAAAGTTGGGGAGATATATCTTTATTACGCTTCTAAGGATAATTAAAAATTATTATTCTTCATATTTGGATGGTCATATTTCTGAAACTAATTGAGATAACCATATTAAATGTAGTATTTTTTAAAGCTTTTTAAAAGATCTTTTGGTGGTGATAAAAAATACAGGGTGTTTCATTTAAAAAATCATACTTATTGTCGTACCCTTGTATATCATCTGAGATAATATTTATCCGGTTCCTGATTAGAGAACTACTGAATTAACCAAACAAGCTGATATTTTAGTTTATTTTGTACAATAAAAAATAAATGTTAATAGGGGTGTGAATTTATAATATTATCAAATATAATAAGTTTTCGTAGAAACCATCTGTAATAATGCATATTATTTTTTAAATATGTTTCCAGTAAAGGGTACCATTTTAAGTTAGATTGGTAAGTTTCAGAATTTTGGCCAAAACATTTAATTTCTATCCCATAGTGCAACCCAATAGGTCTTTTTGACGCTCAAGTAAATCCCCATTTAGCATTGTGGGCTCCCCTACTACAATGTTTTAAGCAAAAACTTAGTATATGTAATTTGAATAAAATTATTAATATAAAAATAAATTTGAAACAAATTTGTTTAAACTTTTTTAATTCATGACAACTTACATCTTTTTAGATATTTCGGTAACATGACAACAAGCGTAATAAAGGATATCGCTTGAAAACTTAACTTAAAGTAATGGATAAACAAACACTTAACTAATTGTTAATTAATTGTGGTCTTAATAACTGTGGGTGGAGAATGGATTATAAATAATAATGATTAGACAGTTTAACAGCAATATCATTGCACAAAGTAAAATAGTTGTTGCAAGAACCTCGAAGGTCTCATTAATATAAAATTATTAAGAAATTTTTAATAACCAAGAAATACAGTGATAATTAGCTATTAAAGTGTAATAAATTATTACCATATGTGTCATGAACTCGTAGTAATTAAACTTTATTAAATTGTTCCAACTAATCAGATATGGGCAGTATGTAGATGTAGACAGAATCAGAAAAATTGTCTGGGTTTCCTACCATTTTTTACCATACGACTAAAATAGGTACAAAATGTTTTTGAATAATATACGGAGTGTCGCAGAACATGTGGGTACCAAATTCATATAGAACACATAAAAACAATATAAAATTTATAGAAATAAATTATTTTTCCAAAGCCCCTCTTAACTAAGATATTTTTGCCCTTAAGGGATACCGGCCGGTGAAAGTCAGTATTTTTTAAATAGCTTTTTTAGCACTTGGTATAATAAGAAAATATGTATCCTTAAAATAGTCTTTTTGTAATACACTTACATTCATTAGGTCGCCAGGGGCCAACTCTTACACAACACTAATAATTAATTTTACACCCTGTGTAATAAACATTAAAACTAGTATTTTTGTAAAGGTAAGATATAGGAGCTAGTCATATTATTTTCATGTGTTTTATATAAAACTGGGCGATTTCCACATATTTTGGGCCACCCTATACACAATGGAAATCTAAATGTTTTGATCGTGCATGTATAAATTCCTTGTCATCCCAGACTGTCTTTAAGTAAAGTTTCAATATAGGATCTGCAGTGTTAAACACCAACACCCCTTTTGTGCCTCTTTGTAAAGTTACAAACATTATTATTTTTTAAATACTATTATATGATTCAAAACATGTTTTATAGATCTATATAGTCCATAGATTATAATAGTCTGTTTACTTTCAATACCTGATTTCTATCATGGAGATACAAATTAAGCCATTTTTTTTGCTTAGGCCAGGAATTCCCAAACTGTGCGTCGCGACGCGACGCCCTGGGGCGTCGCAAATTCCTTCCAGGGGCCTCGCGTGTTTTTGGGACAAACTAGACTAAAGGTATTTTAGAAAAAAATCAATAGAACTTAGATATTTTATAGAAGTTGATTTTAAGGATTTTCTTTTGACTTTTTAACTTTTTTAAGATAAGACAAAGAAATCAATTTAGTGGTTTCAACTAATTGTTGTCCTAGTCGGAATAATACATCGGGAAGGGCGAAAAGTTAAGAAAAAGGGAAAGTAAAACTCATTTTTTTACCTAAAAACTCTTTTTTAGTATAAGAGATTTCCATTTGAGGTAAGGACCTTTTTAGATAGTCGGGAGTTGGGTTGGGCGCAAGGGCGTCGTGAGAGTGTTCAAGGGCGTCACACTAGAAATAAGTTTGGGAACCCCTTGGCTTAAGCGCTAATATGATTTTTCAATTACGTAAACTTCAATTTGAAATAAGCCTATGCTTCATCAGTTCCAAATTCCAAACATTTAAAATCCAGATCCGTATCATGTATTAGGGTTTAATAATTTTACTTTCACGCACCAAACAGGTGGAATTCAATTACCAAGTTACATTATCTATTCATATTAGCAATTTGCAATTTTCGATTTTAATATAACATTTTTAATTAAAAAAAAGTTTTAGTTGACTGCGTAGCTCAAACAACCTTTCCAATATTCGATATGTAACTTTTTCCTTTTCCTTTGGATATAAATAAATTAGGCATTAACTTATAAATTAAAAGTAGCAATATCTCTAGACTACTAATAAATTACGTAAATTTGAATATAAAATACTAAGGTTAATAAATATTTAAATAAAATCATAAATTTTAGTTGTTAGAGATAAAAAGTTTAAAAATTGTTTTTACAAGTCATAACGTTAATATACAGTACATTTCTTTAATGTCTTCCCCCTTTTATTTTTTGAACCGACCAATTTTAAAAAGTAAAACTTTGGGAAATGGAATTGATGCATATATACTATATTTCAGAATGAAATTGACAAATGAAAATTATGGAAAGGGAATTCTTGTGGCACATCATCTTAAAGCTCCCGACGGGTATTTTATATTCCTAAGATATAAAGTCAATACCTTTACCTAATACAAAATGACGTTACTTTAAAAATTACCTAAATTCCTGATTTGGATGGCCATATTTTTGAAGCTAATAAAGTTAGATGTACCTAATGTGGTGTTTTATTAAAACTTTTAAAAATATCTTTTTACTGGTGATACTTGTGATAATATACAGGGTAGAAAAAAAGTATATATATTTTTTTAAATAAAGCACCCTGTATAATATTTCACCATTTAAAATATTTTTAAAAAAACTGTAAGAAAATACAATATTTAGTACCGTAAAATGAGGTTTCTTTGCACCATTTTGGTGCTATAGTTAACAAATTTTCTGACTAGTGCCAACCAAGTTACCACTAAAATATGTTTATAGAATCGCATTTTTTTGTAAACTCTTTCTCTTCTTCTATTTCTCTTATCTCATCCAGGTCCTCATTAGATGAGTCTTGTAGCTGAACTGATCCATCTGATGAATTATCCGACCGAGTAGTAATGTTTCTAGTTTTTCTTTGTTTTTCGGGGTAACAATATATAACTAAATAAAAATAAAATGGACCTACCTTTCACTGAGCTTACAAAACTTTACAATACTTGCATGTTTTTCATGCAAATTGTAAGGAGGAAAGTCTATGTTCCTTTTACGAAGATAAATTCCAGACTAATGTTTTCTTTTCACTCCTCAGTTGCAAGAGTGACCTATACGCTCTTTATCAATCCGGTAGCAAAAAACTAAGAAATGTTTTGTTTCAAGGAAGCTGTAATGGCCTATAAACTTTTTCCATTTTGGTGCAATGTTACCCCTATGATGGTGCAATGTAACCTCATTTTACGGTACATCTAACTTTATTAGTTTTGAAAATATGGCCGTCCAAATCAGGTATTTAGGTAATTTTTAAAGTACCGCAATTTTGTACTAGTTAAAGTTATTGATTTTGTATTCTAATGTTATAAAGTTTTTGTCAGGAGCTTTAAAATGATGTACTGCAATACCACCCTTTTCATTTAATTTTTTTCACCATGATGGCGCCCAGCCGCCATCTTAAAATTTGCATCTGTCAATTTTACTCTAAAATATAGTATTTATGCTTGAATCTTATATTTTTAAATTGATCCGTTTAAAAAATAAAAGGGGGGCATTTAAAAAATGCACTGTATGGTCAAAAAATATAAATCTTTTTAAAAACGAAAAACAATGAAAAAAGGCAAAAATTTGACAATAGGGAAACTAGCCTAAAATAACATATTCGGGTAAAATGGAACCCTGCATATTTTTGAATTTCCCGCTTTAGTAGCAACCTCTTAAACGTGTCAGAGCGTGTAACATGATCACTGCAGCTAAGCTAAATTTATAGATTGACGTTTCCATTATCAATTGCCGTTTGACGTTTCGGTTTCTGATATGGTATATGAAAACGGTAGACAACTATTAATTGACAAAAATAAAGTTGTTGTTTCAAAACGTTAAATGGCAAACGGAAACAGAAACGTCGATCTATAAATCCAGCTTTAGTATTGAAATTACCTACCAGAGGACTCCCTTACTGTTTTTTCGCATAACATTAAGAAATTCATCAACCGCAAAATAATTCTAAACAAAACAGTCAGGTTTATTTACATAAGCTTAGGTTTACGGTCTACATTATTATTTTTTAAATTTTATAAACGTTAAATGTTTTAAATGCAAATAGGTTTTAAATTTACTTAATTTATCTGTTTTTACTTTATAAAATTCCTCAAATCTTCTGTTTTGGGTATATGCCATTTAAGCTTAAACTATTATGTCATTTGCTCCAAAGCCATCTCTAAAATAACGTACTTTTTATGCTGGATTAGGTTAACCTTGACTTTAGTAATGACTTAGAATCCGTAATAAAAAAACTTTGAAATTTGTTATAATAAATTTAATTTTTATTTTTTTAAATATAGGCAACAATTTATAAAGTATGTCATTTTAGGCCAGTTTCTCCTACTTCTTTTTCCAAGTTTTATGTTTTTTTTTAAGATTTTATTTTAAAATATAGGGAGGTTCTAAGGATTTGTCCTCTTTGAAAAGTTCTTTCCTGGTAGCGTAATGAACAAAGTCTTTGCCTTCAGTAACCTAGAAGGCATTTTTAGGTAGTACCCATTTGTCCGTGGTGCCACTACCAAGTTGTCTAAAAGATACTCTCCAATGCAATTACTGCATGTTTCAGTGTTAACCCGAACCCCACGGTACTCTGGTATTCTGTGGGCTGTCCCAAAGAAGTTTTAGCTTATCAAATTTAAAATGTCCATTTAAACTACGCATTACATGTAATATTTGCTTTTTAAATGAGGTCAACTTTTCCAAATAAGCTTCAGTACCTTGTGTTTTTTTTTCAGAAAGGTTTATTTAATACAAAGTTTATTAAAATAGTAGGTAAATATGTTTTTTTTTTAATTTTTAGGTGAAAGATACGATTTCGTTATTAATGCCGATCAAAACGTAGGAGCCTACTGGATACAAGTGAGAGGTTTAGGAGAGTGTGGTATCAAACGTGTCCAACAATTGGCTATCTTAAGATACTACAAAGGACCTTACACACCTTTCACTCAAGCTCCTACATACGACTTTGGTATTCCACAGGGTGTGGTAAGTATTGTTTTAGGGGTAGTTGTTAGGTGGTATTTACTGGATATTAGTTGAAGTGTGAAATGTAGATGAGAAAGGTAAATAAGTGATTTTAGGTTCTTTTTTCTTTACCTACTGTTAAAGGTAGTGAAATGTCACCTAAAATCAATTATAAAGTAAAACAAATAAATTACAATTAGATTTATGGGGCACTATAAAATACCTTACGGGCCCCAAGGGTCACTATCTACTTTAAAGTAATATCTTAAGAAGTATTGTCTTTACAACAAAAAATGTAATATTACTCTTACTACCGACGCTCCTTTTAATAAACACTTAGTATTCTATTTACAAAATGGTAGTTATAAACAATAAAACAAAAAATATGTATGGAAAAACAGAAGTTATAGAGATGTGTCGAATGAATTTTAGCTTTGCTACGTTTTACTCAAATATTTTGTAAAAAAGAGGGAATACCAGTGGAAGTATGTAAAATACAATAAAACCCTGATGGTGATCAGTCGCGAACAGAAAGCAATAACAGAATCGTTGATAAAGTGTGCAAATATATTTTTTTGGATTACTTTCCACTAAAGTAAAAAAACTGACCTATTGCTACTTTTTACAATATTCAAGAGGTAACAGAGATGACGCATAATGACTGGGTCGCATATTTTATAAAGAAAAAATCTGGGTTATCAATTTAAAACCTTAAAGCCACAAGTTTAGGCTGGGCTACTTTCTTTAATGGGATCAACTTATTAACCGTTTTTGAAAAATACAGATACGTGCTACAAAGCACGCTTTAATCCATCTCAAATTAAGAACTTTGACGTAACGGGTATAACCACGGTTCAAAAGCCCAAAAACTTGTTGCAGAAAAAAGGAATAAAGCAAGCTAATGCTGTGACATCCGCCGAGAGAAGCGTAATTATTAATTTGAATTTCCAAAAAAATTCTATTCTTCTGGTAATACTTACCTTAGAGCTGTTGACTTTTTTCAGAAAAATTGATCTATTTAGGAATTAACTTTTTTATGTTTGATTTATGTCAACAACATTATACCTAAGGAACTAAAGTATTATATAACACAAAAACTATGCCTAAATATTAAAACGTTTAAAAGTTATAGGATTCAATTTTTGTTAATTGTGGCCCCGGGCTCCCCCACTACCTAAAATTTTTAGCCTAACTTAAAAATATAATAAAACGCTTGTGATAAAATTTGAGATTAGTTTCCAAAAATGTCGCACATTGCATTAAAAAAACGTTTTAAAAAACCCTCGTTTACAGTTCTTAAAGCACATTACATTAAATTAACAAGACATTGAAAATGTGTGTATAACTTTGAGAATATTTGCTGGATTGACTATTTAATTTTCTGTGTGTGTATAATACAAAAATAAGGCCATAAAAGAAAAATTGATTTTTAAAAAATTGTAACTACATAAATAATACCATCTTTAAGAATAAAATCTATATTTTACACAAAGCGAAGTACTTGCCAAATAATTTATTTATACAGACTCCGTGTACCGCATATCTCTAATTGTTTTTTAATTTGTGTGTTTTAAAAATATTGTTTAAAATTTTATGAGGGTGCTCTTGCTTAAGGCTTTTAATTCAATCAACTGACAAGATTTTTAAATAAAACATAAAAAATATGTTTTATTGTTGTTTAAAAAACTTGTTATATATTTATATGTTATGAATGAATGTAATGCGAAAACACTACAACGCAATTATAAAAAAATAGATATCTTGCACAATTCACACACAAAAGTATTTGAGGGTCCAATTATTTTTTTTACATATTGTTATCCTTCAATAAATATATTTTTAAATACCAGCTTAAAACTAATTTTGAAATATTTTCCCAATTACTTTATTTAATAATAAAAGATTTTGAATCTTTGAATAATTTAAAATACTAAAATGTGAGTATAGTACATGCATAACTGTTTCTGAAGACCTTTGTTTTTAATTTGGTAAAATTTATAATTTAAGATTGACCCTCCTTTAAGTTAAATTAGTCAGAGGAAAAAAGTCATTTTTTTTATATGATATATCTCAACTTTTAGTTTAATAAAAAGTGGAAAAATGTAAACAAAACTACCTGAACAACAAGTTAGTAAAAAGCCCTATTTGGTTTTTGTATCTTAAATGTCAAAAAATAATGTGTATATTTACTGTAATGCGACAACCTAAGCTTGATAAAACAAAAATGTAAATGAGTGGTTATTTAGGAATGGGTGTGTAAAAAGTTTGCTCTAGATGAATAAATATATTATAGCGCTTAAATTATAGAAAACATTAAGCTTTAAATACAATATTAGATATCGTAAATAAAAGTAAAATAGCAATATAATGTAAATAATATAACATTTTGGTAAGTAAGCCAGGTAATTGAAAGTTTGAAACATATTATTAAAATAGTTTAAACAAATTTAAATGTATATATTTACACACATATTCTGTAAATAATTAAAAGTCTAAATATTTTGAGCAATATTTATTATCTATTATTTAAGCATTTATTTTAAATGTTAAAAATTGTAAAATTTTGCAGAACAAGGTGTTTTACCAAACACTTTTCTTTATTTTTACATCTCATTTAGTAAGTAATATATGCTGTAAAATATGCAAATAGTTAATAAAATGGCACAGTATATTCTTAATATAACAAGGTGGTCCTAGGCTACATCCAAACCTGAATATATTAAAGCAAACAAAAATGTTTATAATATAAAAGTATATTTTAAAAAAACTAGTACAGATTATACAAAGGTTTAAAAAATAATTATTGAAAATTTTTGCGACTTAGTTTTTAAAAATGCTCTAAAATTAAAAAGAAGTTGTGGTCTTTTGTTTCGTACGTATTTTTCGGCCACTCTGGATATTGGAGAAGTAACTAGTAAAATAATCTCTTAAAACAAAAAAAAACTTAATATAAGGTACGATTTTCAATAAGTATTACCTTGTATTTTAATAAAATAATGTTAATTATTTGATATAACGTGGTAGTCCAGTGGTTACTTTGCGTCCACATATTTTGCGTTGCTGTTAGCCCCGAATCTAGGGGTGGCGAAACAGGGGTGTCTGCCCCGGGACACCTAGAAGGGGCGGCAAAATTAAGCATGACCGACGTGCAGTGGATGGTAGCAATCCGGATTTAGGATACGTAGGGCGGGAACTGATGGAAAGAGGGCGCGATTTGACAGACAGACCTTTTTTTGCTCTTTAGTTTTGGATAGTTTTTTGCTCTTTATGTAACGCTTCAGTAAAGCCAAAGGGGAGCAAAGTTTTTGTCTTCCCCCAAAAAAAATAAATAAATTAAGATCCATTCGTATTTTGCCATATAATGTATAGTGTCGTTGTCACTTTTTGGTAAATTTCTTGGACAAGAAACGTATTTCGTTCTATTGCAGTACCTATTTTTAATCTATTGTATTAAACAAACAAAATGAAACCAAATAAAACAAGCTTTTGCTTAAGATGTTTAGTGTGTTCCAATCGTTTGAACTTAAATATTCAAGTTTGGATAGAGCAGATTCTTTACAAAACATACTTTTTGTAAATAAGAAACTGTTAGGGTATTACATATCTCAATATAACCCGCTAATTAAAAAAATATATGCCTGTAAATATTAAAGTATATTAAAGCTATTAGTAAGCAAATTATTAGCACAATAAACCATGAATATACAGTATGATTTCTACATACCTAAAAAACAATATTCTCGTTTTAAAGATTAAGAAAGCTTTTATAAAAATGTAGTGGAAACGGAAAAAAACAATCTTAAGTTTTACTGAAATTATGTTTTAGTAAAAATACATTCGTGATTAAATATTTTTAAATTTTACATAAAATTCCTAAAAACCTAGTATAACGCACAATAATAATTGCAGTGAACAAATCCAAAAAAATGGTACTGACATTAATATCCTGATCTTAATTAAGGTCGATACTTACTAAATGACCCGTTCGCTGCCCATATCACGTTTCGTTTACATAAAATATTATTAAATATAATAGTAGGGGAGCCCGCGATGCTAAATGGGGATTTACTCGAGCGACATAGAGACCTATTGGGTTGCAAAGCTTAGTTGAAAAGAAGAAAAAATGTACACCTTTTCATCGGTAGGGGAAGCGGCTATAGGTTTTTAAATATGTCAAAAAAATCTTTTTTATTTCGACTTGTGGAAATCGCTGAATTATTTTCTTTAAAATTAAAAAAATAGCCTCGCTCGAGAATGTCAAAATGCCTTTTTATTACAACTTTGTATCCCTCCGCTTTCTTTACGTCACTCTCAAATTGTCAGATTAGTGGAATATACACTATTTAGCATGTAATTAACTTACCCTATCTTAATCTCATGCGATCGAGAATTTCTGATGGATATATTTTTCGGCCCTCTATACGTGGCTCATATTTGGTTGTACCTCCACCAAAGGTACCTCCTCCGGTATATTAATCTGCCGCGCTGTATTAAATCCCGAAATCCCCTCTAGGGCCCCTACCATAAAATCATGTAGTAGACGATCCATTTTATTTACCTACCATTCTCCAAGCCCACATTCAAGATTGGCGGCCACAAGCACAGAGCTGAAGATAACGGGAAACGTATGCAACGGATAAGGGGAGGTAAACGAGACGTATAGTGAGAATCGACCATTAAACGACCAAAAGTTTTATTTTCTTGTAGATTTTAAGTTAAAGAATATATTAGATATTTTGTGTAAAATACATACTTTCACTATTTTAAGCCTTGATACATAATATTAAAAAAACGAAATTAGATTACTTATCTTCCAAATAGGTCCTTAAAAACCAGCAAACCTAAATATTGTTTTTTTGCTGCTTCTACAAATTTTAAATAAAACTTTTTTATTTTTTATTGCAACGGAAGTATGAAACTTCTTTACAATTAAAATAAACCAACTTGTATTTATAACACTGCTTGAATATATGCCGTTATTTATAAATAATTTTTAAAGGGTCTTTTCTTTTCTTGTAAATAAAATATAAATAGGATGTACACCAAATAAACATTTTATTCATCTAGATCCAACAGTATATAAGGTGAACGTTAATTTTGTATAATTTTTCTTGTAAATATCTGTAAATGTTGTAAATAGCATAACAACCCCCAAATCTAGGTACTCAATCCACTGGATGCAAGATGTAATGTGACAAGGCCTGACGCCATCTGTGTCAGTCAATTAAAGAACGCCAGAGAAGTAGACAAAGGAATTTTGACGGAGAAACCTAATGTCAAGATCTTCCTGCCATTTAGATTCCACTTGTACACCCCTGAAGATCTCTTTAATCCAAACACCTACAACAGGCATTTAGGTAAGATACTATTAATATTCTTGTATAATATCTAATAGTGTATATTCTCTTTTCTTGCGCTACAGAATGCCTAAATTCGAGACAAACAGTCCATTAAATTAAGGATAACAATTTGATCAATATTATTTTACTATTTCAATAACAAGTCAGCTCGTGGGTAGTTAATTAAGCTTGTGTATTCTTCAAAAGTTATTTGACGTTAAAACTAGTTTTAGATTTAACTTCAACGTCAAATAACTTTTATAAGGGTAATTTATTGAGAAATTTTATAAAAACTTTTTGTACCGCATTCAACTTTATTAAAAAATATGTATTGGATTTATTTAAATATTGATATTTGTAATAGTAATAAAAATCACTTAAGAAACAAAATTAAAAACATTGTTCGATGTTTAAAGCCTGATTATATGGAAACGGCTTATTTGACGACAATTTACGAGGAGAGCTTTTTAAAAAAAAATAATTTACTTTAAAAATGTAACATACACGTGAAAATTTTCAAATCAAACATTTTTGGGTTTTGTTGTGTTGAAAAGAAATGTCAAAAAGCTGTTATTTGTATAGATAGACCTCTTAGACCAGGGTAGATAATTTTTAAAACGAATAAAAAATATAGTAGAATGCGACCCATTGTAAAAGGTAGAAAATATAACAAAATTAATAGAAAAAATTAATTCCACTCGATCGGGAAGGGGGAAGGATGGGGGTTAAAGTGTAAAATACGACTTTGCTAGATTTCCGGCCAAACTACAAGCTTAATGAAAAAAAAGTTAAATTGCAAAGTTGTAGGCAATGTAAAGATGTACAATTTTTGTATTTAGCTTTTTTACATAACCTAACGTACCTTTTTTTGTTCTTCATATACTGTAATTTTTAGTTTCAAATAATTATTTTTATACATTTTTTGACTTAATATTAAAAAGTACCTTTCAATCAAAAATTCACATGTCAAAATATCGGCATTTTCAAAAAGTCGGTAAGTTTTTTTCGTTAAAATCTTTACTTTTAAATGGTGTACAAAAGTAAACATTACCACGGTAAATTTTCTTAGGAAATGAATTTCCATAGGACTAGTTATTTTGCCGATATCGACAAAAATCGTTTTTATCCTTAAAAACTCACCCCCTGCCACTTTCCGACCACAGATCACCTGTAATTTATTTTTCTTTTATTTTTGGTATTTACTTTATATTTTTCAATGGGTTTTATCCTTCTATAGTTCTCTTTGGTTTTAAAAATTGTCGGCCCTAATCTAAAAATGATTTTTAAAAATCGGATCCAAATTTTTGCGTTTTCTGAGAACATTTACCATTGCAATGTATAGTTTTTTAAACCATTAGAAAATAGAGATTTTACCGAACAAAACGACATTCGACTTTTTGGAAAATGCCGATATATTGACACGTGAATTTTCGATTTAAAAAAAAGGGTCTTTTTTAATATTTAGTCAAAAAAATGTAAAAAAATTAGTATTTTATAATCAAAAACTTACAGTATATTTGGGGCAAGTAATAGAAAGTTTTCACCAAATTTCGTGAAAAAATATTGTTTTTGTAAAACATGAAAATAAAAACCAAAAGTTGTTTTTTTATTTACATAAATTGTGAGGTTATATAAAAAAGCTAAATACAAAAGTTGTACATCTTTACATTGCCTACAACTTTACAATTAAACTTTTTCCATTAAGTTTGTCGTTTGGCCGAAAATCTATAAAAACCGTATTTACACTTTAACCCCCCTCTCCTCTTTCCGACCACAGATTAAGTGGAATTTATTTTTCCTATAAATTTTGTTATATTTTCTACCTTTTCAGTGGGTTTCATGCTACTATATTTTTTTCTCTTTTTACTTTTTGTAAAGGCTTTGGCACCGGTCTATCTTAATATTAAACAACATTGTCGATATATTAAAAAAAAACGATTTTTTGGTCCAGTCTACTGTAGAATATGGAATTGTCAAAAATGTTTGTTGTGTAAAAATAGCTTGATATAAAAAAATTCCGCCTGTATATACGATTAATAAGTATAATACATTATTTTGATTGCTTAAACAAATTAGTGACAGGAAGGAAGACATTTATACATTCTATTAAAGTATCTTTATGTATTTCCTCTGTAATGGGAGAAATTTAAATAATAATGAGGAAAAAACGGTTATACGTTTAGTAAATAGCAGGTATATAAATAATAAACGGCTATCTATCAAAATTCGTGATTAAAAGATATTAGGAAGTAAACGCAAATTTCTATATTTGCATGTATTTATTGATAATAAGATATATTTGTGTGAGTAAATTAGACAGTATCTTCTAGTTATCCAGTAATATACTTTGATACCAGATATTTTAAAATATTTCGTAATATACAGGTGTATCTATTACAAAACAAAGCCCTATTTGCAATTTAAAAAAAAATTATTTGATTTAAAACAAAAGAAATTCGACATAAATTTAATAGTAGACGAAACATACGCGACTTAGATTTAGTAAACCAGTGTTGCAATTTGGTTAATCAGCTGATGAAAATGGGTATGTAGATCCAATTTGGCAAAGAATAATTAAAGTACTTGTTTTTTGTTCGTGTCCCGGCTAAAAACAGGCACTTTCAAAAATAACGCATTACATTTCAGAAAACAATTGGGCATTATCGTCTAACAACATAAATAAAACAAAACAAGACTTATAGTCAAATTCTGTATTCGGATACGAATTTTGAATATCGTACTCCAAAAAGTATTCGATAACTAAGGATTCGAAAACCAAGAAAAAAATATTCGAATACTGCTGTATTCAAATAACAGAATTTAATATTCATGAATACTTTTTGAAGATCAAAAAGATCCTTACCCTAAAAATTGTAATATTTTTTGTTCTGTATTTTTTCTTATTGAATTCTGAGTTCCTACTGACATTTCAGTATTCGAATACTGAAATTCCAGTAATTAAATCCTGATATTAACATTCCTTTATTGGAATACATAAAACCTGGCCAAGAATGTATTTAGTCGTATACCAAATACCAAACAAATAGATCCATTCGAATAGTATTCGAATACCAGCCAAAAGTATTTTGAATATAATTCAGAATGCCGAGGTTTCGAATACTACCCAACTGTGGGAGTAGTTTTATTAATTGCCAAGAAAAGAGGGGTTATGTTTTCTGTAGCTTTATTCACATTACAGTTTGGTTTGATTTTACTTTCTTTCGATCCCGTGATATTATAATAGCTTTGTTCGCGGGTTCGATTTTGAACCGGTTCTGGGACTATTCTCATGCGCAGTAAAGAAAGCAGCGTTTGCGGTTAGTAAAATCCTGAATTTTTAGTAACAGTTCTGTGTTCGGGGGTTACAATGGAATCAGTTCGTTACCGGTTCGTAACCTGATTAGCAGTCCTGAGATTTTTGTTGGAACTAAAAGTTCAGTTCGGAATTTCATGAGCATTGTCGTCATGGTCAGCTGTTTTCTGTTTTTGTGGTACAGAAATAAACCGTTGTATTACAGTTTATTTGTTTCTGCCACTTTTTATGCGGGTTAATATACCTGTGGAATATTTTTTTTATATATTTTTGTGATTCTGAGCGTATATTAAACAAAGGATTTTTAATTGTATTCCGTATGAATGTATGTATGCAATAAAATAAATAAAGATTAAATTAAAAAATATAGACAATATTACAAAATTTTACCATTTCTTGTTGTTTGAATTTTATCTGTAGTTAAATACACATACTTATGTTAAAAACGAGAGGAGACAGGGAATCTCTCGTCTTCCGCCGAGAGACCTGGAGTGGCTTTCGACAGTATAACAATTTACTTTTTTGTTTGAATTAATTTCTTTTTGTAGTATCCAATTTAACCATGAAAAATCCTAACCAAAGGGTAGGTTAGAATACATCCTCAGCTGTATAGAAAATCGTTCGCGGTACATAAAAATTCCGAACTAATAAATAACTAGACATGCGCTTTAAAACAATTCTAAACCAGTTCCGTTCTGGTTCAGAATCAGTTCATTACTAGACCCGCGAACAAAGCTAATAAATAGGTTTTGTTGATTTATTGTTTCTTGTTGTATTTTTATTTTGTGTTATAATTTTGATCTTGTTAAAGGTTTCAGTTTCTAGATGTAGCTTCTGTATTGGAATCGCTACCTACTAGTCTTCAATACATTAAAAGTCAATTGAAAAAATTCAGCTGGCACGAGGTGTATATTTCAATTACAATTAATACAAAAATCCTAAAACAAAAAATATCAGGAAGCAACAGAAATTAAAAATGCAGAATTGTATAATTTATTCGTTTAAAATTAGAATATAGAGTATTTACTTAAAGAGAAATTCTACAAATGACTGTTTGAACATTACATAAAGGAAAAAAGTTTAATTAATATATCTATTAGGCAATAATTTACCATATAAAAAAATTACCAATTTAATTTATTACGTTTAGGTATAACGTTTTTTAATGACATTAATCTGATATACAATCACGTTTCGATTGATATAAGCCACACACACATTACATACATGGCGGACTTTCCTTCCTCAGACAATAAATCAAAGCTATCATGTAAAAAAAAATAAAAAGAATGCAAGATAATGTCACTTAATTAACTAAATTGTTATAAAATGTCCTTTTTACGTAGTTTTTTGTGGACTTGAGCTTTTATCGCGGTATGTAATCAAAATTTAATAAATTTAACGTCTTCATGAGTTGGGATACCACTTTCAATGATAATGATTGCATGAACTAAAATAAGGTGATTAATGTTGATTTAATGAGCCGAAAGAAAAGTCGTGTTATAGTGTCGGTTTCTCACGAATTTTTATTAAAGGCGGCAGTTCTCTTAAGAGGAGATATATTGGGTGTTCCTTTTTAAAGGAAATCATGGTGATCTCGTGACGCATGATGGACCCCTTGAATGCAGGGGCGCAACTAGGACTTTTAAAATATTTTTTTAAAAAGAGTCATGGGACATACTCCAAAAATACTGCGTGTCAAATCATTCTACAAACAAACTTTAAGGGATCATTCTACAATGATAATTGGGATTTTTTTATAAACACATGTTTTATATGTCTCAATTGTTGGACTAGGGAGTGTTAAAAAAATATTTTTATTATTATTATTGTTTTTTTTATTGTTACTTTTATACTCTTCCAAAACACCTCGTATAAAAACACGTGTCTTCGTTTTTATACCTTTATTAACAATGGAACGTAACTATGGTTACAACAACGACAAAATCTACTCTTGTCAATGTCTCGAAGTTTACAACACAAAAGTCGAATTTATACTGACTAATCGGAAGTTTCCCGTCGCCCTTTTATAGTATGGTGGAAGAGTAAAGAATGATCTAGAATATTCGAGAAATATCGTGAAAATTCCATAGTACAGGATGGCATAAAAGTTCTTAATGAATAATTCGGGCGTTTTCGGAAACCTTCGAAAGTGATGAAAGAACTTGGAAAAATTAAGGTAAATTATTTAAATAAATTAACAAACTAAATTAAATGATCCTAACTCTCTAAAATTCTATAACCTAAACACATTTTTGAAAGTCTGTAACAATACCAATCCAAATATTAAAAAAAACTTTGGGGGCCTATGCATCAAAGGACATGTTTTGGCATACAAGAAAAAAATTAGTTTTTACCAGCGTCGTCCATGTGGGGTTTGAGGTAAATATTTTTCTTTTAGTTTAGGTCGCCCAAATAACAACGGTACTTTCTTAACTGTAAAATTGGATATTAGCAATACAAAATGATCATGCCAAGAAATGGTTTCTATTTATTTACGCAGAACACCGTACATCAATTGAAAAATAAGTCAGAAAATCAAATTTCTTTCAAAGTAAATGGGAATTTGTTATTATTATTATTTTTATATAGAATCAGCCTTTTTGGTCGGTAGAGTTACTGGACACCCGTATAATGAAGCTTGATCAAGCGGTTATAAACTTATGAATGTCAAAAAGTCGGTAATTTTCCACTGACTGACTGACATATAGATCAAAACCTCTCCTACTTCCAAATAACCTAGAAAAGTGAAATTTGGAATTCAACTCGGTAATTGTGTTTAAGCGTAGGAAAAAATCTGGAAATGAAAAAAGTTAAAAAAATATGAGAGTTAAGGAAAGATCTCCACACAAAAAAAATTTTTTTTTAATTGCAGCGTTTGAACCGTTGCAAGATATTTGGAACTATTCCAGAAATATAAAAATAAAATTAGGTCAAGGTGTGTGTCGTCGGCGGCTCCAGATCGTTATATCGCCCAGACTTGCCTAATTAAGCATAAACAGGCAGCGTGGTAAATAGGTAGCAGATAATGTATGAGCAATGCGCACTGTAATTTCAAAGGTTTATAAAATGTAAAAAATAGAAAAAAAAACAAGAAAACAATGCAGCGGAAACGCAAAAAAAAAAATTAAATCCAAATAGTTTTCTATACAAAAGTACTGATATCCCACAAAAAACATAATTGTTTTAACATTTAGGTGAGCCAAATTGAATACTAAAATTATGCTTAGTTGTGGCGATCTAAATGAGTGCCAAGTAGGTTAGATTTGACTTGGCCAGTTTATTTTGTAATTTAAAAAAAAAATAAATAAGTTGAACAACTTATAAAATGACTAATTTAATGAAAACTGACCAAGTTAAATCTAATCTACTTAAAGATCCCATACTTAATTGAATTTCCTACAGGACTTGGCACTCATTTAGAACTTCATTCTTCTTGCGGCAAAGTCCATAGCTAAGCTTAATTTTAATATTAAACTTTGCGTTCCTTTTTCACATTTATGTTTTTGGTAAAATACCTCCTTTTACGAACGGAAAGTTTGAGGGAGCAATCCCATGAGTAAAAAAAACTTTATGCATGTGTTGCATACTAAATTTATCCTACGATCGCAATACAAATCTGCCTTTTTTAAACTAAACACAAATTCGAAGAGTAAATAATTGCGTCGAACTGTTAAAAAAGTGTTTAACAATTTATAGAACGTACTAAAATGGAGTACCACCATAAAAGAAGAGCCTTTTAGCAGTATTTTAAAAACTTTTTTAATAAAAACTATGCACCCTCTAATCCAGAGATGGTCAGACAGAACCTATCGGCGATCTACATGAAAAAAATTTAGCGGTAAGCGATTGACTAGGCAGAAAGACACATTTTTTAAGATCATTTATTGTATACGAACGAATTAACACACAGATATACTTTAAGAAAACATGGTTTACTAGTACCGAATATTACTTACCTTTAGATGTCGATGCATGTCTTCTGCGTACTTCTCATAGGATGATGGCACGTATTTACTGAGTGCCCGCCGCAAGCATGACCACAGATGTTCGTCAGTTAGCCGATTGGGGTATTTTGATTTTATTATTTTCATTTCGGAAAACGCAGATTTGCATAAATAGGTTGGCCCAAACAATGCTGTTAACTGCCAGGCGATTTGTTTCAGACGTGTATATTTCTCTTTAGATATTAGATTAAAGACCACCATTTTGATGTTCTGTTGCCCTAGCTTTGAGGTGTATATCTGAAATAATCTGCAATACCTCGTTTTTGATAGAAGGCAAGTCCGGGTCGAAGGTATGCGATATTTCATAAGCAGTTTTTTCAACATCCACCCAAGAAAACGGATAAGTTATAAAAGTGTCAGTTTTCTTAAATCAGAAAACCTCTTTCAAACTTACTGAAAATATTTCCTAATTGTTTCGTACTTATTACAATTTGATATAATAATTAACCTCTTTGGTTAGTAGATAGGTAAATGTTGTCAAAATGTGGAATTATGTTTGCAATCTTCCGTAAAACCGTAACGCGATTGACCCTTAAAGCACTCCTGCTCTAATCTAACTAAAATAAAAAACATTTAAAAACTTATTGTTTTTTAATACGAATAATTGCAATTGTTGCTGGTTACAAACCAATTTTAATTTGGTTATAAGAAGTCATTTATACAGTTTTTTTCCATTTTAGTTGCACCAAACGGCGACCATATCATCAGTTTAATTGATGAAATTTCCCACATGTCACCACCTGCCCCTCTTCTATCTCAATATGATGACATCGATCCATCACAATTCTGTAATGGAGATAACAGACCACCAAATTGTGGACCAAACTGTATGTGTACTCACAAGATTGATATTCCACTTAATGCCATTGTCGAGGTAGTTTTAGTAGACGAAGGTAAGGAAATAAATATATCTTTTAATAATAACGAGTTTTACAAAATTTGCGTTCAGCTTTACAATTTAATATTAAGAGTTAAATAAAATTATTAAAATTCTTACTTACTAATCGTAATTAAATAACTATTACTTCACCATTTTGTCAAGAAAATTTAAAAACAGTTTGTCCTTGTATTTTATTACTGATTCACTAGTTTGTTTATTGGGTATTTGTAATAGTAGGGAAGCCCACAATGCTAAATGGGGATTTACTTAAGCGTTATAAAGACCTATTGGGTTGCAAAGCTTAGATTATAGAAAGAAATAATTGTATACCTTTTCATCGGCGGAGGAAGCGGCTATAGATTTTTAAATATGTTAAAAAAATTACTGTTATTATTTTGGCTTGTGGAAATGGTTCGAATTGTATAAGATTATACATTTTTGGTCATACTTAAACTATTTTCTTCAAAATAAAAAAAAATAGCCACGCTCGAGCATGTTAAAATGGCGTTTTTTCATACAACTTTGTAGCCCTCCGCTTTCTTTACGTCATCCTTAAATTGTCAGAATAATGAAATATACACTGTTAAGCATGTAATTAATTTACCCTATCTTAGTCTGAAGCGCTCGAAAATTTCTAATTGATAAATTTTTGTTTTTACAATCGGCCCTGTATACGGGGCTCATCTTAGGTGGAGTTACCTAACCGGGTACAAGGTATCCTCCGGTATATTAATCTTCTGCGCTGTAGTAAATCCCGAAATCCCCTCTTGGGCTCCTCTACCATAAAATAGTGTTTATGTAATATACAGTTAATCTCTAAATCAAGCTTATTATTGGCTAGGTACATTGATTTTATTTACTTTTATATCTAATTTTTTATGTCATTATATATTTTTGTTGAAATAAGGTTTTATTTAATGTGTTAGGAAAAGTTTTTTAATCATTGATAATATTTTTACTTTTTTCAGTTCAACAACCCAACTTATCCCATCCTTTCCATTTGCACGGTTACGCGTTTAACGTAGTTGGTATTGGTAGATCACCTGACCAAAACGTCAAGAAAATTAACTTAAAACACGCCTTAGATCTTGACAGGAGAGGACTTCTGCACAGGCACTATGACTTGCCACCCGGTAAAGATACCATTGCTGTCCCTAACAACGGATATGTCATTTTCAGGTATGTTGCTGTATTTATGAAGTGATCTTAAGCGTTTGATAGCATACATTATATAACTTTGTATCTAACTCTATGGCTTTCTTAAAACTAATTTAAAATAATTCCTTAAAGAAAAAAATAAATAGGCCGGTCCTACCAGACGTAATCACATATAAAATTAATAGACAAAAAAGTAAAAACCTAACATAGTGACATTTAAGGTCATGTAATGTTTGACTACTTTCAATTTTATCACAAAAATATAAATAGGAGTTATTACCAATTATTGAAAAACAAAATATATAATAGGCCGGTCCTGCCAGACGTAATCACATATAAAATTAATAGACAGAAAAAGTAAAAACCTAACATAGTGACATTTAAGGTCATGTAATGTTTGACTACTTTCAATTTTATCACAAAAATACAAATAGGAGTTATTACAAATTATTGAAAAACAAAATATATAATTGACTGCTGCATTTTGTTCTCCCAGGCCCACCCCCTTAACTTCTCAATTGTTTGTTATATTTTTATGAAAATTGACTTATTTGGTAAGACAAGATACCATCAATAGACATTATTTTAACGCTTTTGAGTAGTTAATAATAACCCTAAAATATAAGGTAAATCCCATAACTTCACTTACTACAAAATGGTGATACTCTTTGTTCTTTAAGTTTTAAGAAAATAATACATCAATAATTGAATCAAACTGTATAGGTTTTAGAAATACGGCCATTCAAATTAGATATTTAGACAATTATTAAGTGTATCACCATTTTGTCACTTTATTGTAGGTGAAGGTGCTTAGTTTATTCTAGGGTTATAAAGTACTAGTACTCGTCAGGAACTTTATAATAATGTGTCACAAGAACTTTCATTCTTTTTAGTTTAATTTTTTAAAATACACCCCAACTTTTAGTTTAATTATTACCTAAGTAATTTCTTGCCCAAAATTTGGTGTATGTTGTCCTACTAAAGTCCCTAAATACTCATTGAAATATAAGGAACGGGAGAGGGGTAAATTATCTTCTTTTATAAGATGTTAAAATTAATAACCTAACTTTAAGAACACCCTGTGTAGTTATCGCTGCATTTGACCAATTTTATATGCTAAACAAAGAAATGTCACATATAAAAAATACAAAACTATTTGTTTACAGGTTTAGAGCAGACAACCCCGGATTTTGGCTATTCCACTGCCACTTCTTGTTCCACATAGTCATAGGTATGAATTTGATTCTGCAAGTCGGTACCCACGCTGACTTACCGCCCGTACCTCCAAACTTTCCTACGTGTGGTGACCACACGCCTAGAATAGATCTAGATCCAACCAAGATTTAAAAAGACTTAACTAGGCATTTTTTTAAGGTCAAGATAGGGTCGGTGTAAATAAAATTTGGGTTTGCTCAAAAGATTTCTTAGGACTTGAGGCAAGTACAAATTTAAATAAGGTTCTGAGGGAATTATAATTGACCACGCCTTAGCTGTTTTTGGTTGTATGTGCAATTATCTTTATAATAATATATTAAAAGCTGCAAAATAGAAAATATGTAATTTCAGTTAAATAGAAACTAAAGAAAATATGCCGTTTGAATAGCGGCGTCACACTTACTTGGATCACGTCTCAAGCACAGTTGGAGAGTCTCGAGCGTGGCCAATATTTTTTATTTTTTTGTTTATTTAAACAATAAACGGAAATATAAGTCTGGTGGCATCATATTTATCAAGGTCTTCTAATGCCTCTTTTTCTTTTCTGATATGCATAGGTATACTGTAATGGGATTTCAGCAAAAAATGCCACCTTGGATATTCAACAACTCTTGTTTCCCAACAGTTAGGGCTTGGTCTAAAATCAATTTTAAAATAAATTGTCAGTATTATGATCACATTGGCAATAAAAATTTTAAACATATAAAAAAATATGCTGAAAAATTGCGTTAGAACCATAAAAACTGCTAGAAACGGGTGGTTGACGGTTTTCAAATTTTATTTAATTTAAATATATCCTTGGATTTCTAAATTACCTTTAGGTTTTTGTGGTTTTATTTATTTATTAATAAATGTACTTTTAAAAAAGGTTTTACGTGTTTTAAAGTCTTATTTACACCACCTTTATATGTAATATTAGAGTTACCAAATTGTATTAATTCTCTACAAAAAATTGTCGTTTGGAATCTTGCCATTTAAAAAAATCACGTTTTGAACGTTTTAATTTTAATATAAAACTAATGTATTTTTTGTATTTATGTAATATTTATCTGTACTGTACCAAATGGTCCTTATCGCCATATTTTTAAGTTTAAGTATCCTACCTCCTTCTTACATATCCTTCTCTTTCCTTTAATTTAATATCTTAAAATTGGTGCTTTTTAGAGACCTCACAAGTCTAAAATATTTTTCGTATTTTTTAAAATATTGTTTATTTCTTTTAACCTAAAGGACGAATATTGAGTTATTTTTTGTCCTTAAAATAATTCTATAGACATTATTCATGTCGTTAAAAAAATGCATAGTTTGGAAAACTGCATTTGTGTCCGGCTCGATGGACCAAATTTTGTGTTGTTTAGACAATTTCTTTTGTACTACTTTTGGGTATAAATTGACTTTTTATTTTTTTTTATTTTATATGTATGTTTTTTTAAACCAACTGCAAATTATAATAACCAAGGTAAAACATTATCAAGACAATACTTTAAAAATACCTAATTTTCGTAATATCTAGTTAGTAGGCCTCTTATTTGTAAAATTTGCAAGGCTGCGTAGATTTGAGAATTGCTTCTTACTTTAGTTTGCTACTTTAAAATAAGCAATCCCATAAATAAAATATGTTTTCCAGGTTTCTTAAAAAATGTAAATGTTTATTTAAATTAAGCTTTTTAGATTAGCCTATATAATGTAAAAAATGTATAGAGAATTAAAATCTTAACAATGACTATATACACACAGTATTGAAGGTGTTACCACATTAGTAATGTTAAAACTTAGTTATTTAAGATTGTAACTAGTCTTCGACATTCTTTGATAACTTTCAGGTTGCCGTTGTTGTTGTAATGTAAATGTCAAATATATATTTTGAGAAATAAATGTGACACTATTTATGTAAATAAATTTGGGTTTTGGTTATTTTTACTGCCTTTTAAAAAAGCTTTTTATCCTTTTAGGTGCTGTTTTACATGGTTGCAAACAACAGTTGTTTAAAACTGTGTTAAATCCTGTAAATACAAAACTATTTATTTACATATCGCTATGTGAGAAAGTGGATTTTAAGGAGAATTTTATTTGTGTACATATACATTTTATAGTTTTACGTTATTTAGATTATATTATTAAAAACTTGCTTTGGGAAAATTGTTCCACATATTTTTTGTTAAAAAATATTATTTTAAAAAATAATTTTACATGTCTTTGTAAGGGTGGGAGTAAATAAAAAAAAACTAACCTATATGTTTTTTTATTCTGTCTGGCATTTTAGACAAAGTAGGCTATACAGAGTAGACAAAAATTTATTTGGCAATTTATTAAAATTTTTAGACACCTGGTTAAGTGGTATTTAATCATGATAAGTTTTATTTTATTTTCTAGCCGACATGTCCATTAAAACTACAATCTAATAAATTTAATTTGTCAATATTTTAATATATGCCTTAAAAAATTATTTCTTAATATTATTTAACAAATTTCTTAGAACAATTTTCTAAAACAAAAATAAGGCTTAGTGTGAGTGAATAATGTGCTGTATATTTCGCATAAAATCTGTATTTATTTATTTGTAAATACAAACTTTTAAAAAGTGTACAGATATAAAATAGGTAGGTATTTCAAGGATGTTTTAAATATAGTAGATATGAGCTGTAGAAAATATATGAAACGAGTTAGTCAGTACTTTTTACCCAGTGAGAAAAGAAAAAAGCGATTTATTTGTTTTAAAAAATAAATTTCATAAACATATATAATGACCAATAAAACCGATTGCGCATCATATTATTCCAAATTATAAATACATATTTTTTGTTTTGGGTCTTGTGTTAGTATTACATTGTAGGTTTTTTTATATAGAAAAAGTAATAAATACTTAATAATTTCTTTAATTTAACCTGATTATTTATTTTATTTCGATTTTTGTGTGGGCTTATGACTGCCGTCCTAAATGTGGTATTATTCTAAATAACGGTATATTCTTTATACTTTTAAAGAAACTTGAGTTCTGTTACTGTACAGATATCCCTTTCACGGAAAAAAACGCAACTAAAATTACTAGTCGATAGGTCTAAGCATAAAATCTTTTAATTTATTAAAATTATCATAAACTAAACTTGCACTGTGTTTTGTTTAAACTTAAGATAATCTAATTAACAGGGTCTTTCCTAACTACTGTAGGAAACTTAAGGGGGTGCTTTCTTACGTCTTTAAAAAAAAAAGTTTTTTTAAACATATGTTCGGACTTGCTTCAATTCTGAGGTACAGGGCGTTAAAGTCGGTATCTTTTAAATATCTTAAGAACCCTGTAACTGATTTGCATGCAATATGGGACCCTTATTTAATGTAATAAGGCGCTTGTAAATATTTGCCTGGGTTAGGATTATTGGGTCCAGTGGCGTCTCAGTGGGCACCACAGCCAATATTATTTTTTTAAAGTACGCCACTGACTTTTTATAAAGTTTTAATATTCTTTTCTGATTATGCAATTAACAGTTTAACTCTTTAGTCTTCTGTATTTTTTCGTAACTAATTCGTTTTAAAAAAAAAATTAAAGTTGCTTTAATTTATTCAAAAAAGTACCCATAAACAACATGATATAAAAAGCAATAATAAAAATAAAACAATTATTTACCTTAAAATAAATAAGCAGTTTTGTATTTTATCGAAAGTTGTCGTCGTTTTCCCTATTTACTAAGGTCGAAATTGTTAATTTTTAAAAGTTTGATTTTATTTTATGCTGTTTAATGCTACCTTTAAGAATGACTTAAAGTGGATTTTTTAACGAAGCGAGATACAAAAAAACAAGGAACTATAAGGTTGCATCTTTTATTTCCTAATCTGAGAAAAAATATAAAAACTTCATAAAAAGTCAGTGGCGTACTTTTATTTCTTAAAAATATTGGCTGTAGTGCCCACTGAGACGCCACTGGGCCCTATTATCTTAATCTAGGTAGTGCTTAATCTACAAGTGCCTTATAACAATAAATAAATGTACCATATTTTATTTAAGTCGGTTAAAAGGATTTTTGTTAAAAAGTTCAACGCCCTGCATCTCAGAAATGAGAGTCCAGAGACAGAAGAAATCAACCCCGTAAGTTTCGTACCGTAGTCAAGAATTAATTGTTATATTAGCTTTGACAGTTATTTGTATTGTATGTTTCATATATCCACAGAAAATATCTACGCCAATTTAAACATCCTTACAAGTTTTTCAATATTATAATCTACATATTTCTACCAACAGGTTCTCAACCCACTTGACGCCATTTGTAATAAACCTAGAAAGGACGCCGTCTGTGTCAGTCAATTGAAAAACGCCAAAAAAGTAGATCAAGCAATTCTCCAAGAACGGCCAGACGTTAAAATATTCTTGCCATTTAGATTCTTGTTCTGGAAACCTCAAGATCTTTTTAAAGTTAATACATATAATAGATTTTTAGGTAATATTTTTAACATATTAATTCTATTTTTTTTTGTTTCTATTGAGGTAATAATATTATATAGGTATACCATGTCACAAAGTATCAACATGTTGGATACTTAAAAATATTTTTTCTAGCTGCTACTGGTGGAGATCATGTAATAAGCTTAATCGACGAAATATCTTTTGAGTTCCCACCATCACCTCCTCTCTCACAGCTTGATGATATTCATCCAGACCAATTTTGCAATGGAGACAATAGACCACCAGATTGTGGACCTAACTGTGAATGTACTCATACAGTTGATATACCATTTAATGCCATAGTAGAAGTAGTATTAGTAGATGAAGGTAAAATCATAATATTCAATAATATATACGATTGAAATTAAAATATAGTAGCCTTAGAAACACCCACTATAAAAAATATTGTCTAATATCTTAGACAGTTAGTTAAAATATAGAAACAAATTATTTACAATCTTCTTTTTCAACCTTCAACTTTTAGCGAACACGAAAAGTGATTTTAAAGAATTTTTTAGCTGTTTTTACCAGATTAAAAAAAAGGGATTTTAAAACTTAATTCAACCTTAACAGGGCTGCAGCCTTACTAGGTCAAAAATAAAACATTTTTTCTTGTTTCGGTGTAATTAAATAACCTTAGGCTTGGCGTCCTTTTGTAACACTTGGCATGAATTTGCTACAATTAATTCTGCTTAATTTGTTATTATTATTCCGGATTACATAAATGGTATATGGAAATTGATAAGGTTTGCTTAAATTAAAGCTTTTTTTTAAATTATGTTACTAAATATCTTTGTTCTCTTTTCAGTACAATCACCAAATCTAAGCCATCCATTCCATCTTCACGGATATTCATTCAACGTTGTGGGTATCGGTAGATCTCCCGATCAAAACGTAAAGAAAATTAATCTCAAACATGCGCTAGATCTCGACAGGCGAGGCCTCCTGCATAGACAGTTTAATCTACCTCCTGCCAAAGATACAATTGCTGTGCCAAACAATGGATACGTTATATTTAGATTTAGAGCTGATAATCCAGGTAAGTCGTATTCAAATAATCCTTTTATTTACCTTAAATCCATATGACCTAACCTTAAATTCAACCATTCAAAACTAAATCAGATTTTGAGAATTTATTTTCTTTAATTGTATTATCTAAAAAGGTTAGGTTTTTATGTATTCTATTAAAGGTGTGTAAAGACTCAACTAAATGTAAATAAGTTTGAGCCATCCAGAGCCTCGTTCAGCGGTCCAGAAAAATAAAACTCGCATGGTGATAAGTCCGGACTATAAGTTGGACGAAACGGTTTCTTCTTAGCCAAATATTTGGTTTTAATACAAGTAGGTTCTTGTGATAATTTTTTTTTATATTTTCAGGGTACTGGTTATTCCACTGTCACTTCCTCTTCCATATAGTCATAGGAATGGACCTTTTAATTCACGTAGGAACCCAAAAGATCTGCCACCAGTGCCGCCTAATTTCCCGAAATGTGGACACCATCTACCTCCAATTCAATTACACTGAAACTGACTGAAAAAAAAAAGACTTTACAATTAAAGATGTGTGACTAATCTGTGTCAGAGTGTAAGAAAACTTTAAAGAAAGTAACGAAGAAGGCTAGTTATGAAGTGTTATAAAAGAGTGTGTTTAAAAATTGGTGAAGTTACGGAATACTGGTCGGTCATTACCAAAGTTTGATTTTAAAATGTTCTTGAAATAGAATATTAATTAATAAAATAATTCAAATTTTTTTATTTCACCGTGACTTTTAGATCGGTTGGTTCAGAAATTATCTCTAAATGTTAAAAGTTATACGCAATATGCTATCATAAAACTATAACACTTAAAAGAGAGAAATATTGTTGTGATAATCATAGTAACGTTTTACTTATAGCAGATTCATGTAAGAATATTTAAAATTAAACTAATTGGCCGATACTATTTCGTGAAGCTGTGAAGTTCTAGTTAGTAATAGACAACTAATTTATGCTCAGTAAAAATATGGTAACTGTTCATGTTTTACTTTAACACTTTTTGTTATACTTAAAAACTCCGCACAAGAGATGACGGTAGTATACCCATGGGTCGACAAGCGTGTAGAGTTTGGCCACCGGCTTTTCCGTCTGACCAATCAACGAACACTAAAAGTCACTGATGCATTAAACGTTCTTGAACTTGAAACTTGAATTATACCAAAGATTTCGCTTTTTATTTAAACAAGACAACATTATTTAAATGTATATTTTTATTTAACATTGGGCCCAGTATTTTAGCCAAACTTAAAAATATTAAATTATTATCCAAAGGCTACAGTAAAAAGCACCAGAACCGGTAACTCCATTGGTTTAAAACGCTACCGATGGTCATGCAATACTGTCACATTGGGGTGGTCATAGTTAGTTCAGGTTAGTTATTCCTGTTTTTTTCTCATCGCTTTATACGGAAATTTAAAAAAAAAAGATTTGACCAATCAAAACTAACCATTACCAAATCTAAGTGACAGTTTTGCATAGCCGCCTGTAGCGCTTTAAACCAATCAGATTACCGGCTTCGGTGGTTTTTACTTTAGTCTGGATGATAATTATATATTTTTAGGTTTGGTTAAAATACTGGACCCACTTTTAAATAAAAATACGTTTAAATAATATTTTCTGTTCAAATAACACGCAATTCTTTGTAATTTGTAATTCAAGTTTCAAGGAAATTTTATGCATCACGTGACTTTTAGTGTTCGTTGATTGGTCGGACGGAAAAGCCGGTGGCCGAACTCTAGACACTGGTCATGGGTCGGGCCATCCTTCATCATGCGTTGTTGCCAAATATCGTCATCGTATGTTATAAAGATTACTGCATACATTCTTATCAAGGGATATTTTTTGGTTATTAGCAAATGTGTTACAGTTTCCAGTGTTATACTAATAGCTTGTAGAATCAATTTAAAAACATGTTGACCATTTCTATAATTTAAGTTTATACAAAAAAAAACAAGGTCAATACAGAAAATATTTTCATACTTGCTTCAAAGCTTCCGTTTAAAAGTCATATTCACCTTAAATTAAAGTGACATTTTTAATGACGGAAATCGGGACAAGTGAAATAAGATAGATTTTTTGTTTTTTTCCCAAATTTTTTTGAAGAGCAAAAAAAAAGGTCCTCATTTTTATTGATAAATCATCATTTATCCCCGAAGGTCCTCACTTCAGCGAAAAACCTTTCTCCCACCACAAGTCGGTACTTTTTCAAAAAATCGGGACATTTTCCCAAATCGGCGGGACGTGGGACAAATCTCCAAAAGCGGGTCTGTCCCGCCGAAATCGGGACGTGTGGTCACTTTACCCTTAATATACCTATCACAATCAATCAGCTTCAAGTTTTAAAAGTATACATTTGTTTGAGAAAAAATTATTTTATTAATTTTAAAACAACAAAAATAAGTGTTGAAAATTAACAAAAATCTAATTTATTAAAAAAGAACATCTTTTTAGTGGCATGCTGTCCAAATTAAAATAATATCAAATACTAAACCTAACTATTTAATCAGACCAACCCTTAACAGCCATATTTTAATGTCATCCAAATTTTTTGAGTTTGAAAACCTTAGCCTAATATATTTTTCTTTAATAGTATTGTGTCTTAGCTGGGTTAAACATATTTTTTGTATAATCTTAAAAAAGAAATAGGATGACAAGGGGTTTTATTCAACTGGGGTTAAGATGTTTCTACAGCAGAAAATAATTTTTGCTGTAATTTTTATTATATCGCTGCGATATAATAAAAAGTTTAAATAATGTGTCTAGGTTTTTGCTTTTCAGATATTTCTGGCTTGCAATATGTAAAAATTCTTGACTTCTCCTCCTACCCCCTCCAGTCGAATGGAACTAATTTATATAGATAATATGTATACGTAGAAAATTACCAAAGGGATAATGTTATTTCCTTTGTATATGTTTAACTTTTAACTTTTGTACAAATACTATCATAGCTATAACAAAATGTGACTTTTCTTTACCAAGAACCTTAATACATACTTACTTTTGGGCGAACTCTTTTGCATTCCTATTTTTTATGTAAAGTAGTTTTTTACTCTGAGAATTATTTTCCATAGAATATTTCAATTTAACGAAATTCAAGCGCTAGAATTTAATATAATATTAAATTTCTGTGATTTCACATTTTGGGTATTAAGTGCAAATCTTTTCTGATTCTTAACTTATAATCTCAAACTTCCCATATGAATTGGATTGTTCTGCTGTTACTAAAAATTTAATATTATTTGATATACGAAATTTTTAAAAAATAATGAACTCTACAGTGTGTTTTAAAATTATTGCACCAAATAGATTTCGATTTGGAAGCAGTCGTTCATCCACATAATATATAATTAATAGCATATTCTACGTCGAAAATAGGCCCTATTTTCTTATATAAACATATGTCCGGAAACACTTCCTTTTAAAGATAGAGGGTGTTAAAATTCTAAGAAAAAAAATATCATAATTTCTAATCTACTCTAGATATTTAATTGGTATTTGGTACATTTCTTTAAAGCAGGAAAAGACATTTTTTGATGATGATAAATGAAAACCACTTTGATGCATAACGAATTCACCAAACTTTTTTTTCTTTGAAAACGATGCATCGTTCGGACAAAACTCAAGCAATGAAATTGGTATCAGTGGGAATTTTAAAAATAATTAAAAAAAGAAAAAAAGTTGTGCATTTTTTTAATAGTCTATACAAATATGGTACGGACGGTACTGGCAATTTTAATATTTCATATATTGGGCCATATGAATAAAAAGAAGCAAATGCTTATACTTATAAAATTTGAAGAAAATGCTTTTGCTTATAAGTATAAGCAAATGCTCATGATATAGAAAAATATAGCAAAAGCATTTGCCTTTACTTATAAGCAAAAGCATTTACATCCAATTTAATAAGTATAAGCATTTGCTTTTTTATTCATATGGCCCAATGTCTTTTGCTGTTTTAAAATAATGTACCAAATACCAATTAAATATCTAAAGTCGTTTTTTAAAATTTCAACACTTTGTATCTCTGAAAGAAAGCGTTTCTGGACATATGCTAATATAGGAAACTAGGGTTTATTTTCGACATAAAATATGTCATTAATTATAGTATGTTATGTCGATAAACGAATGCTTCCAAATCAAAGTATATGACCAAAAATAGAGCATTATTTGTGATTCTATTTGGACAACCGTAAACCCGTAAACCCTGACAACATTTAAACAACTGTTTTGTAGGTTTTAGGTTAGAAAGTATTGTCATTAAATTTCTTACTTACATAATTTATATCAAAGTTGATTTCTAAGCAGTTTAATTTGAAAATGGCGAAAGCACAAACAACTGAACATAAATGGATACCATTGGTCGAAAAAGTCAGCAACAATGGCAATGGTGATCCAGTGGCAAACCAATATTTTAGTTGTTTTTGCTTGGGTCAATTGGAAATTAAAATGGTATGATTACAATAAAATACTTAAGTGTACAAAATAGTCAATGTCTTAGCCATAAGTAGGTTGAATATACATGATATTTCAAAATTCAGTACAAACATTTTTAAGACTTATTTTTGAGGTCAAGATAAGTTTTTTTAACGTATTTCGCATAATGAGCCCCTTCGAGCTACAGTCATGATAAAGTTACACCTTCTTTCCCAAAAAAACAAAAAACAAAATATAGACAATAAAAACCGCTATGTGATAATATACTAAAAAATAAATTAACAACTTAAATAAAAATGGCTAAAACAAGAAGTCACAGCCTACTACCGTATGATTTTTTATTTGATTTTTAATTAAGGTCACGCCACACATAACCGCACCGAGGCCGCACTGGACCCAGATTCACAATGATAGGAAAAAGTGGAGCAGATTGATTCGGAAAAATTCTAAAGCACTTTTGATGCCTTCAAAAATACAAAAATAATTTTTGTCAAACTAAGTCTATTGTAATGTGTATGCATATCTCCTTGTTTAAATAAAACAGATGTTCCTACTTATCTGTTTTACTTTTTATCCAAACTTAAAGTGCATTGGATGGACGATTGGATATTTAAAGTTATTTAAAGCGTAGTGTTAGACTTATATTACTTTAATATTATCAAAACTTTTTGCTTTAGGTAATAGAAAACTAAGTTTCTGAGTATGCTGCAATCTTTCCAAAACATTTTTTTCCGTGACCTCCTGATTTAACATACATATGTATGTACGAAATTTATAATCCAGTATTAGAAGCTGCTGCAAGGACAGCCCGTAGAGCATTTTACTTTATTTCAATAAATATTATGTTAAAATCTTTTCAGTTTTGTTGAGTAACCATGAGCAGCGGTGTCCTTAGATCTGAATTATAAAAAGAATAATAATTTTTCTTACTATATTTTCTGAAATTTACGTTATTGCAAAGTTGCAATATTATTATTAGGATGCCCACTTACCCCTACATTTCACCAACGAGACGCACGGCTGAGCTATGCTGCGGGCTCGTTGCGGTTATGTGTGGCCAGGTCTTTACACGTAGTTGCTTGTCTTTCATATGCCGGCGATTTTTTCAAAAACCATAAGATTTATCAAAAAAAACAAAAAAACAAATCTTTTAATTTTCCTATGGCTGACTTGCTGGTATAGGGTAATTAAAAAAAAGTTTTTAAACATATAATTTGGTTTAAGGCCAAAAAAAAACAAAATAACAGGGTCAAAGTGTAGCCGCAGCCACAAAATAATTTATTTTTTTGCCTGGCTGAAGCTTGGCTTTGAATTTTAGAACATCTGTTTATAACTAAAACTATTATTTTGACTTTAAAAATAACCCCTAAAAGTATCTGTAAAGAATTTTGAAATCCCTTGTATAATAATGTATGTTAAAAATAAGGTAGATAGGTTACTTAATGTGTAAAATGTTTTAATGTGAATTATTTATGTAATTAAAAAAATTAAAATTAAGTGGTTTTATTTTTATAACCTTAATGCGGAATTTACAAAAATAATCTCATTTCCTAATTAAAGAAAGACTTTACAGTGTTCATTGTTTTTTTTTTTATTACTAAATATTATGTGGCAATGTTTTTATTCATAAGTCATTTTATCGACTACCGACTAGACGTTTGCTTTATTTTGCCTTTATAAAGGTTTCTGTCCGACAAATCATTGTCATAAATCCTATCAATTGTACCACTTATGATGTTTAATTTTTGTAGGTCAAAAGATACTAAAAAGGAATTTTAACAAAATTGAAACTTTACAGATACAACCTGTAAAGATGTTTCCTTGGTTCCGCAGTATATAACTGACCCTGTATTATGCAGAATCTAAAAAATAAATAATATGTAGGGTGTTTCATTTAAAATAAGGAACTTGCCAATAACTTCCGGTATAACCGGAAATGGTAGAGCTATCAACATATTTTAGTTGTGTGGCCCCCACTGACTTTACAATGTTACCAAATTTTCAAAATTTTCCAAAGCCTACTTTTCGAGAAATCGATCGCGGCAGTTCCCCGTGGGACACCCTGTATAGAGATTTATTTTTTAATTTAAATACCTCATGAAATTCCAATAGTATTACAGGTTTTGTAGCATTTTAAAAAGCGTCCTACAGCATTATAGTTTGAATATTAAAAAAAAAAAAAACGAGAAATTCACAATCCTTCAAATAAGTATCACGCCACATAACACTGACGCCATGGCTTTCTTACAAAGCCAGTTTAATTTAAATAAATTTATACCTGTTTCATAATTAAAAATAAAACAATTTATTACCATATTAAATCGACTTTATAAACTAATTAAAAATCAATGTTATATACCAGTCCAACTGTTTTCAATTTAAACAAAAAGGTTCCACAATGATGCAGGCTTAACAGGTTCGTTGGGCATTTTTTTATAAGTTAAAAATAATCAGGGAGGCTCATGGTTTGCAAGAGCAGTTAATCTTTCTTTACACATACTACTTTTCAAAAACTTCTAATTCATTTTAAAGTTGATTGGTTGGTTTATTTATTCTTGGCTCTGGTCCCTTTCTGTCCAATTTACCAGCACATTCAGGGGAAAATCTGGATAGTCGAGCTCTTGGCTCCCGGAAATTCAGGATTCTTTCACTATTTATTTAATCTTAAATTTATGAAGTGGCATAAATTTATTCGGCCATCTTCCCTGGAACTGCTACTGGTATCGCGCAAAAAGGTTTCTTTCAGTGCTGACCCCCCCGCCTTCATTTTTATTTTTCGCCTTTGGAAAACACCTCGTGCAGCACGCCAAACAGGAAACATCAGGCTATAGAAATCTTCACTCACACTCACACTCACACTCACACTCACACTCACAGCGCCTAGTTCCAGAAAAGAGATGCTTGTGCTGCTGTGAGTTCTTTTCAAATTCAGCTGTGAGTTTCCTATCTTCCTCGGGGCACCAGAACGTCTTCTACATCCTACATGCACGATACCATGTAAGAGCATGGACTTCCTTCCAATAACATCCAACCACGCACAATGCATAGTTTTTGGTCTATTTTTTCGTTTACGTTGTCAAGTTAGTATACAGGATTAATTTAAGGTATGTAGTAATTTACAAAAGGGACAGGAGCGCAACAAGGGAGAAAGAGGCTAAAGGGCTTAGTCCCCCCACGCCGGCAATTGCCCTCACCAATTATTAAGCAATCAAATTATTTTGGTGTTTTTCGGCATATAAATATAATAAACTGCCGACTTGTAGCGCCACCGAAAAGGTCCTTAGTTTTTAATTATATAGGTTGGATCAACAGCAATTCCAAATTGGTTCGCTTTGCGCATGACGTAGCAATGTGACTTTTTTGGCGCAATGTTTGAATTTAGGTCCTAAGAAAGCCTGCAATGTTTGTGAATTTTAGTCATTTTTTAAATATGAGGACGAGTATAGAGAAATATCTTTCTAGAGTAATATAACTGTTAATCTAAGAATATAATATTTGATTTTAACAAGCTTAAGATGGTAATATGTGCAAAAACGGAACTTACGTAATAAACCACGATTTAAAGCACTTAAAAACACATTATTTTAAACCTAAATAGTTTTAAAGTTACAAAACTGCCAAAAGCAAGGTAAAACGGCAAACAAACTTCCAAAAACACAAAAACAAACGTATGGTTTTAACTTTGTTTACAAATTTAGTCACATTACTACGTCAGAAACGGTGGTTACGTGATAAACGTCATGCGCAAGATCCTACGTTTTGTATTTGTTGTATCATGGTTCTAATATAAGGTTTATATTTAATATAGAATCTGTAAGAAAACATCGCCACTGCAACCAATAGGATAAGCACGACAATCAAGAGTAAAAATTGTTCTCATAGAGTCATACAGATAGGGTATGTAATACCAGAGTCACAGAAACGTCTAACCGCTGTTTTGCAGCCTATACATTGCATAATACTTTTAACCACGCTTGTATCTGGCGGGTATCCTTTTTTATTTTTATTTTTATTTTTTCATATTATTTGCATAAAACAATTTTTCTAAGAAAATATGATAAGTAGGTGCTCATTTGTCAATAAGCAAAGAAACTTACCGTAGGAACTTACCGTGTTTTTGTTTTGTTATTTAAAAATAATACATTTTATAAAAAAAACCTTTTTATATGTATAAAAAAGTGTTGTGTCCCGGAAGTATTATAGTGGTCACAAAATACAAAAGGATAGTGGTTCAGGGACCGGTATTCTTTGGACCACCATAAGTAAAAAGCATGTAATGTTTGGTAAATATTGCATCAGATTCTTTTTCATTCAAAGAATCAACTATAATAAAATAAAACAGTTAGTTATAGTAGGTTGTAGTAGTTATCCTAGTGTACCTTTCTTCGAAGATGATGCAATATTTTTAGTGACAAAAGAACTGCTCTTGGTTTAGGTGATAATTTAATTAAAAAGTGCGTTGTGTTATTAACCATAAAACAACTTTGTAAACAATTTTGACTAGATTGACAATCAAAGTGTGTTGCGTGGGGTCAAATTCAAGGTGAGTGGATAGTTAGGACTGCCTGACTTAAACAAAAAAATCATATTGGTTAATGTGGCCACTAATTAGCCACGCAATGCCAGCCCAATGTATTCGGAATACGTTTCAGAATACCGAGTATTCGAATACTACCCAAACTCTGCCACCACGGACGTTATTGTTTTAAATAACTACCACCTTAAGATGTCTCCATGGCCGGGGATCGAACTAGAGACATTTGGCTCCAAGAAATGTTTTGTTCACTGCACCATCGGGAAGACAAAAATACACTAGTAGAAAAACTCACAATAAACTCTCTAAATTTTTTGACGATTTTCAAGTGGCTGCATTTCGCCTAAAAATGATCCTACCAAAACTATAAGAAGAGCATTTAAAAGTCTAACGTTTCTGGTTGTGTATGATGAAAAATTTTTTCAAGCAACGCAATCCCAATTATTGTCAAAAAATTGTTTTTTCGAATTTTTTCGGTCCCTTTTTTGATCCAACAACGTGGAAGTTTTTTCCACCTTGACCATTATATCGATCCAAAACTTGTTCATTCCGCTTTATTTATTATTAAGTTCGATACGACCACTTTTGGCTAAGTTATTAAACTTTGAATGATAAAGGACCTTTTCTTAACCACCAATATCTCAGCAACCGCTGATTCCACAAAAAATTAAGGAGGGTTTAAAAACCTTGAATAAATCCTCCACAAAAATCGGTTATGGTTAAACAAAACGTTTTTTATATTTTTAGGATAATTTGATAAATTAAGAAACAAGGGGCTTTTTGTGGCTTTTGGGATAATCAGGAGCTAAATTATAAGTATCAAAAAAAAAGAGTATTGTTACCTGTGCCTTTTACAGTTCAATATGCCTTCACCTAACAAAATTTCGATTCAATCGGTCAAGCCGTTTTTTGTTCTATTTGATTAAATTTTTGAAAAGAATATGAAAAAATAAAAAAATATATTTGGATTTGTTTTATTTTTTTATTGACTCCAAATTTTTTTATTTGTTTTTTTTTTGAAATGTTTTTTCCATAATTTAAAGACTTTTACCAATAAAAAGCTTAAAAACATTTGTTTAAATTTTGATAAAAACTATAATCATTTAAAGTAAAAATCGTTATCCTTTAATTTTATTCTCTTTTAAAAATTCGATCAAATAAAACAAAAAAATGGGTCTATGGACTGAATCAAAATTTTGTAAGGTTTTTGTCGGCATATTGAAGTATAAAAGACACAGTTAACATTAAGGGTTATCTCTTTATTTTCAATTTAGCGCCTGATTATCCCAAAAGCCACAAAAAGCCATTTTTTAAATTAACAAAAAAAAATAAAAACATTTTTTTTAACCATAGTAGATTTTTGTGAAGGATTTATTTAGGATTATAAAACCCTCCTTAATTTTCTTGTGGATTAAGCGGTTCCTAAGATATTGATGGTTAAAGAAAAAAGACCTTTTTATTCAAAGTTAAATAACTCAGCAATCTCAGCAAGAAGTGGTCATATCAAACTTAGAAAAACAAAAACAATTAAAGCTGAGTAGACAACTTACCCGATCCATATAATGGTAAGGTAGATTAAAATTCAAGTAGTTAGACAAAAAAAATTGAAAAAAGTTCTTTTGGCATTAGGCTTGCGCGGTACACGTTGTTTAAAAAATTGTTCATTATACAAAACTAGAAACTTTAAGCTTTTAAATATTTTTTTAAATTCTTACTTAATGAACCCTATAAAATTTAGTTTTTTGTATCCTTTATTTATTTTAACTAGTGTATTATGTCCTTATGCGTGTTTTTTCTTCCGAATATTGCTAATAGTGAAAGCTAGGTATCCTATCATTAAGTTAAAACGTAGGTATATTTACTGTAACTTTAATAATAAAGAACTAATTTAAATGTTATTATCAACAATAAGTTTTTTTCCCAATGGAAAAATTTGCATATTAGCATTAACTTTATTATTTACGTAATTCCACTGAATTTTTTCAAGTTTTATTTATAAACAAATGAAAAATTTTTAGCGGCTTAAACATTGTTGACATACTTTTCGATTTGTAAATAACAACACGTGGCACAGTGGCAAATTCTTCTATTCTAGCTGGACAAAATAGTTTGAAGAAAATATAAAGTTTATTTCCAAACAAATCTGTTTTATAATCAAAATATTAAGCAAATACATTCGGTTGTTAACATTGTACATATATTAATTAGACTAAATTACCTTTTTTACATGTTAAATTACGTGTTGCCCAGTACAAAAAAATCTTTATTTTTTTATTAAAGAAATCAGAACATTTATTTAAAAATAATATTTTGTTATTTAAACATGTCTTAAATAATATAAATAAAAACTTTTTTTGACCAAATACTTATAAAAAAACTGTAATTTTTCAGTTTTTCCTTAGGAAAATAACATAAAAGTTAATCTTACTGTTTAAATCTTGATAATAATTGTATATTAAATAAAGCAAAGTAGAAAACGGTACTATTTTGTAAAGTATATTTTTTGGTAAAATGTCATTAAAAGTGGCCTTAAATATTTTGGTTTATACAGGGTAACCCAAAAAGTTGGCGGACAATAAGAAAAGTTTTTTTTTAGTTTTAAAGTTAATAGTAAGAATGTTACAAAAGTTGAAGATCGTAATCATTTTTTAAATTTTTACGCAAACATTTAAAAGTACGAATCCTTAGATGTAACACTGACAAACCAAAACGATAGTTTTCGGGATTATCAATTTTTTCTTTAAGTTTTTCAGGGTTATTCATCCCTTTTGGAAAACAATTGCATACATAACATCTTTGGGATGAAACTTCTAAAATGAAACTACAAATTTTACCATCAACCATTGTAAATAATAATTTAGGGTAAACTAATATTTATTTTTCTTCTATGTGAATCTTTACCGGTTTTAAATTATTAATTTGTTGTTCCACCAGTGCCACTTCATCCTTTATTAGTTGCGATGATTCAGACTTTAATAAAAGTTTTAATGGCCGACAATACCTACTTGATGGTATAGGGTTTGGCCACAAGCACATTCTAGAATCCTCTTTGAGATGACACAGTTGTAGTGGCACTAAAGATAATACAAACATTGCACTGTCATCTTGTTGTATATTTTCTTCGCTAAATTTTTGCTTAAACTGGCTAAAGCCAGATGTGCCATCGCAACCCCACTTAAAAAGAAATTCCTTCTTATTTACTTGGTCTTTAAACTGTTTAAATACCTTCCACTGCACATCAAAAAGTCGCTTTGTTGCATAATCCACCAAAGACTGCAAACTTACTTCTGCGGATACTTCTGTTATAATAATGTCTTCTGGATAACAATATTTTTTTGCTTGAGTTATAAAAGGATAGGAAGGTAAAACTTTGCATCCTTTACTTTTAAGTCTCTGCTGTATAGCCATATTAGACCTCTTAGTCATTTTGCCATCCAAGTACGTAGCTAGAGCTTCTTCTTTAGATACTTTTTCAATTGAAGCTCGCGTTTCTTGAATAGCCTTTTTAAGCCTTAGAGTCTGACTCTGATTGGATGAAGCGGATACAACCTCTTTTAACAGTGCGACATTACGTTTTCCAGCGTCATACAAACTTTTTGTAAAGCATAGACTAATTCATCGGTTGAAGTACTTTGTAATAATGGTTGTATCTTTCGTCGTTTGCTCTTTTCACTAAGTTCTTCAATTTTTTTTTTTTTTTGATCTTCTTGGACCACTAGATGTTGTAGGTGGATTTTGAACACCCTGTATATATGGCTCTAGCTCAGGTAATAGTATGCAGCTATTCAGCCAATCACTATTTTTGGCTAGCAATTTATCCCTCATTCTATTGCAGTCGGACCATTTAGTGGAAAATTTACTCGCAAGCCTGACTATTTTAGTCATTATCACCCCTTCAATCTGTTCATTTATATTCTTCAGACCAAAGTAATTTAGAATATAAGTAAACATCCTCCCATTTTTTGTGTCTTTATTCGGCTCGTCTACCCATACTTCAAAAAGACTTCTTTGAGGTTTAGCACAAGGAACTAAAAAAATTATAAAACGGTAAGGGGCAGATTGGGGCAAATTTTTTTATATATTCGAGTGTAGAAATGTATATTTAATATTGTTATGTAAAAAATCACGCGGGATCTGGCGGGACTCAAAATATCTTTTTTGAAAATAAAATAGTGTGAATAAAATTTAAATGTATTTTACTACTTTTTACTATATTTAATTGTAAAACAGGCCTGGAATAAACAACAAAAAAACAAGTACTAGAAATATTTAGCACATACCTGCAGGTATTCTTTCCATTATAAATAACTTTAATATTTAATTTAGCACTTCAGTAAAACTAACCTTTTACACACGTATAATAAATGATTTAAGACATTCCTATGTATACTTACTTTGAAGTCCGCAAAAGAATGCATGCCTTTTTGTTATCATCAAAAAAATGGCAAATTTAAGTCAGTGGTTGAATGCACTATAAAATAATGCTAAGGCCAAAGAATTAAAAAAACATTGTTATTTTTCATAATGTCCAGCTAAATGTTAAAAATTTGCCACTGTGCGTCGTAGCAGAGATTAAGAGATAGAAAAGTGTCAGCTGCTATTCAATAATTAAAAATATATCCTTAAAAAGGACAAAGTGTATTTTTGTAATTCTATTAATTTATTAATTTTAAAAGGTATTGTTTAAAGCTTTTATTTAAAAGTGAATCAAAAAAGGCAAATACAAAGTAATTAAAATTTTATTTTAATAATAATTTTTAGTTCAGCAAAAAAATATTTTGAATTGAAGATATGCTCTATATTGGTTAGGTGGATTCATTTATTGGATGGTCTTTTTGTTGGGTACATATATATATATATATATATATATATATATATATATATATATATATATATATATATATATATATATATATATATATATATATATATATATATAGTTTGACTTCTATTATGTCTCAAATAAATACCACTAAAGTATTTTTAAAGTATTTCCCTCACAAGATAAAACAAAATACAAAGTAATATCGTAACTATTAAAATTTAGTGCACCTTAAATATTTAAAAACGTTAACAAGAACAGTGACCGAATTTTAAGGGCATATAAAAACAACAGTGTTCCACGAAATTCCACGCTAATGTGTGATGATTCAAAACTTTCTTTCCATTCCGTTCCGCGTTAATGTTCTGCCTACTATCGGGTGATTATTTTAGAGGTACTATTTCTAATAGGTATTTTTGGATACATGAGAAGGTCAAAATCTCAAACTGTCATGGTATTTGTGTTTAGTACTGTTCGGCAATTTATCGTGGGTAGACTTCGCCCCCAGCACAACGTCTAAAACTTCAACTGTATTATGAAAATCATCATTCTCCGAGGAATGTGTTTCGTGCGCTTCGGGCAACTTATGGTCCTACTGAGCTGACTATTTGCTCCAATTTTCATTATTGGATAATCCTTGACCAAATAGGCCACATCCAGTAGGTAGCGTAGAAAAAATAGCGGCAGTATCTGCGAGTGTACGCGATGATCATGACGAATCGGTTTGGAGCTCGGAACGTGGAACTAACCAGAACAGACTATATGTTAGGCGCAGTCAAGGCCAACATTTAAAAGGCATAATTTAAAAAAATAAATATAAGATATAGTTCTTTCGTATAATAATAAATATTACTTTGTAAAGTTATTATTAGGTATTTTTAATTTTTTAAATTAAAAAAGTACCTCCAAATGAACATGTCTATTAAACCGTGTGTGTATTAATATGTGGTGACATAGGATAGGGTAGCATGAAACCTCTAGTCAGTATTAGGGGTAAGATGGTGGCCCTTTTTTACAACGGAGTCATAGTGAAAGTATAAGTCTTTCATTAACTTAGGATGACCAAAAACCCCGTTTTTTTACCAAGACAACGTAAAATCTTTTTTGGCCAATTAGAACATTTTTATAATTTAAAATGTTAAGTATTATTACAAGTTACACACTCTGCATAAAGTTATTCTAAAAATTATTTATTAATTTATTTAATTATTTAAATGAAATTCAACTAAAATCCATTTGCATGTCATTTCATTATATAGCGGCTTAAATGACTTGCTGAAAATAAATTAAAAGAGAAGTATTTTTGTAATTTAAAAGAGAAATCCGATTTTTAAAAACTACTAAAACTAAAGCGATAATATTTTCAAAGGGACCGCATTTAAGGTTAAATGATTATTATTTGTTAGAACTTGTCCGCTCTTAAGTAATAGATAGGTATTCGTAGACATTTTTTCGTCTCCAACAAAGAATAAATAAAATTGAAGATGGATTCTATATCCTTTACCATTGCTATCTGCACAGATTTATTGTGTATCCTACATCCATCCACTTAGGGCGCGTAATCCGACCCGGTATTTAATTAGATTTCACAGACTTCAAGTTCTACGGCGGTTTTTGCCTTTTATCATCCAGATGTAAAAGGGTGCATAATAATCTCTACGGGTGCAGCGCAGGGTTATTCCAGCCCATCTAAATTTACCATCTAAGAAATGGTTTATAAAACTCAATTTTAAAGTAAAGGTAATATAATTATAATAATTATGTTTATAATAATAATGATTCAAAACCACTATGTATTAATAAAATAAGTTAAATATTGTAAAAATGATTTAGAGAACTCAGCCCTAATCCAGCATAGGAAAAAAGTTTCTTGTCAAACCTCGTCAAAGTCATATGATAAAATGGAGACAAAGATTGAAAAATATATTTATATATTTTATTTACTAAAAATTTAAGACTATTACAAAAACTGCTTTTTCTTGATTATAATGGTAAAAAATAAAAATCAAAGAGAAAACTTATTACTTAAGCAAATATAAAGTTCCTAATTTTGATATAATTAATTCAGCCCAACCTCTTTCAGACTGTCTAATCGTCTATGAATTAAATAATTATTTTCATTCATTCTTGAACGAAGAAAAATCTGATGCAATATTTACAAAACATTGCAGGAGATTTTTAGCGGTAGTAAAGTAATATTGTAGAACGTAAAATCTTTTCTGACGTATACTACACACCTCCAAGACAAAAATCATAACATGTTTGGATATTATTTTAAAAATGTGTAATTAAAAGGGATACGAATACCTTAAAGTGGCAAAGTACTATGTGTTGTTTATTAAAAATGCGTTGTAAAGCTAAAGCACAGAGGTAAAGTAATTTCCTTAAAATAAGGTAAATATTTAAAAACAGAACTTAAGAAAAAAAACAGAACATACAGTATTACAAAGTAGTAGGCCTGCTTAGAGGCGACGCGCCGCATAGTGCGTTGATAAATAGGTATTTCGGGACAAAAATCACAGCCGGCCAGAGGGGTTAGCCAGTGAGGCAACCGCCTCGCCTCGGGCGGCATGTTTCCAGGAGCGGCAAAATGATCCACTTTAAGATAAAATCAACAAAAAAAACCTAATTTTTTACACCCAGATTAAAATTTAAACATTATATATATCAGGGATTGCCAAACTTTTTCAGTCTGCGGCGCACTTACAGGTTTAGTATTTTGTCAGAGCGCCCTGTATACAGTCGTGTCAAAGAAAGTGCTGAATGTAAAATACAATGTATAAAGTAGGCGCTTTACATTTCGAAATAATTTGTTTTTGGTGTCGTCCAAAAATTTTTTAAATGGCAAAAAAAAGGTCCTCACATTTCTTTTGCCTTTGTCCCCAATTTTTGCAGAGCAAAAACGTCTTCACCACCACAAGTCGGGACTTTTTCTACAAAATTGGGACAGTCGGCGGAACGCCGGGACCGTCCTCCAAAACGCGGGACTGTCCCGGCGAAATCGGGACAGGTGGTCACTTTAAATTAGGGGAAGGCTATTTAAATTTTTATTCGTAAGTTTTAAATACTGTTTGAGCTATAAGCTATACCCTGAAGACGAGTGAGTTGAAACAAATTTATTTCAAGTTAATTGGTTTGTTTTATGGAAAACGCATAATTACGTCAATTTTGGCATTTGCCCAAGGTTTTTGGAATTGACTCCAATTTATGTGTTCTTATATAAATGGTAAATTTAATAATAACTGTTGACTTTAGGCATAGCATATGACCTAAATAATATCGTAATGTTGGATGCAAAAAATTAATTTGGCTGTCTTCACCTATTTTTGGGTCGCGTTGTATACATACATTATTTTAAAAAAACTGCATTCAAAAGCAAATATCGACATGTCTGACCATTTAGCAAAAAATAAATCCTTGAGTTTTAAATGCAGGTGTTCCAACTTCCATGTCTTAAAAAAAAATTAAAGAAATCAACTCAAATTTACTAAAAAAACGCAGCAAAAAATTAGGATGCATGTGTTTAAGTATTTTTCCCAAAAATACATTATTAACTTCAATTCTTTTTTCAGCCCACGCGTCCTCACTGTATGTATTAAAAACACTCTTTGAGCAGAAAAAGTTTTTTTTTAAATTCTTCAAATTAGTTTTTTAAAGAAAGTAATAAAATATACTTTATTATCCTATGTCAGATAAGACTTTTTTGAGCCCACTACAACATAAACTTTTAAATTTAAAATTAGCCCCATAATCACCCATTTAAATTATTTAAAATGCACTAAAATAGTTTTGTTATTATGCATACTTATATATAATTAAATAGGCTACCAAGCTCTGCATATGCAAAAAGCAATATATACTGTAATATTATTATACTAATTAAAAAATAAAAGTCAATTTACAAAAATACACAGGGTTGCAGTAAAAATTAAGGAATTCATTTATGAACGAATTTTATTAAAAAAGTTTATATAAACATTGGTATAAAATTGCGTGGTTTTTAACCTTTTTTTTAATTTTGTAAATATCCTTTATTTAATTTAAGGGAAATTTGGTGTTGTTATTTGTAGCGCTAAGGGGCTATTTTAGCTCCGATTTTATTAAATTTCTTCCAGTGGCGTCTCTAGCGGCACTTTAACGAATATTTCTGACAAAAAAATGTACGCCACTGACTCTAATACAACTCTTGTATTTTCTTTAGAATAAGCAAATAATAATACAATTTTTTGTCTCTTAATATTTTTCGTATCTTGCTTAATTTTCAGAAAAAAATAAATCCGTTAGATTGTATATTTCTAAATCATTCAATAAACATAAAATTTGTCCTTTGAAAATTACGTTTTATATTATTTACTTACAATTACGCAACAACATTAACAAATACTAAGTTAAATATCAATAACATCCAAACTAACAAATTTCGGTAAATTGGGTGTTTATTTATTTTTTTTTAGGTTTTTTTGTTTTTCGTGTCCTCTGGTAACTGAAAATTTAATTTCATAAAAAGTTGCAGATAGTAGTAGAAGCTAATTATTACGAAAAACATGTGCTTACTCTTTCACAAGAAAAATGAGCCCAAAAACAGAAATATGGTTGTCGATGTACTTTTAAAAATCCATATCAAATCTTAAATTTTGTTTGTTATTGCAAGACAGCAGATACCTATATCTAATTTCATAAGTAAAAATCGTACATATATATTTTTTTCTAAAAAACAACCCTCCTAGATTATCGGCTATAAAAACAATTGATACTTCTTTCTTATACTAATTGTAGTTAACCTTTGGACTTAAGAATAAAAAATCAAATGACTAGGCACTTTTTTGTTTTATAAAAAGAACCACATATGGACCTACATATTTCCATATTGGCAAAGTAAAGAAAAAAATATAAGTTGTCTTGTTATTATCTGTTTATCTGTGAGTAAAAATGCTGACTTTTTAAGTTACTACGGAAATATTATCGGCATTTTTGTCCATATATCGACGCACTGTGCGCAGCTCTCCAAGAATACAAATTTGAACTTACAATACCTGGTAATAATATATTTTTTCACAGATGACAGAAAAAAATTAGTGTATTACACACGGAAAAAAATGTTAAATTTTAGCTTCGCGTCGGGAGTCAACAAATCCTCGAGCTGAAATCTAGAACTTTTTTCCCTGGTATAATAAAAAACTATTTTTCCTTGACGAAAAAAATTGACATTGTATTTCTGTTTACAGGTTCTAAAATGTGACTTTTTATAAAGTTACTTTTTCCCATAGGAAAAGAGCGAGTACTTTTTTCCCGGACTTACATTCACGTAAGTAAAGGTAAATATTTAGTTTTAGAATATTTTATTATACAGAACTTACATTTACCTTTTATTAGGAGTCCAGTCAGATACTTTTAACTATAATACTTTAAATAACTACTAAACGGACGCTTTTCGTTACTATTTCGAACTATTTAATTTCAATCCCTCAAATTACAATATTTCATTGACAGATACTTAATAATTTTCTTAAGGGTTTCCATAGTAATGCAACCTCGACACAACCTCGAGCTAAAATCTAGAGCTTTTTTCCCTTGTATAATAAATAACTATTTATATTTCTTTAGTTTCTAGTAAGTAAGACATTGCCAATCTATCTACAGAGGTCCGAAAATTCTTACTTATTTTCTTCATATCTAAAATAATAAGGCTATAAACCTTTTGAAAGAAGAAAAAACATGTTTATCCTATTATATTCGAAACTAAAAAGAAGTCTTGCAAAATATAAGGTAAACTTCACTTTTTACGCAGAAACTATGTTTTATTTAGGACGCAAAAAACAAAACATGACACAATTTGTTTTTGCAATTTGGAAAACAAATTAAGTAAAAGAATTTTCTGAAAACAGGTTAGCGCATTATATTTATTGGATAATAATTTTACGCGAATAAAAAATATTTTATGTAAAATGATTAGAATAAATCCTTGTTTTAATTTATTTACAGCTAGCTATATTATAAATAAATAGTTGTTTAGCTTCTTTTCTGACACTATATAAGCTCTGGTGGAAAAAATGTGGTGTCAGTAGTTTTAGAGAAGAACCATGTGATTATGGTAGGTGACGTATTTTTCTCTGTGTAATTTGTGTAGACACGTCTTTATTTTTATTACTTTTTTAAAGTATCAAATATGACCGTATTTGGTCGTGGTAAACTACTTTCCTTTGAATTTTTTTAATTTATAAAAAAATTATCATTATTTAAATTAAAATGAATTTGATTGCAATGAAATTTTGTAACAATTAAATTATTTTGTTTAATGTTTTTTTTGTTGAAATTATAATTTTATAACTAATGTCATAGTTAAACATGGGTTAGAAACTGACCTGTTTTTAAGATACTGGATGTTTAAATTATTAATTTGATTTTCAAGTTTTATTTAATAAAATAAAACTTACAGATATAGTTTGAACATTGACTGAAATAACTTATCCTATGATAAACTTTTTTTTCTTAGATGGCACTTTGTTAAGTTCACGTCAAACTATAGAAAATGGGAATGCTTCGGTCCCTGTCCCGGGGTATAGCGGGCAGATCCTGTTTAGCCCTACTAAAACTTTTTCTAATATTTGGGATTATTGGCGTATCAACCTATTGCACTGAAAAACTTTTTTTTTTTTTTAATTTTAAGGTAATTGGCAACTAAAAGAAAATTTACCTATTTTTGTTTTTTTTTCAGACAACATACACAGATAAAGGGCCAAAGGTAAGATCATTTATTTAGAAAAATTAGAAAAGGGTTTTTGCATCTAAAAATGTATTACTTTCTGCAACATATCTAGTACATAATTTAGTCTAACTTCTAACTAAGTTGATTAGTAAGAAATATTAGTAACCAATAAATAAATAAATATATTTTTTTAAACGCTTTATGTATTAACATTTTAGCCCACCAACGGCAAGTTTCTCTCCTTTGACCATCTGCAGTTCTACGTTGGGAATGCAAAACAGGTAAGGTAAAGGTGAAATTATAACTATTTTAGTTTCATTACCATTTTCTAGAACATTATTATACAGGGTAATCATTCTTGAGTCACCAATATTGCTATATTCCTTATTATTGAATATACGAAGTCGATTAAATTAGTAAAGTTGTAGTACTTTTTCCGCTGATTAACGTGCTGCCAACCAAAAAACAATTGAACATCTGGTTTTCGATTTATTACAAAAATATACTTTTTTAATTGAATACCCTGTATAATATATAATTATTTGAAAGATCTATCAAAGAGTTTTATAAAAGTCTACATGTCACATATCCAATTTTAAATAGTTTCGGAAATATGATCAACCTCGGAAATTTATTAGTAAACCGGCATGTTTTAAATAAAATACTCTGTATATTAGATCAGCTTTAAATATATAGTTTAAAGGGCTTAAAGAAAATACCACATTAGATATATCTATCTCTTATAGTTTTGGAAATATGGCCATCCGAATCTAAATAATAATAGATTTAGTGTCTATTTTATCTTGGACACTAAACTTATGGCTTATAGCTTCGAGTTGAACATACAGGGTGTAATTTAATTGATGACTAAAAATACAGGGCATGTTTCCTTAGCTTATTTTAAAAAGAAAAGTTTGTATAAACATATATCCTAAACGTCTTGCTTGCTTCTTTTATGGTCTAAAAATATGCAATTAAGTATTTTTTTCTCCTGAACTAAACAAGATACGAAAAAAAAAAGAGACATGAAAGCAGTATTTTTATTTGCTAATCCAAAGAAAGCACAAACATTTTACACACATTTACACAGTTGGTGGGGAACCGTTTTTTGTTGGAAATATTCATTCAGTTACCTCTCGAGACGCCGGTGAACTTATTTAATATAATTAAGTTAGTGATAAGTTACCCCTAATGTCATTAATTTTATTGCCAAATTAAATCAAAATTGGATAAAAAATAGTAGAGATATTTAAACAATATATATATATATATATATATATATATATATATATATATATATATATATATATATATATATATATATATATATATATATATATTTAATTTTAACACCCTGTATCTTAAAAGTTAAGACGTTTAGGACATATGTTTATATGAACTTTTCTTTATAAAATAAGCCAAGGAATCATATCCTATATTTTTAGCCATCAATTTAATTCACAATGGAAATTTAACAGAATTGTCAGATTTGAATGGCCATCTTTTTTAAACCATAAGAAATGCAGTATTTTCTTAAGTAACCTCTCGAGACGCCACTGAACTTATTTAATGTAATTAAGTTAGTGATAAATTACCCCCTAATGTCATTAATATTATTGCCAAATAAAAACAAAATTGGGTAAAGAATAATAGAGATATTTAAAAAAATTGATTTTTTTGAAATTTTAACACCCTTTATCTCAAAATTTAAGACGTTTAGGACATATGTTTATATGATCTTTTCTTTATAAAATAAGCCAAGGAATCATATCCTGTATTTTTCGCCATCAATTAAATTCACAATGGAAATTTAACAGAATTTTCAGATTTAAATTCTTTTTTAAAGTATAAGAAATGTAGTATTTTCTTAAAGCCATTTAACGGTGATGTAATATACAAAGTATTTTATTTAAAAAATGCCGATTAACTTTACATTCCCAAGGATAGCCATATTTCCAAAACTATTAAAAATTGGATCAGTCACATATGGACTTTTTTAAAACTCCTTGATAAATCTTTCGAATAGTGATATAATATACAGGATGTTCCATTAAAAAATACCTTTTTGTAATAAATCCAAAACCCGATGTTCACACGGTTGACAGCACGTTAATTAGCGGAAAAGTATTAAAACTTTATTATTTTAATAAAGTGACCATATTTTTAATCATTGAAATCGGGACAAGTGAAAGAAGATGGGTTTTTTCATATTTTTTTACTTCTGTCCCCAAAATTTTTGTGAAAACCAAAAAAAGGGCTTCACTTTTCAAAATACCCATACCCCAAGGTCTTACCTGTGCGGGAAAAGTCATCCCACCTTAAATCAGAGCTTCTTTTAAAAATCGGGATATTTTCTCATATCGGCGGGACGCGGGACAAATCCTACAAAAAGCGGGACTGTCCCGCCAGAATGGGGACGTGGTCACTTTATATTTTAACCGACTTCGAATCTCCAACAATAATAAAGTTAGCAATTGTGTCGACTTAAGAATGATCACCCTGTATATAATTTGTATTTTTTAGCATTTATAATAAAGACAAACATTGTTTAGGATTTTATACAAACGAGCAAAAAATTTTCGAAAAATTCTAGTTTAAATTATCAAAAAATTTGCATTTTTAAGTTTAATTACGTGGATAAAATCTAAAAAACTAAAACGGACTAAAAACAAAAGAGTAAAAAAAGGACATTTTTTAATGCGGTTAAATGAAAAAAACTTAATAGTTTAAACTAAATATTGTTCTTGACGTCCCGTCCTGGTGAAGGATATAAATGTTTTGCCATGTTCGTTTTTTCAAAGACAAGGATTTTTTTTTAATGGACTGAATTTACATTTTCTACGGTTAAGTTTAACATATTAAATAAATTATTTTAAGATTTACATATTAAATCATAATTTTTTCTACTATATACAGTGTGGTCCATTAAGTATGCAACAATTGGAAAACTTTTTATTTGCAATTTGTCAAAAATTTTTATTCTTTATAAAAGTTGGTGCATGGTCCGAAAATATATTGGCAGTAGTTAGGTTTATTAAAAGTTTTATGGTATACAGGGTAGGTCAAAAGATTAAAAACCGTTTAAGAGTAAAGTATCCTAATTTCTAATAGAAATAAATGTTAAATAGAAAAGCTAAATCATGGCATCCTATTTAAGCTTTGACTTATTTATTTTTTATTGTAATTTATATGTTCTACACTCATAAAAATTTTAAACAAAATTTTGCAAGGTAAATAACGAATTTTTATACGCATTTTATTATTTATAGTATATTTGCTTTAAAAAAGCATATTTGCATTTCAGGGCCCCTTTTAAATATCCTTGCAACAAACTTGAAGTTAGCAGCTAGCTTAAAAAATATAAATGCAGTTCAAGTTTAAAAGTTAGTTGGTTGGAGTTGCCTTAAAGAAATATTAAATTAGAATAATAAAAATGTGTATTAAAAGGGTTAACTTAAAATTTTCCAAAAAATTATAAAAATTTGAATAGGAGACGATAACTTGGTATTAAGGCATAACTTTTGATTCTAAATAACTTTTTTAATCATTTTGTTGTATTTTTAAAAATAAGGGTACTTTACTCTTAAGCGGTTTTTGCTTTTTCTGACCTACTCCGTATATCATATAACTTTAAATAAAACTAACTACTGCCAATACAGTTATGGATCATGCACCAACTTCTATGAGGAATAAAATTTTCTGACAAATTGTAAATAAAAAGTTTTTCATTTGCTGCATACTTAAAGGGACCACACTGTAGTTTAATATTAAGTGGAAAGAGGACCTGCTAGGAGATTTAGTTTTTAATCCATTTATTTTAAATAAATATAATAACGCAACTATTTTTAAAATGCACATTTTTATTTAGGCCGCAAGCTACTATGTCACAAGACTGGGTTTTAAACCCATTGCCTATAAGGGTTTGGAGACGGGGAGAGAAAATTTGCGTCCCACGTAGTACAACAAAATAAGGTAAGCAAAAATAAGAAATACCATACATCTTTTGTTTTAAATTTAGTAAAAATAATAAAAAAATCAAATAAAAAGCCATGAAAATAAGTTATAAACCAGGTCGTCCCTCACGCCAATGTATCAAAAATTATTCTCATGGAATTTTTTTACAGAATCAACTGCTGATTACGACGATCCATGTTGTCAGTTCGATTTTGGTCAGAATTTGTTTAAACCTGAATTGTCTTGACAGTTAAGAATTTTTTTGTTGCATTAAATGAAGTGTTATTTTATTTTTTGACTAATTTTTCACCAAAATGATTCTTTACATTTTTTCGAAAAATTAATATTTATCAAGTTATAACCATTTAAACAATTGAAAATGAGCGATTTGGCTTAACTTTACCATTTAAATAATGTACCAGAATATAAAAAATTGACATGAAGTATTTTTTAATAGAATTCCTAGAACCTTTCTTTAACAATTGTAGAGTAAGCGATTTGAAAATCTTTGACTTCTAGATATATTTTTGATTTTCTTAACACAGTGTATTTTCTTGTTTTTATTTTCCAAAAATCTTTGCATTTTCCCTGTATCGATATTGTCTCCATATAAACAGCACCCAGATCGGCCAGGTGTATTAAAGGTTACCACGATAACTACCTTAGCCGCGACACCTTAAAGTCGATCTGGGTGCTGTTTATATGGAGGCCATATCTATACAGGGAAAATACAAATATTTTTGGGAATTAAAAACAAGAAAATTCAAGTTGTTAAAAAATAAAAATATATCTTAGAAGTCAAAATTGTCACATTGCTTACTTTACAATTAATACAAAAGGTTCAAGAATTCTATAAAAAAATACATTATGTCAAATGATTCATATTTGCATACATTATTGAAATAATATATTTATAGTTTAATTGTTTAAATAAATATAACTTGATAAAAATTTATTTTTCAAAAAATGTAAGAGTTTTTTGGTGGACAATTAGTCTAAAAATAAAATACAATTTTATTTGATGGAATTGTTTTTCTTAACTGTCAAAACAATTGCGGTTTAAAAAAATCTGATAAAAACTTCTAACTGGTAACATGGGTAATCAGCATTTTATTCTAAAGTTATTCTAATGGATTTTTTTGTACAAAAAATTCCATGAGAATAACTTTGGATTGATATGGCGCCCATACAATCTGGTATATTAGCATTTTTAACTAAAAAAATAACTACTAATATTTTTTAGATAATTTTTGTTTTCACTTCGGCCTACCAACCTACTGAAGAAGATTATAACGAACATATAGTAAAACATGGGGACGGGGTAAAATCTATTGCTTTTGCAGTAGAAAATTTAGAAGGAATTGTAAAAGTAAGTAGGTACTAAATTAAATTTTCCAGCGATATGTTTGGAACATTATTTTTCTCGATATACTTCAATAAGAAGGATTCAGCATAAATTTTAGTAACAACTGCATTAATGAATAAAAAAGTAATATATTTTTTTAGCGAGCAAAAGAAAAGGGGCCGAAATTGTGAGGGATATTTGGGAAGAAACTGATTTTAATGGAACTGTCAGATTTGCCGCTATTCGTACAGTAAGTACCTGAGCTGTGTAAAACAAATTAAAATAATTGTTTTTTTTTTTTAATCAACCATTAGCTTTTAATATACAATTTTGCTAAAAGTTGTATACAGACTGTCCACGGATAGGGTTAACAAGAGGACAAATCGACCAAAAATTTAATTTTTCGAAAAAAGTCATTCCTTATAAATGTTAGGATTCACGCAGAGAAAATATATATTAATTTTATATACAAGGTTCGCAAAAACTTAAAAAACATGATATTTCTTTATTTATCATTTTTAAGCCTGATTTGAATTTATTTGGTACTATCATTCAGTCAAGTGACCGGTTTCCAACTGGTCACCTTACGTATTTATAAAATCCGATTGACGCTGACTGGTTTGTGATTCCTCTACAAATAGACCTAATAATACAAAATTTCAGTGTTGGATTTACCAGCAGGCTGAGAAGGCTGAAGCCTAGGGCGGCAGGTTGACTTTATAGAATAGGCTTAGAAACATTGTTGGAATAGGAAAGTGGAAGTGAGGATTATCCTCACTTCCACTTTCCTATTGCTCAGAAATTTTTCACCACTGAAGAAACCAATTCTAAGAAAATAATCTGTTTGGTAAAAAGATAACCTCTTTTTGTTTTTTTTTTTTTTGATTTTCAAAATTTTTTCCCAGCCAAAAAATTAGAAGCGGCAAAAATTATTAACCTACGGGCGGCAAATTTCTAAATCCGCCACTGAATTTTTTTATTAAACTCCATAAAATTTGGCAAAAACGCCTTGATCACATTTGTTCACAGCTGAAAAAATGTGTTGTGTAGGTATTTGGAGAAAGCAGGTGTTTGAAAAGCGAATTATAAGAGTTTTTAGGTCTTAATATTATGGAAATTCAAAATAAAAAAAAAATTGATAGCTCCAAAATCAGGTTTATAAAACTTTTTGATACCTCTGTAACTTTAATGAAGTCACTCAAAATGTTATTTTAAATAAATTTTCTAAATAATATTTTGCTTAAAATGGAAAATAAAGGTAGTTTACTCATGGAGAAATAATATATTTTCTAGGTTGTTGCGAACCAAACCAAACATTTTATTTTTGTGAATCCTATTTTTTTTGCAAGCAAAAACTTTTATAAATCATTTTTTTCAAAAAATTTTTGGTCCATTTGTCCTTTTGTTAACCCCATCCGTGGACAGTCTGTATACAAAAGATACAGTATAGTAAAGATACAATATACGAAAAGTATTACCATTTTCTACAGAATATTTTAATTTTTTGGTAAAGCGGTGAATATTATGTTAACTTCTAAATAATTTTTACTCATAAATCTCATAATCCACATAAAAACTATAAATCTACTAAAATTTAAAACACTCAGAAATTGCTAATGATTTTTTTTAAAGGGCAATAATAATAATTATCTTTGATCTATAACAAACATTTACTTTATATGTCTTACTTTTTTAGTATGGAGATACAATTCACACTTTTGTTGATCGATCGTTCTACCGAGGATCCTTTTACCAGGATTTACAAGTGTACCCGAAGATTCTTTGGGAGAAAGACTGTAAGTGGTCCCATTTTTTATAAAAATACCAGTTTCTACATATTCTTTACAAACAATACAACACCTTCTAATAAATAAATAATAACAGTGATAAGAACATTAGTTTCCAATATTTAAAACAAAGTATTTTCATAGGCAACTTAAGTAATGAAGTGCTTTTAAATATTGTTTTACCATACCATTGTATGCATACAACAACCATACTATGAATGTAGAATAAAATAATAATTTGCCAAATGCTAAATATTCTAAAGAAATTCTATAAAGCAACTGCACCTTTGTTAACTAATATAGCAAACTTACAGAGAAGTACAATAGATATAAAGTTAACCGAGACTCAAATTATTCCTAAATTAATTGTTTGCATATATGGAAAAGTAATAATAGACTATTTAAATTTTATAACATTGGTAGGAACATTAGTTGTCCATAAAAAGTATTTGTCTAGGTAATATACTCCGTAAATAAAAACGTTTTTACATTGAAGAAATAGTCCATATCTCTCAGTGGAGTGGAATGTTAAGCAAGGGAATAAAACTCGAAGTCTTCTCCACTAACTTTAATGAATCGTATAGATTTACAAATTCAAAAGGGACATGTTTCGAAGGTATAAACCTTCATCTTCAGCTAAAAGACAAACGCAATTATCAAAAAAAATGATGTAGGTGACATGAGAGGAAGCTTACCTAGAGGAACGTCTAGAATAGTCCCTTAGTCTCGTATGGTTAAATTTAATTACATCAGGTTACTTTTTTTTTTTTTTTTTTTATCTTTGAACAAACCACGAAGGCTAAAAGCCTAAATACTAACGTACCGTGGGTGTCTTAAGAGAGGTAAGAGGGAGTTTGTTGACACGGGACTTAAATACTTGAAGATTTGGGGGAAGGAAAGACCTCCGCGGGCAGCAGGTTCCACAACCTAGAAACTCTAGGGATAAAAGAACGAACAAAGTGGGAAGTTCGGGGCCTGTCCAGTTGGACCGTATAGGGATGCATACGCGCGGAACCACGAGTTTCTCTGTTGGGAACCGTTAGTGGATGAACTATACTGGACAATTCTTCAGAGCAGAAGCCATGGAAGTACCTATAAAAAGCGATAAATCCCCCACAGCCCGACGATGTGCAAGAGAGGGAAGCCTTTCTGTAAGTGGAGGATCATTAATGAGACGAATAGCTCTTCTTTGAATAGAATCAAGAATGCTTAGGGTTGTGGGGGACGCCATGCCCCAGATATGAGAACAATATTCCAAGGGAGGTCGGATTTGGGACACATATAAAGTGAATAAATTAGAAGGGGAAAAATACTTTTTGGCTCGAAAGAGAAATCCAAGCTTTTTTGAAGCTGCCGTGGCTATAGATACAATGTGTTTATGCCAGTTAAGGTTACTTTCAAATGTGACGCCCACAAGATTAAAGGTATCTTTGCTCTGTAAAACTTGGCTGCTCATAAGTAGAGGATGAGTATTTGATGACTCTTTTCGCGACAATGAACATGATTGTGTTTTGGATGCATTAAAATGGACGAGATTTTTAGCGCCCCAATCCAATATTAAATTAAGATCCTGCGAAAGAGATATCTGCATCGCTCTGCGTTTGTTTTCCAAGTCAGGTTTAGTAATGGGTTTAGGAACCTGAAAACTGGAGTGAAGGGTACTATCGTCGGCGAAACTATGAATGGAATTAGTTGTGGACGAGAGAAGGTCGTTGATGTGAAGAAGAAACAATGTTGGTGCCAGAACTGAGCCCTGAGGGACTCCAGCATTTACTTGGTGAAAGCATGAAGAATGGCCGTCCACAATAACTGATATACGACGATCAGATAGATAACTAGAGAGCCAAGTACAGAGTTTAGTTGAAAGACCATAGGAGGGAAGTTTATTAAGAAGTGCGGCATGCCAGACCTGGTCAAAAGCTTTGGATATATCAAGAGCAACGATCTGGGACTCACCTAGAAACTCAAGAGACTTGTTCCAGCAGTGTGATACGAAGGAAAGAAGATCTGCTGTAGATCTTTTGTGGCGAAATCCATACTGCCTGTCATGCAAAATTTTGTGTTTTTCTAAGTACTTAAGAATTTGTGAATTAATTAGTTTTTCCATTACTTTACAAAGAACTGAGAGAATTGAAATTGGTCTATAGTTAGATGGAAGAGATTTAGATCCTTTCTTGGGAATAGGTTGAACACGTGCAGCTTTCCAGCTTTCCGGAAAGATACCTGTGTCGTAAGAAATTCGAAAGAGCCGAGTTAAGTACTGTAACAAATGAAAGGTAAATTAAGAAATTAGGCATGAAAGTGAATAAAAGAAGAAAAAACAAAAAAATATTTAATTGAGGTTAAAATTAATTAAGTGTTAAACTATTAAAAACAACATAGCACATGGAAATGTAGAACTTTGAGTTTCATGATGAACTCCAGTAAAATAATATTATGGAAGGTTCCAAAAACGAACATTTAAGTCTTTTTAGAATTATTTTGAAAAGAGAGAATATTTCGACAAAATGGCTGTAAAGTGATCACTCCACATGTGGTGTGGGCAAAACAGGAACGTGCGAAACTAAAGGACTATAACATAATAACATAATATATAATTTTGCTACTCGCTATTCTCTGAACGTTTGTTATAGTCCTTTAGTTTCGCAGGTTCCGGTTTTGCCCACGCCACATGTGGAGTGATCAGTTAACAGCCATTTTGTCGAAATATCGTTTCTTTCAAAATAATTCTAAAAAGACTTTTAAATGTTCGTTTTTGGAACCTTCCATAATATTATTTTACTGGAGTTCTACATTTCCATGTGCTATGTTGTTTTTAATAGTTTAACACTTAATTAATTTTAACTTCAATTAAATATTTTTTTGGTTTTTCTTCTCCAGGTAGGTTTTATTATCACCTTACTTTGACCGCTCTCATATTTATTCACTTTCATGCCTAATTTCTTAATTTACCTTTCATTTGTTACAGTAACCTGATGTAATTAAATTTAACCATACGAGACTAAGGGACTATTCTAGACGTTCCTCTAGGTAAGCTTCCTCTCATGTCACCTACATCATTTTTTTTGATAATTGCGTTTGTCTTTTAGCTGATGATAAAGGTTTATACCTTCGAAACATGTCCCTTTTGAATTTGTAAATCTATACGATTCATTAAAGTTAGTGGAGACGACTTCTAGTTTTATTCCCTTGCTTAAAAACGTTTTTCTTAAATACAGTGTATATTATGTAAATAAAGAATAAAAATTAATTTTGCAAATGCATAAGAATAAGGAACATTTTTGACGGTAATGGAAAAATATCAACAATTTATTTCTCAACGTAAATTAAATTTTGCCAACTAACAGAGAACAATGAAAAAAAAATTATTAAATATTATGTCACCTAAACATATTTTTGTTCTAATTAATATGTTTTTATTCATATTTTTTTAAACAACTTGTATGCATTTCTGTGACGTTGATAGTTACATTAGTTGTATATTTAAAAAAAAACGGTACATACCTTCTACAGGATGTATCTTAAAAGTCTGTACAAAAAGCTACCACAAATTCCTTGGACCAAAATACAACGATCCAACGCTATTTTACCTTAGTCAAAAAGTTGTTCGTTTGCGAGAGACAAGGTGTCAAAGTATTTATTTTATTTTCATTATTTTTAAATTTTTTATTTATTATAAGACATTTTTCCACAAAATTTAGTTTTAAAAGGTTTTTCAGTGTGGGGAATCTAAATATGCTAATGTTTTTGTCCTAAAGCCACATGTAATCCTTTTTTAGGTTTAGAGTCTCATAACTTTTTTGCCTCAGTATTATTTAATTCTAATATAGAATTTTTATTTTTCCATATTTTTTGCACAAAAACCTATACTCGATAAATATTGCTACGAGCAACCGTTTTTGAGATATTTCCGATTAAACATTTTATTCCATACCAAAGTTTACCATGGCATTCAATCACGCTTTATCTTGGCCACGCCACCTGGTAGTGTCGAAAACGTCTGGTACAAAACGCTACCACAAATTCTTTGGGCCAAAATACAACGATCTAATATGTATTTTACCCTATTCAAAAGGTTGCTGGTTTGCAAGATACAGGGTGTCAAATTTTCCATGTATTTTTTTACTTGGACACCCTGTATCTCGCAAACGGTTAGCTTTTTAACTAAGGCAAATTGGGTTAAATGCTCGTATTATGGCGTAAGGAATTTATAGTAACTATTGGTGTAACCTTTTAGAGAAACCCGGGTGGTCTAAATAGAGCGTAAAGAAATGCAAAGGATTTTTTTTTATGTGAAATGAAATTTTTAATCTAAAATATCTCACAATCGGTTGCGCATAGTGATATTTATCAAGTGTACCTTTTTATGCAAAAAATATGGGAAAATAAAAATTATCATAATATACCGGGGATAAAAAGTAACCACACTTTGAAAAAAAAAAGGACTGCGGGTAGTTCCCAATACATTTAACGACAAAAAATTAGTAGCTTTCGACTCCCTACTTTTAAAAAATCCCTTATACCGAATTCTGTAAAAAAATAATTAATAATAAATGAAATATTTAAAAATAACTAAAATAAAATAAAAACTTTGACACCCTGTATCTCGCAAACGATTAACTTTTCTACTAAGGTAAATTGCATTAGATCGTTGTATTTGGGTACAAGAGGTCTATGCTAGCATTTGGTACAAACCTTTTAGAGACACCCTGTATATTAAAAAATATTAATATATTTTTTTAGTCCACCTGGTAAACTAGATTTCATCGACCATGTAGTAGGTAACCAACCCGATGGAGAGATGGAGTCTGTAGCTAAATGGTACGAAAATGTTTTGCAGTTTCATAGATTCTGGTCAGTAGACGATTCCCAGCTTCACACAGAGTACTCCGCCTTAAGAAGTATTGTAATGGCCAATTATGAAGAAAATATCAAGGTAAAAAAATGGTTAAAATAATAATAAAAAAATAATGTTGTTTAACAAAAACTATTTTCCTGTTATGATGAATTTAAAAGTAATAATAATAAAATATAGAACACCAACAAAGAAATGGAATAGAGAATTAGAGTGGATTATTTATTTTAACTTAAATATATATTTTTTGCATTTATGTTGGTCTTCTTACTATTTATTTAAATTCTTGTTAGGTTTGTAGGAACATTAGTTGCAAACCCTATTTTTTTCCCTAATAACATTAATATTAGGGTACTTTTTAAAATTCTTTTTAGTATCTGTCTTGGTAAAAAAAACTATTTTAATTTTCTTAGGTACCAATAAACGAACCCGCACCAGGCAAAAAGAAGAGCCAAATTCAAGAGTATGTCGACTACTATGGAGGAGCCGGTGTACAACATATTGCTCTCAATACCCAAGATATTATTTCTTCAGTAAGTTAAAGTAAAAATTCAACATAAACATATTTGTTAAAGTAATATAACAACTTATATCTTAAAGAAACTGCAACTGTTCAAGTTAACATAGAACATTTAGGAATAAAAGGAATAGATATAATTTTAACTGGTAGTGAATCATTCCTAAATGAATTAATTTTTTAAATAAACACTAGTATTTTAACAGAAACATTAGTTGTAAATAAGAAAAAAATACCTAGGTAACTACTTAATACTTTTTACAAAGTGAGAGTTAGAGACCATTGAGATTAAAAGAGTCCGTGCCACATTGCGGCATTAAAATTGATTTGATAAAAATATTCGTTGTCTAATGCTGTTAAGTTGATAAAAATATTAGTTGCATTAAAAAATGTTTATGCCTTCGATTCCCTTGGTTTACAAATACAAAATATTTTTGGGGAACAAATTGAAAACTTTGCAACTTGGAACTTCGTAAAAAAGCATCTTTCAGATTTTTTTAAATAATTAGTAGTCAGTTGTGATACATAGCATAGTTAACAATTTTTTCTTATTCAGGTAAAGAACCTAAAAGCTCGTGGAATCCAATTTCTAGAAGTACCGGATTCATACTACGACTTGCTCCGAGAAAAGTTAAAACACAGCAAAGTAAGAATAGCAGAAGAAATGAAAATCCTACAAGAACTTAAGATTCTTATCGATTATGATGAGAACGGTTATCTGTTGCAGATTTTTACCAAAAACATGCAGGATCGTCCTACTTTGTTTTTGGAGGTTATTCAAAGAAGAAACCATAATGTAAGTATAAAAATGAATATACAGGGTGTCTCGAAAGGGTCTGTACAAAATGCTACCTAGACTCCTTGGGCCAAAATACGATATAACGCAATTTACCCTAGTAGAAAAAATGATCGTTTGCGAAATACAAGGTGTACAAGTTTTTTTAAATATTTTATTTATTATTGAAATTTTTTCGCCAAATTTGGTATAAAGGAGTTCTTTTAAGCAGGCCCGTACGGAAAAATGGCTCTTTGGGGAGGGGGAGGCAAGAAAAAAAAGTTAACCCGAAAAATTGATCCTAAACAGAACTAACCCGACAAAAATTGTAGAGAAAAAAAAGTTATCTTTCAAAAATCTAAAACAGCAAAATAGTGTCCTGTGTAACCTTTTACTGTCCTAAAGAGGGGGCAAATGTCAAAAAAGGCCAATTATACACTGTTTACGTCCCAATTTCCGACAAAAAAACCTCTTCACACCCCTTCTGGTGGGGGGAAGGGCAATTGCCCCCTTGCGCCCCCTCTGTACGACTCTGCTTTTAAGTTATAAATCGAAAGCTACTCATATTTTAGCTGTTAAATATAGAGGGAGCCACTTGCAGTCCATTGATCAAAGTGTAATTAATTTTTGTACGACCGGGCGTAAAATACAATTTTACGCCCCTATTTAGGGGAAAATTGCACTTTTACGCCCTAGGACAAAAATCGTACAAACAATATTGTTTGCACCTCTGGCGTAAAGCACTTTTACGCCAACAGCTGATTGTTGCCCTCGCAGAGTGCGATTTTACGCCCTTGGTACAAAAATAATTATTGTTTGCCTCAGCACATTATGATTCTAGTAGAAAATTTTTATTTTTCCACTCTTTTGCATAAAAAAGGTATACCTGATAAATATCGCTATAAAAAACCGTTTTTTAGATATTTTAGTTAAACATGTTATTTTACATAAAAAAATTCCCTAGCATTCCTTTATGCTTTATTTAGGCCAACCGGGTTTGTCTAAAAGTCTATAGAAATTAGTATTACAATAATTTCCTTATGCCAAAATACACCGATTAAACCCAATTTGCCTTAGTTAAAAAGTTGATCGTTTACGAGATACAGGGTGTCCAAGTAAAATAAATACGTGAAGAATTTGGACCCCCGTATCTTGCAAACCAGCAATCTTCCGACTTTTTGACGAGATAATTTTCATTAGATCGTTGTAATTTGGGAATATGGGAAAATAAAAATTCTCTACGAAAATTAAAGTATACCGAGACGAAAAAAGTTATGACACTTTGAACATTAGCATTAGCTGCAAGGACTGCAGGTGGCTCCCTCTACATTTTACGACAAGTAAAAGAAAAACTTTGACACCCTTTATCGTGTAAACGATCAACTTTTCAACTAAGATAAATTGCGTTAGATCGTTGTATTTTGGTCCAAGGAATTTGTGTTAGCATTTTTTACTAACCCTTTAAAGACACCCTGTATAGGGTGTTCTTAAAGTTGTGTTATTAATTTTAAGAGCTTGTGGAATTCGTAAATTTACCGAAAATAGTTTTTAAAAAATTGCCGAATTATCAATTTTTCTATACTTATTACAAAACAAAAACATATTTTAGGGTTTTGGTGCTGGAAATTTTAAGGCCCTCTTTGAAGCTATCGAAATGGAACAAGCTAAGCGTGGAAACCTATAATACTATTTTCAATCTACATTTGTTTTCTTCATATATTAATATAAACTTTTATCAATACTCCCAGATTATACTAACAATTAATATTTTATAAGCATAACAATGGAATTATCACAATATTTTAACCATATTGTTTAACTTTAGTATAGGATTTTAGTATGTAATAGTAGGGTACAAATAAATATCACCAACAAAACCAAAATTAGTCTAGGTAAAACAAAATGCTGAGTCAAGTTAGGAACTTAAGTTAGTCTTTAGTCATCTTTCCTTAGGATAAGGTACGGAGTCGTTTTAAAAATAAGTTTATTTACAGTTTAGTTATTTTATAAATAAAAATTATTTTTATTCTTAATATAACATAAACATTTATAAGATATAGTTTGGTTTAAAACTTATAGTAGTATACAATATGTAGAACTTTTAAAAAAAATAAATGTCTTGATAGGAATGATTTATTGTGTTGGGGTGTTCATATCCATGTCCCAATATCCTAAAAAATATATAAAAATATTAGGACATACTTACTTGAAAGAACTACACTAGTGAAAAAATTGAAGGATACAAAAAAACAATACAATCTTTTTTTTAGGGTTTTCAAATGGCTGTATTTCGCTTAAAAATGGTTAAACTGAAATTTAAAATAAAAATAAAAAAAAATTTAAAGCTTGTAGTTTCTCGTTTTAGGATCTTACGAAGGAAAAAATGAATACCGAAAAGATTTTTTTCGAAATTTTTTCGACCCTTTTTTTGGTTTAGGAAATTGGAATATATTTTTCCAAAATTGACCGTTATATGGTTTGAATAACTTGTTTATTTAACTTTAATTTGCTTTTTTTTAAGGGGAGGGTTGGGTTAATTCGTGCTTAGAAACGTACATTTTTATGATTTTTTTGAGAACACAGTTAATATTTATTGATTAAACTCAATGACACATTAAAATATAATGTCAGAAGAATATTGTGAAAAATTTTTGTTAAAAAATAATAATAAAAAAAATACGGCAATTACGGTAATTATTGGAAAGCGTCTGTAACGCTGGGAGGGTTTTTAAAAATTTTAATTTTTCCCTTTTTGGGAGCACTTTAAAGAGAAAAACGCATTTTTTAAGATAAATCTTGGCCTATTTGTTTTTATTAAAATTAGAAATATTGAAAAACTTTAAAAAACTCTCCAGCGTTACCTCGAAAATTATTCAAAGAAATAGTGGTAAAAATTTTAAATGGATCGATGCAGTAGTTTTGGAGTTATGATGGTCACCAACTTAAAAAAACGTAAGTTGTGGGAAAAGTGCTTTAAAGTTAACTTGATACATAAGAGTCATGGATAGGGAGGTTACTTAAATGATAACATCTTATGATTCGATGGAGCCGGCTGCACGCCAAAAAAACATGACTCATGCAGCGTTCCATTTAAAGCTTGACGTGAAAGCGAGAGCGCGGAAGAGGCACAATCGGCCTCCTCGTTCGGAAGCGTTCCTACTTTGAGCGGTCCGCGTGGACAGCTGCTATAAAATAATACATTTACATGTCTTCGTCAAGTAGGAAGTGCAGTGAAATGTGAATGTGGTGTAAATTGTTTAATTTTCTTTTGAAAATTGCAACCATTCCATCAGTATTTTCTTATGGCGTTGTCACGTTCAACTATCGTCAGTAAATCGACTTTGCAGACAATCCATTTTTTTTATTATTTCTTTATAATAATTTAAAAAGTTTTAAAAAAGGGCTTTTTGTGGTTTTTGGGATAATCAAGAGTTAAATTCGAAATATTGAGAAAATCAGTAATGTAACGTGTGCCTTTTACAGTTCAATATGCCTACAAAACCCTACAAAAACTTTCGATTCAATCCATGTCCCTGTTTTTTGCCTCATTCGATAGAGTTTTTGAAAAAGAATTAAAGGAAAACAATTTTTACTTTAAATGGTCATCATTAACAAAATTGAAACAAGCGTTTTTAAGTTTTTTAAAGACTTTTTATTGATAAAAAATTTGTGGAAAAAGAATTCTAAAAATTCAAAAACCCTTTTTTTTAATTTCCGAGTTTTATTTTATTTTTTTAACACGCTTTTATTAACTTGGGTTGTAACTATCTATCTATCAATCTATCTATCCATCTGGCTATCTATGTAACGGAATCTTTGAACCTAATTTTAACCAACTTCCAGCTATTCGATTTCTTTGAAACTTTGCACACGTATTAAGGACCCATGACAATGCAATAATCTGCAAACAGTATCCCGTTATCCTGCTTTGGATCGCCAGGAAAAAAAATCCATATTATTATAACCACTGCTTGATACCACCAAGTGTCATCTGTCACCTGTACGTCCCAGTGGTACCAACCACCGGCCATTTCAAGAGTTCGATCTGAATTGATTTTACTCAAATTTTATATTAGGGTATTTTCAGAAAGTAAATCTGAAAAACTTTGCTAATCTTGACAAAATGGCGAAAAAATTTTTTAGTGAATAAACTGGAGCATTTATTTTTAAAATTAATTGATATAACGAATTAATAATTAATAGTTTAAAAAACTAAAAAACACGCTTTTATATGCAACCGAACTAAAAATTAAAAAATAATTTTTCATTAAAAAAATATTTTCACTTCATAGTAAAAAGCGTGGGGTGCATTTTACTATTTCTTCATAACTTTTCCATCATAGATATTGGCAAATATAATAATTATAACATTTAATATATTAAGCACCCCACGCTTTTTACTATGAAGTGAAAATATTTTTTTAATGAAAAATTATTTTTAATTTTTAGTTCGGTTGCATATAAAAGCGTGTTTTTTAGTTTTTTAAACTATTAATTATTAATGACTACAATTTTTTGCATATATTTTTAGCGCCGAATTTAAATAAATAATTTTTTAGGCCATGATTGCATCCATAGAGTATTCTAAGTTGAGAAGGAATGCATTTACGTTTATTTATAGGTTTTTATCCATTTCATATAAAATGTGATAATACTGAAGATTGTACACTTTAGCCCTCACATATGTTAAAGATTAAAAATATAACCCTAAAGATACTTACCAGGAAGGGTATCTTCTCTAGGCCTAAAATATCCCCGATGTTTAGAACACTTTTGATTTAATGCTAATATTTGATTTGCACTTAGACCTTGGTTAAGGTAAAACTAAAAGAAAATACAGGAAAGTTAACATTATAACTGGGGCCTTGAGATGCAAAGTGGCCTAACCCACAATTTTATAAAAACGCGTTTATTACAGTAAAGTTATCTGTTATTTAAGTAGTAGTATTATACAGAGTTGGGTCGAATAATGAATATCTGAATACTTGAAAGGAAAAAATTATTCGAATACTCCGTATTCAGGAACACCCGGAATCGGTATTGGAATACTGGAAAAAAAAGATTCGAATAATATAAAAAGAAAAAAAACGATTATTAAAAATTTGAAGAGCTAAAAAAACAAAAAAAAGCTCCTCACCTCACTTTTCCTTACTTTCTTTTTGTTCCCTTTTGGTATTCTACTCGTGACAATTTTGGTATTCGAATACTGCTTACACATTCAGATATTCGAATACTCGGGACGCCGGTATTCGTATACTCAAAAAAATATTCGTCGACTACTTCAAAAGTATTCGAACACAGAATCCCGATTACTAACCATTATTACCGAATACCAAAGACACAAATGTATTCGAATACTATTCGAATACCGGCAAAATGTATTCTGATTACTATTCAGAATACTGAGTATTCGAATACGACCCAACTCTGGTAGTATAGCATCATTTTAAAAAATAATTTTTGGTCAGCTGATTTTTTAAATATTTTGTTCTTTTTCCTCTTCTGGATAGACCCTGGGCAGCCTGGGCTGTCTGGCTGGCAGTAGTGGTTGCTTTTATTAGTTCGCATCCTACCTGTACAGATAATAATCAAAGATTTTGAAAACATTTTAAGAAACCTAATTTTTAACTTCTTGTTTTAAGATAGGTTTACCAAACGTATTCTTTTTATTGCCACTTTTATCATTGCTCATTATATAAGATCTGCATTTTTTGACATATCAGTAACAGTCCTAAATCTCAAGGTGACAGCTTTAAATGTCAAGGTCACAGCTGGGCGCCAACGCAACCGCTACCGCCAGCCAGACAGCCGAGGATCTACCCAAAAAAGCAGGGAAAACAACATATCAAAAAATCAGCCAACCTAAAATTCCTGTTTTCCCGACGTTGCTACCTTCCGGACTATAGTTTTGGATGCAACCTTCGACTACCGATTAGTAGATATCCCGTGTTTTGCAAAATAATGCGATATCCTTTTACATTGCTAATTTTAAAGTGGGTTTTCTCATTTGTAGAATTTCGGGCTTAGGCCACTTTGCACCTCAACGCCTCAAATAATGTTTATATAATATATTTGCGTACCTAAATTTTATTTTCCTTACAATGCTGCTTTAAAAAACATTAATCAAATTAAACAGACAACATATTTAAATATAGTAGGTAAAGAAAAAGTATAAAGTTAAAAACTATTGTTTCTTGTATTATTACATTTTGTTAAACAATGTAAACTTTTAAAATGCTTAAAGATTGTTTTACCAGTTTCAAACAGTATCATAGTAGTCATAGACATATATTAAACGAAGCATTTCACCAAGCAATTCTTTGGTCCTGCATGGATTGACTTGAAATTTTAACGGAGGGTAAGGAATACCTCAAGGATCCAAATCCACATCGTGTCCAAGAATATGTGGGCAATCTCTCGGATTCATATAGAATACATAAAAATAATGTGACAAGTTCATATAAAATATTTTCCCAAAGTCCCGCTTCCCAGAGATATGTGCCCTTAAAAGACGCCACTAAAAATCGGTTTTCTTGAATAACTTTTTCATTACTTAAATAATGAAATAATTTTTTAAAATGATAAACACCAGTTAGGACTCCTTAAAATGGTATCCTTGTAAAACATTTGCCATCCTTAGTTCGCCAGAGGCGGACTAACCCTTACACAATAATACTAATTATTTTTATACTTTTTATAATAGAGAAATGAAATAAGTATTTGTGAGTAGCTTAAATCCTTACCTGGAATAAAGGTACTCTTATTAAATGGCAATAAATAAAAGCGTTTTCGAGAAAAACAACGTTTTGATTAAATAGGGTTATATTTAATAATATTGTTTGTCGATTTGACATAGGCTTCTTCTTTTATTATGCATTCTCTAGCTTTATTATCAAAGATTATGGCACCCTTCACAATGCTGCAAAAATTATTTTTTCGTAAAAATAAAAAAAAATTATAAGTTTTTTTTAATACATTTGCAACAGAATAACCAATAATAGTTTTTAGATGTCCCTACTAACCAAAAACTTGTTTTTGTCGAAAACGCTTTAACTTATTGACATCTAACACGAGTACCTTTTTTAAGCTAAGGATTTAAGCCACCCAAAAATACTTATTTCATTTCATTATTATACAGGGTGTAAAAATATTTGACAACATTGTGTAAGGGCTACTCGGCCCCTGGCGAACTAATAAAGGCAAATGTTTTACAAGGATACCATTTTAAAGAGTCCTTACTTGTATTTATCATATTAAAAAATTGTTTCTTTATATCAAGTTCTATAAAAGGTATTAGAGAAAACCGATTTCCAGCGGCGCCCTTTAAGGACACATATCCCTGTAAGAAGGAGCTTTAGGAAAAAAAAATTGAAACTTGTCACATTATTTTTACGTATTCTATATGAATCCGAGAGATTGCCCACATATTCTTGGACACCCTGTATATCAAATCAAAGGGCGCCAAAATCCTAAGGATAGTTGGGGGTGATTTTTTTAATTATATTTTAACCACAGAAGTCAACTAAAAAAGTGATTTTAAGCATTAAATGTGCCATAATTTTTTAGAGAAACTAATATTTTTTCGTTTTTCGACGAAAAAATCGACTTTAATGTTTTTTTCTCGAATAACTTAATAATTCTGCATGTTCTTAAAAAACCCTAATAAGCAAAATTGTAGCTTTTTTAAATACAAAAAAATTATTTCGTTATAATTTTTCTACGACCAATACGAACCGAGATACGGCGTGTTAATTGTTAGCTTTTTTCATCAAACGCAAAATTTGATAGATTTAAAGTAAAATAACGGAAAAATACTGCATTTTTCGAAGAGAAACTCACAAAGTCTTTGTAGTACATTATCAGAACTTTTTTGCCTAATTTCAGATTTTTAATGTCAAAATACTATTATTATTTTGGCGTGTGGCTATCGTTCGGGTCGTATCGGACTATATATTTTTGTTATCCCTAAATTATTTTCTTCAAAATAGAAAAATAGGCCACGCTCGAAAATGGTAAACTGACGTTTTTTTTGAAGCCCCTTTGTTTCCTTTACGTCACTCTCAAATTGTCAGGTTAGTGAAATATACACTGTTTAGCATGTAATTAACTTACCCTATCTTAGTCTGACGCAAAAATTTTGCTCTATACATTTTTTTGATAAAATGTATAATTTTAGTGAGTTATTCGCGAAAAACCCATTAATACGTCAATTTATCGTCTAAAAATTGTTACTGTCAATTGCGAATAACTTGAAGAATATTAGCCCCAAGATGAGGCGACAACCAACCCCAATATTTTGGTGCCCTTCGGTTTACCAATATAGATTTTGATCCATGGGCAATTTCCTACCCTCCGTTAAAATTTTAAGTAAATTCAGGCAGGACCAAAGAATTGCGAGGTTTTATCTTTTTGAGGTTTATTTCCTGTGCAGGGTGTTTAATTTTCGATGGTTTTACGGGGTATCTCGAAAACCGTAAGGAATATCAAAAATCTAATATGGGACTCCCGATCTCTTTTTTTTGAGAAAACAACTATAGTGAAAACAGTTCATGGCTATTGCGATCCATCTCGGAGCTACAGGGTGATTTTCGGATTTTGCCCATTTTTATAATCTTTTTTAACTCGTTTGCTATTAAAGTTGTGAAAAAACTTTAAATAGGTTAATTATGTAGCTTTTTCGAAGAATATTGTGGTGTAATTAGTTTTCTTCTTTATTGGTTAGTTTTAAGAAAATTACCCAACTTATGTTTTTTTCTTATGGAAACCTGTATATTTTTTCTGTATTTATTAAGCTTCTTTCGGTTTTTAAAAATATATATAAGTATGCATTTTTATTTAAAGTTTTACCGAAAATTAACCTTTTTATATTATATTTTTTTATAGAATGGACACTGGACTGAAAATGACAAAACAAACGTATTTTTCAATACTCTTTTTTGGTTCCGCTACCTCAACTTGATATTTTATTAAAAATCAATTTTAACATTTTTACTTTATTTAAGTAAACCAACCTAAGCTTTAATAAAGGTTTATGCAGTTTTTATAAAATATTTCGAACACTTGCAAAAATAAAAACAACATAACAATAGACAAGTTAAAAAAGTATGATGCTATTATAGAAAAAGCACTATTACACAAAAAAATATAAAATTTCCTAAATGAAAATAAAATAAATACACATCATAGAACACTATAATTTAAAAATTTATTGTAATATTGTTTTTTGTGATTTTAAGTATAAATTCTTTGATATTAAATGTTTTATAATATGTATTTATTTTAATTTAGTAAATATAACTTTTTTTCTGTGGTAGTGCCTTTTTATGAAAAGTTATATTTTTAAAAGCTTAGCCAAGCAAATGAAAATACCCTGTAAATATAAGAGTTAATTGTTAAAAAATATTCGTTAGGGTAGCGAAACCAAAAAGTAGGTAGGTTTGAAATAGTATATTAACATTACAAGTGTGGAAAATGACTAATTTCACATGAGTGGGAATATCACCATACACCCTCGAGTGTAAAAAGTCATTTTCACACGAGTACTGTACACTATTTTTCCTACGACCACAAATTATTCACCAAAAAAAAATTAATGTTTGTCTTTACAGAAAAAATAAATAACAACTGAGGACTTTGCAACACTAGGGTGATTTTTACTTTGTAACACTAGTGTGATATGTACTTTTCCTCACTGCTATATTATACTGTTTTGACAATATTTTTACATCGAAAATCACCTACCCTAGAAGCATTATATAACTATTATCATTTTGGAATATAAAAAGGCCCTCACTTAATAAAAATTAAAAATAAATTAAATAGGTAATAACGGTAATAGTTTGATACGGTTTTCTGCTATTTTAAGGGTTTTTTAAAAATTATTGATACTTACATATTTTAGACACTCTTCTAAACAAAACGTAAGTGGCGCATATCCAAAATATTCCGTTTTTTAAAATATCAGTAAACAAACTTACGGGACAGGGGAGTGAAAAGGGGTCCTGGGTGGGGTAAAATTGGTAAAACGAGTTAATGAAACTGAACATCACATGTAAAATTAAGTAAAAATTACATTTTTTCTCATATTTTTGAGAAAAAATATAAAAATATGAAAATTGTAAATGCATAACCTAAAGTCCTAAAAGTAAGAAAAAACGACTACTAAACGTCCGTTATACCTTGCAAAATATGGAAAGCATTTGGCAAGGTCGGAAGGGTCTGATTCTATTTATGAATGGATAAAAGAAAGTGGATTCATAAAGTGTGTATTAGCCTCAGGTTTAATTAAGGGGTTAAAAAAAGATTTAACTAGTTGTTTGAGTACACGAAGATAGAGATAAAGGAATTTGATCTATAGGAGTTTTTCTCTGGCGCTTTAGGTTGAACGGTCAAGCGGCAAGGCTGCCTCTATAAAGTGCGTGCTCAAAGGTAGGAGGGAGATTTTTAATTTGATCTACTTACCTGACAACACTGTGCCACAGAGCGAGCAGTCAGTGAAAGTTGTATTTTGTGGTTATGTCTATTTTTGTTTGTTTTTATTTTTTCGGAAATTTTATTATTACTCTTTTTAATATTAGAAGAAAGCTTATACTGTGTAGTAACTTAACGTTAATAAGATGATTTTCGCTAATTTGGGTTCTACTGTTTAAGGTAAGTAAAAGTTTTTTACTGTCACTACAATAAATATGTCACTTGCAAAACCAATAGCAGTTTTTAGATTGACATCATAATATATATCACACGAGTGTTGTAGTACTTTGCAACACTAGTGCTGTAAAGTAATTTGCAACACTAGTGTGATATAACGCATTTTCTATGCATGAAACCAGTGTGCTATTTGCTATTTTCACAAGTGGTCGTTGGAAAAATACTGTTTTGTCATTTTCAGTCATGGCCTTCTCTAAAAAAGAAAAATTTATGGAAAATGCTAATTTTCGGTAAAACTTTAAACAAGAAATACATACTTATATATATTTTTGAAAAGCCGAAAGGGAGCTTATTAAATACATATAAAAATATACAGGATGTTCCATAAGAAAAACATAAGTTGGGTAATATTCTCAAAAACTAACCAATATAGAAAAAAAACTAATTACACCACAATATTCTACGGAAAAACTACAAAATTAACTTATTTAAAGTTTTCTCACAACTTTAATAGCAAACGAGTTAAAAAAGATTATAAAAATGGGCAAAATCCGAAAATCACCCTTTAACTCCGAGATTTTTTTTTTTTTTTTTTTTATCTTTGGACAATCCACGAAGGCTAAAAGCCTAAATACTAACGTACCGTGGGTGTCTTAAGCAGGGTAAGAGGAAGTTTGTTAACACGGGACTTAAAAACTTGAAGATTTGGAAGGAAACACCTCCGCTGGCAACAGGTTCCACAGTGCAAAAACTCTAGGGATAAAAGAACGAACAGAGCGGAAGTTCGGGGCCTGTCAATTGGGCTGTAGGGGATGCATACGCGCGGCGAAGGTTTCTCTGTTGGGAACTGCAAGAGGAGGATATACTGGACAATTCGTCGGGCAAACGTACAAAGTATCTATAGAAGAGCGATAGATCTCCCACAGCTCGACGATGAGCAAGAGAAGGAAGTCTTTGAGTAAGTAAAAAGTCATTAATAAGACTTAATAAGACGAACAGCCCTTCTTTGAATGGCATCAAGAATGCTGAGAGTTGTGGGGATGCCATTCCCCAGAACAATATTCCAGAGAAGGGTCGAATTTGGGACACATACAAAGTGTATAAGCCCAAGCGGAAAAATACTTTTAGCTCCGGAAGAAATCCAAGCTTTTTGAGAAACATAGGTATTATAGATACAATGTGTTTATGCCAGTTAAGGTTATTCTCAAATGTGATGCCACAAGGTTAAATGTGTCCCCGCTCTGCAAAACCTGGCCACTCATAAGCAAGAGTGAGTGTTTGATGATTTTTCGCGACAAGGAACACGATTGTGTTTTGGATGCATTAAATTATTGAATTTTTGGCGCCCCAATCCAATATCAAATTGAGATCCTGTGAAAGAGATATCTGCATCGCTCTGCGTTTGCTTTCCAAGTCGGTTGAGGTTGGTTTGGGAGCCTGAAAAGTGGAGGTGAAGGTACTATCGTCAGCATAACTATGAATGGGATTGGTTGTGGAAGAAGGTCGTTGATGTGAAGAAGAAACAAAGTTGGTGCTAGTACACTGAACCCTGAGGCACTCCAGCATTAATTTCGTGAAAGCTTGAAGAGTGGCCATCAACAATGACTGATATGCGTCGATTAGAAAGATAACTGGAAAGCCAAGAGCAGAGTTTAGTTGGAAGACCAGGAGGGAAGTTTTATTAGAAGCGCGTCATGCCAGACTTGGTCAGAAAGCTTTAAGATATATCAAGAGCAACGATCTGGGACTCATAGAAACTCAAGAGACTTGTTCCGTTGTGTGGAGACAGAGGAAAGAAGATCTGCTGTAGATCTCTTGTGACGAAATCCGTATTGCCTGTCATGTAAAATTTTATGTTTTCCAGGTACCTGAGAATTTGCGGGTTAATAGTTCTCCATTACTTTACAAAGCATTGAGCAGTGAAATAGGTCATAGTTGGATGGAAGAGATTTAGATCCCCTTTCTTGGGAATAGGCTGGACACGTGCAGCTCTCCAGCTGTCTGAAATACCCGTGTCATAAGAAATTCGAAGAAACCTGGTTAAAATAGGTGCAAGTTCAGGAGCACATTTTTAAAACGATTGCTGGTATTCCATCTAGCCCAGACGATTTCTTGGTGTTAAGAAGAAAGGATACGCTTAATGTGTTTTACCTTAAAAATAATATTGGCATTTGTGAGAATTTGGGGGAACAGTTAGGTGGATGATTGACAGATTGGATGAAGGGTTGAATTGGCGAAAATGATTGTTTGGCAAATATCGGCCTTTCCTTTAGATGTGAAATAATTTCATCTTCAAAGTTAATGGTGGAAAAAAAGAACTGGTACAAGAAATTTCTATGATGTTTTGGCAAAGGACCAGAAGGATTTACTGCCATTTGGTAAAGAGAAGAGTACTTTGTTTTTATATACGGTTATCAAGGAGTCCTTGGCGTCTGAGATTGTTTGGTGGTAGTGGTTTCTTGCTTCAATGCTGGCCAGTCGGTTCCTGGACTAGGATCCTGCATGAAACTTCTTGAGCCTGAACTTGCAAATTCTAAGCTTTGTCACATGTTTAGTGAACCAAGGTTTGTGATTAGAGGGTTTGATAGTTTCTTGGTGTGAGGTACATAGGTTTCAACGCCCAATGATTGACTCAGTCCCAGTTCACAGATTTCAGGATCCTGGGAAAAGCAGATGGTGTCCCAAGGGTACGTGGCAAAAAAGTCCCTAAAGGCCATCCCGAAGTCGGCTGATTGTAGTGCCATACGGTGCGTGATGGCATGTTCATTTACCTTAGGATGTACAGAGTAAGATACAGTAACCAAGCCATGATCTGAGCGACCTAGAGGCAGTAACAGATGCTTCATAAAGTTCAGGGTTAGAAGTAAGAAAAAGATCTAAGGGGTTTGAGCTATAATTTGGCACTCTAGGAAGGCGGTAGAGGTCTAATAAGGTTGGTAAGAGAGTTACTGACTGCGAAGATTTCGGCTGCTCTGCCTTGAGGGTCAGTTTTGAAAAACCTAACCAATCCTTATTGGACATTAAATCGCCAAGGGCCATTGGAAACTGGGAAATGATATTGTCGATCTTTGTTGAAGAAAGTCAAAGAATTCGACATAGGAACATCAGATGGAATCGGTACAAACAACGAATAAATTTAGTAGAAGACCTAAGGAAAGTTTGAGCCAAGGACGGGCCTACCCGATTCCAAGACTCGAGCACAAGCAGATCGCTGCGAACGTAAGCACACACGCTACATGTGGGCGAAAAGACGGAATAAGTTCGTAGCCTGGGAAGAGAGAAGGTGGCTGGTTGAAGTTTTAGAACTTATTTGTGTCTCCAGTTAGAAACAGTATGTGGGGCTTAGATGACTCAGGTGATGGTGAACGGAGTTTTATATTGGTGTTAGCCCCATATATTTGCAAATGAAATTAACCTTTTCGATGAAGGCCCCCGGATGCACCCCTCGCCCGGAAGTCGAATGGGTATTTTACCTGCCCGGAATGTTTTACTCCCAGGTGTGCCGCCATCATTTTACATAATTTTGGGTAAAAGGAAAAAAAAGAAAGAAAAAAGAAGGAAGAAGAAGAGCTGACTCCTTACCCAGAACCCGAAACGTCCGTTAGGACTTCACGGGTCCTTTGAGTGAGTGGGGTGGTATATCCTCAGGCGAGGGAAAGCTCCTCTACCACCTACCACCAGATGGATCGCAATAGCCATAAACTGTTTTCACTATAGTTTTTTTCTCAAAAGAGATCGGGAGTTCTATATTAGATTTTTATTCCTTACGTTTTTCGAGATATCCCGTTAAACCATCGAAAATGACACACCCAGTACTGTGTGTATTTAAAAAAATAAAATATTATAAGTACAAATAAATACCTTTTCACAGTCTTTACATGACCATGCTGGTAATTTCTGTCTCTCTTTCCCTCTAACCACTGGTTCAACTTCTAACTGATGTTCAGGGACACTAAACAAAAATAATTACAAACATGATGCTGTATAATCTGCATTTAATGTGGTATTTTCGGAATTATACAGGGTGTTTCCTAACTATGGTACGAAACTTAAGAGGGTGATTTTTATGTCTTTTTATGAAAAAATGTCCCAACTTGCCGATAGTTTTCAAAAAAGTAGGTATTCTGTAAATATCTTAAAAACCTTTTAACCGATTGAGATGAAATTCCGTATACTTATTTAACGTAATAGGGCACTTCTAAAGCCTTAACTTGATTAAAACAAACAAACACACAGACACCCAGTGGTGTCTCAGTGGGCACTAGTATAATATTGGCATATTACCAAGAAAAAAATACGCCATTGTCTTTTTATTAGGTTTTTATAGATTTTTCAGATTAAACAACAACACTTGTATTTTCTTGCTATCCCGCTTCGTTTTGGGAAAAAATGAAGCTACTTTAAGTTATTCTAAAAAGTAGCTCTTAACAGCACACCAATCAAAAATTTAAAAATAAACAATTTTGTCCTTAGAAAATAAATCTTTTAATAAAATACACGACTGTATTTATTTTAAGGCAAATATTTGTTTAATTTGTATTTTTGCGTTTCATATCATGTTGTCTATAGGTACTTTTTAGAAGAAATTAAAGTAGCTTTAATATTTTTCTTGAAAACAAAGGTAGATACAAAAAAAATACAAAAGACTAAAAGGTCAAACAGTTTATTGCTTAAACAGAAAAAATTATTTAAACTTTATAAAAAGGCAGTGGCGTACTTTTTTGAAAATAATACTGGCTGTGGTGCCCACTGAGACGCCACTGGACCAAATAATCCTAATCTAGGCAAAGCCTTACAAGTACCTTATTACATTTAATAAGTGTTCCAAATTTTATTCCAATCGGTTAAAAGGTTCTTAAAATATTTAAAAGATACAGACTTTTTTGAAAACGTTAACGCCCTGTATCTTAGAATCAAGGCAAGTCTAGACATATGTTTATAGAAAGTTTTTTTATAAAAAGACATAATAAAAAAACACCTCCTTAAGTTTTCTACTGTAGTTAGGAAACACCCAGTATACTTAAAGCCACGTCCAGACTTGCAACAATTCGCCGTGCCGCTCCACACCACATACCCCGCCACATAGCGCGTACGTGGACTGAATTCACGTAGTTTCAAGGACTTGGCGAATGATTTGCCGGTGATTCAGAGCTTGTCGGTTTTTTGGCGTCAAAGGAACGCGCAAATAGATTGATTAGTTTTTTTTTAATATCTTTTGACATCCCACGAAGGCATATGCCTTAATACCAGAGTACCGTGGGTGCTGGGTTATTAGATGTTTAACCCATCGTTCCCCTGTTCCGTCAACGTTGTCCAAGCACTGAAACATGCAGTTATGCATTTCACAGTACCTTTTAGACAACGCGGTAGTGCCACCACGGTCGTTATTTTTAAATAACTACTACCTAAATATGTCTCCCCCGCTGGGAATCGAACCGTCGACCTCTGGCTTCGAAGATCAAAGCTCTGTCCACTGCGCCACGGAGGAGACGGATGTTTGGCGAATTGTTGCAAGTCTGGACGTGGCTTAAGAACTAGCACAGCAAATATCTACTCAATTCTATTTTTAGTAGTGCCCCGCTATTGCGGCGTTTAAAATACTTGTTTTTAACTTACTTTTTCTTAATCTCACTTACTTTTGGGCTTTAGCTAAAAACCCATTTAATCCTTTAGTAATATCTGTAGTGTCGTTATCATTTTCTTCCCCAACAATTGCACTATTTAAGGTGTTATTTGCTTCATCCTCTTCATCTTCAAAGTCTTCATATCTGTATAAAAAATATATATCCTCTTTTATTAAAGCATTAGTAAACATTAAAAATAGGTTTATTTATTTAAATAAATAATTACCCTATGTCTTTAACAATATCAGCAATCTCTTCAGCACTAATATCTAATTTTGAAAGCCCTGGAGTCTCCTCAGGTTTCAGGGCATCATTTCTTTCTTTTAGAGGGGAATTTGTGTTCAAATAACTAACCATGCGAGTGATGCCCATTAAGGAACCAGCTTCACTCGATTTCCCACTTGATGGATCACAATGATTCTCATCAGAGTCAGAATTTGGTTTTTGTAACCTAAAAAAAGGGTTCACTTAAAAATTGATTTACTTTCTATTTCTTACAAAATTCTGTTAATTTGATAAAAACATTAGGTACAAATAAAAGCTTCTAAAAATTAGATTTTTTGGTATTTGTCCAGAAAGTCGCGGGAACTCCGATTTTGATGAAATTTGGTATACAGGCAGTGGCGGCGCCTGCTTTTTTAAGTTGGGCGATACTCGGCAGAAAAATTGAGAGGGTGAGCAGCAAAATTTACAAGTGTAATATTTTACCTAACACATATTATACACATTGTACCAGCTTAATGCTTTTATTTAAATATCTTGTTGAACATTACCAGTTAGCTATAAGACATGGAACGTATGACTCAAAACTTTGCCTCTTAGGTTGACGTGTCAGTCTTGTTTGTCGTTGCTTTTCACTCCTGTCTCTTTTCCACATATTGGCAAAAATTGCCCAAGAAAGTTTTGAAGTCGCACGATGTGTATAGTGGGTGACACAGGATGTTGTTACTGACATTTATTTTAAGTATCTATTATAACCCCAAAATAACTTTTGGTTTATCCATTCTTTAATTTTAAATACAAATGCTCACTTTTTTTCTTTATTTTAATTCTTTATAGTTTTTTTTTTGTGATATGTAACAACTGACTCTATTTTATACTGTCGCCCAACGGAAAAACACCGTATGTGACATTTTTTTCAAAAATGAGTTTTTGATATTTTTGTATTCTGTTAGCTTAAATCTTTCTATTGTTGCAAAAAAATTTGATATTTTTATTTTAAAAAACCGCTTAAAAAAATAAATAAATCTTGTCACTTTGTATGTATGTTTAAAAACGGGGTTCTGAACTAAACAATAACTTCAAGAGATTTGCTAAGATCAGATAACTTTTAAGATTGGGATCAAAGATTATTTCTTCAAGTACTCTGTAATTTCGATGTCTTGAATATAAATTAAATAAATAATTTATGAACACGGAGTGGTATTTTTTTTAACTTTTGCTTTTTGCTCAATTTGCAGGTAGGCAAAAACAATTTATGTTGGGCGCTGGCCCAACTGGGCCTACCCCTAGCGCCGCACTGTACTCATCCCAAATTTAAAAGTTTTTTTTCAGAAATGTTTCATTCTCTAGATATCTATTATCAAAGTTGAAGTTCAAACTAACCTTATTTTCACTACATTCCCCCTTCTTTTGCACACAATTCTTGATTTAGAGCTAATGTGGCACACAATATTTAATTTAAGCCTTTTAAAACTGTGTGCCCCCATAGCCTACAATGATTGAAAATTATAAGATACTCAATTTAATGCAAAAAAAAAGTGTTAAAGACGTAGAAAAACGGGATTTTAAAAGGTGAAAATCAAATACTGTGAGTCAATATGGCTTTTAATCAAGAATTGTAAAAGAAAGAAAGGGGGAATATAGTGAAAATAGGGTTAGTTTAAATTTTAAATTTGATGATGGATATATTCAGAAAGAAACATTTCCAAACATTTTTTTTTCAGATTTGTGATCAGCGCCCCAAAAGACCCCTGTATACCAAATTTCGTTAAAGTCGGAGTTGTGGCTACTTTCAAGACAATTACCGATTTTTTTATTAACTAGGACTAGTTTGGTCCACATAGTAAAAACACTTAATTAGGGATCTGGTAGATAACCTATCTAATGGAGAAATTAAATTCGTAGCTAAATGGTACAAAAAAAAAATAGTAGGTAATACCTACTTAGCTACACAGTGTAATAGTCAAATTGTTTGGGACCGTGAAAAAGGAATACAATAAAACCCTAAAATGTTTACAAAGAAACAGACCTGCATTCTTTTTTTTCTTTGGCAATTTTACTCTTGTGTGTTGAAAACATTTGAGTTAAAGTTCCACTCTTCTCTTTTCTAATTCTCTTTTAGACAAGTATGATGCAGTTTTATCTTTTCTTTTGGGGAGCAAGATTGATACAGGAGTACACTGCACTATTGATAAGTCTATATCACAGTCATTTCTCACAGGTGTTAAAACCATAGTTTCTATTTTGGATCTTAAATTATTATCGTCTTTTTGTTCAGATTTATCTCTAAAATTCATATACAGTTCATATAACTTTTGAACAGAAGCAATACACATAAGTAAGGAAATAAGGAAAAAGAATAAATTATTTCAGGACTCTCATGAGGGCTAAACTTTAGTAAAACATTATTGTTTTATTTTAAATACTTTTTAATAATTGTGATTGACTGTCAGTGTTATTGTGATGTAACTGTATTTTTTTTTTTTAATTTTATTGAGTATAATGTTTAGGAAAATTTTAGAATATTTTTAAATGTTTCTTGTCTAATTAATGTAAATTGACGTGTAAAAACACTTATGTAGTGTAATTATTACCAATAAATAAATAAAATCTTAATAAGACAAAAATATCCTAAATCAGATTTAAACTAAAATCTGACAATAACTTTACTTACTTTGTACCACTGCTTTCAGTTTGTTTCAGTGGTTTATTTGGAGAATCACTATACTTTAAGAAATCCATAGAAGATATATTATCTATAGAATTTGTTCTCTCCCTCACTTCACCATTTTCTTGTAACTTGCTATCATCTTTTCGAGTTCCAATTAACTCCCTAAAAAATGTCATTGTAGGGGTGTTACTGTCTCTTGATTTTTGCTCTTTCCAAGATCGTTTATGTGAGTCATGATTCCGTTTTTTCTTTTAATCTCAGGACTGACACTTGCTCGAGAAATTGGCATGTCTTCATCTGATATTATTATGGATCCACTATCGTTTGAACCTGATAAAGGTACATCTACATTTTGAAACATTTCGGGACTATCAAAAGTTTTATTTTGGGACCAGTTTCTTGGTTGTAATACCTCAATTTTTGATCTGTTGAACTGAGTGTTTTCTGAAATATTGATAATTAAAATGTAGGTATACTGAAATGTTGGGTAATTGTCTAAAAAGTTAGAGCAACTCCGATTTTGACGAAATTTGGCATTTGGGGCGCTGATCATCAATCTAAAGGAATATTTTTTGGTAATATTTCATTTCCGAGATATCCCTCATTAAAGTAAAAAATCAAACTATTATTATTTTTACTATATTTCCCTTCTTTTTGCACACAATTCTTGATTTAAAGTTAAAGTGGCCCACAATATTTAATTATCACCTTTTAAAACACAGGTTTTCTATGTATGTTACACCATTTACCAAAAAATTACAAAGGTTCCCTTTAAAAACGCAGCAAGCCATGCATGCACTGCTCCAGCGCATCCACCATAACTCTCTAGGATTGAAAGTGAAGCAATGCCAATTTAAAAAACAAGTGTTAAAATACATAGAAAATGGAATTTTAAAAGGCAATAATCAAATATTGTGTTCCACTTGAGCTTAAAATTAAGAATTGTGTATAAAAAGAAGGGAAAATAAAGTGAAAATGAAGTTAGTTTAATTTTTAACTTTGATGATAGATATCTCGGGAATGAAATGTTTCAGTAAAAAATTCGGTGGGATTTGTAATCAGTGTCCCAAAAAGATCCCATATGCCAAATTTCGTCAAAATGAGAGTTGCTCCCACTTTCTAGACAATTACCAAATATTGAATTACAATAATTTCTTACCTTTTTCATTATTATTATTATTACTATTTCTGCTGCCTGAAGACTTTAATGCGCTAAAAACATTAGAATAAATAAATAAACATAAAAAACCTTTCTTCATACTTACGCTCTAAGTTTTTGTTTATTTTGAGCTTCGGTCACAGTGTTCCTTATATCTGACACATCCCTATCCACTTCAGCTTCAATATCTAGAAAAACCAATTTCCTAAATAAAGTTTATAAGTAAACATTGGGCTTTACATACTTTTAATCTCCTTTTAATACAGAATAACATCATCGACAGCTTTTTCAAAACAGGGATTGATTCTTCCTCCCAAACATTGGCTACATTTTCGTCAAATATTTCTTTCCACTCTTTGTATGCCTTTAAATCAATCATTGTGCCATTAATCTATTTAAAAAAATTATTAATATTCAAAGAAAGCACTTCATCTGGGAAAACTCAACATTTAACGGAAAAACGTCACCAAAATTATTAGATTGGAAAATTCAAAACAAAGGGCAGATCAAAGTCGGTCTACATAAGGTCACGACATTCGGCCATATTGCTTTGACGTGTTATGACGTCACATCTCCCATTTTTCGGCCATGTTGTTCAGTGCCGGAGATATACAGTTTCTTGTATTATTAGAAAAACCGTTTAGACAACAGTTTTTAATTATTAATAAGTTGTAAATTCTTTTACTTTAAATAAAAAACATTTGGAATTACATCTTTCAACAAATATCACTTCTAAAACAATGCAAAATGAAATGCGCAAATTCTAGACGCCACTGGATTGATCATCAACTTTGATTTTACCCAGTTTTGCCAACTTTTCTCCGTGGAGTGCCCTTCCTTGCGTCCCCGACCTAGAACTGCCTAAAAGTTGAGGATATGTCGCAACCTTATACATATAAAACTAACCTTGGGGCAGATGTCAAAAATTGGCCAGGGTTATTGCTACTTATTTTATGTCCTAAATAAATGACATAAATGTACTAATATTTTCTTTGCCTAAAGCTTTAAAGCCTACTGTCCATGAGAGCGGTTTTCCGCTCGCGGATAATAATTCAGCGTTGTGATTGGCAGGAAAAGCATTATAAATTTGCACTAACCAATCACAACGCTAAAATATCATCCGCGAGCGGAAAACCGCTTTCATGGACAGAAGGCTTTAATAGCTATTTACGTTACTAGACCGGAAAATGGTATTTTACGGGTCGACGAAAACATTTACAGGGCGAGCCGTAGGCGAGTCCTGTAGTTTTGAGGAGACCCGTAAAAATTATTTCCGGTCGAGTATCGTACATAATTTTTTTTTAATTGACCGGAAAAAAACTGTGTAAATTTTTAGTGTTATATTTAAACGACAATAAGGCAAGTACAACAGGATTTTTTGATATCAGGGACCGGAAAGTAAATGAGAGACCGGAAAGTAAACTAGGGACCGGAAAGTAAACTAGGGACCCGAAAGTAAATTAGTCCTGTAAAATAGCATTTTCCGCTTAAAAATTGAGTGGAAAATTCAATTTTCCGGTCAATTAAAAAAAAGTTATTGTCGCGAATGCAAATATTTCTTAGTTCATATACCCGGAAAATGTGATTTCCGATGCTTATAGGTAATTACTAGGGCTGGCAACCGAAACCGGTTTTCGGTTAACCGCGGTTTTGGCCAAAATCTAAAAACGGTATTCGAAAACCGGTTTTGAATACCGGTTACCCGGTTAACCGGTGTTTGAAAACCGGTTTTCGAATACCGGTTAACCGGTTTTGAAAACCGGTTTTCGAATATCGGTTAACCGGTTTTAAAAAAGCGGTTTTCAAATACCGGTTTTTCGGATAATCGGTTTTCGAATACCGGTTTTTTGGATAATCAGACCAAAATCAAAAAGCGGTTTTTCGAATATCAATTAATAGGTTTTTGGTTGATTGCGTTTTATATCTAAAAAAGAAAAACCGTTCATTTTGTAAAATCGGATATTGGTTGACAGATTATTAATGGTATTATTTAATAATACACTAAATTAAAATTTAAAAATCACCACTTTTCCTTTTCTGTTTTTTTTTTATTAAGCAATAAACCAAGAAAAACACCGAAAACAGAATACCAATTTTAAATATAGAGGAAAAAATAAATTTCGTATGTATGTATGAAACTTTTACATCACCTTTTAGAATCTAGCATTTTATTAACAGGGATGTTATATTTTTATTCTTATTTTTATTTAACCAATTTCTTTTGAAGAATATTCTAGGATGAATAATGATTATCAGAGTGGCTTTCCAGTGACGCAAATAGAGCGCTCCGGAGTAGCTCAAGAGCATTTCGTTCTACTTTATGGCGTTCCAGTGACGGAAAGTGTTATGCACCTGAGCTACTCCGTTTTTCTTTTCCCTTGCCCCTCATGCACCAACCCCTCTTTTGGTTTTTGTGGTTCAAACGTGTTTTTTTATGGTTAAGGATGGATTTTTTAAAATTATTTATTTAAAATGGAATTAGATATTAAAAAGAGATTATTATTATAAAGCCAAGAAAGGTTAAAAACAACGAAATTTTAAAATTTCTTAAAGTATCACTCTTTCCTTGTCTAAGGATGCGTTCCAGTGACTAACTTTTTGGAGCAGTTCAAGAGCTTCAAGCCCTGGAGCGTGACGCACAAAAATTTTCGTCACTGGAAAGCAACCCAGTTAACACCACAGCTCATGGGCAAATCCGTAATCAACGCAAAAACGATTAACAGAGAATAATTACTTTCTGATTTTCTGTTAACTGTGGTTTAGAAAAGCCTTTTCGGTTTTGAGAACCGTTTTCGGTTTTAAAGACCGTTTTCGGTTTTCGGTTTTAAAACCGATTTCGGTGTATCGGTTTTAAAAACCGGTTTCGGTTTTTGGGTTTTAAAAACCGGTTTCGGTTTTTCGGTTTTAAAACCGGTTTTTAAATATTCGGTTAACCGGTTTTAACCGAAACCGTTTTTTTTAACTGGTTAACCGGTTTTGTTTTTTCCAGTTTTTGCCAGCCCTAGTAATAACTGGGTAAATAAAAGGGGCTTGCTCTTTCAGACCAATTATCAGGCAGTATTGTTGCTGCGATGCCAAAGTAATGCCCAACGGCTTTCGCTCGTTAGATCAATCAGCTAGCCTCTCCTATACTTGAGACCAAACTTCAATACCTGGTTGGTGAAAACACCACCATACAGCATCTCATCGATTTCACTAACTTACGGAAGTTCTCCCAGCTCCAGGTTTAAAAGTATTGGACCATCCACTGTATAGCCCAGATCTAGCACCATATAACGTTGGGTTATTTTCCTACATGAAGAAAATAGCGTATAGTATACTAGCTTTTATGACATATGTAAATCTGTAGCAAAAGAAAGAAGAATTTTTAGCAACCTATGTTTGAAACATCATTAATAAGTGATATATTTTTTTAGGGGAGGACCCAGAGCAGGAGATTTGATTCATTTAGGCGCGAAGTTCGCACCCTGTATGAGACTGGATGACAAGATCACACAACAGATAGAGAAAACGAGGAAAAAGAGAAAGAAACTGCTTGCTGTATTAGAAACGATGATTCGGGGTGTGTGCAGTCTTCGCAAGCAGATTGTTCGGTAAGACTAGAAAAATATAATTTTGAAAATTTCTGTGATATTTGAATATTTAATGTGAAATTATGTGAGATATTTAAAACAATTAACTAAGTTTTCTTTTTTAAATAATATTAATATGTAATTAATTTCTTGCTTTCCTTTGAAGGTGAGAGGATTAAGACCAACGGTAAGGATTTTTAAAAAGTGTGATTACTTCTTTTTTTTTTTTTTTTCTTGAAAAGAAATTATTGTTTCGTATTAACTTAGGCACTAATATTTAGAGCTGTAAACTGGCAAAACTTTTTAATAAGTAAATAGTCTGGGGAAAAAATGAATATGTAGAAAATGCCATGTAAAAAACCTTTATGAGTAGTTTTAAATTTAGTAAAACATGAGCTATAAGAACTAATGGCGGATTTTATTAAAACTTGATCTTTTGTTTAGTTGATGTCGCGTTTACTGTTACATTGCATAAATTCATATTTAAATGAGTTGGAGTAGGCATCCAAACAAAACAAAGGTGATTTTTTTAACACCTTATGTAGTGTAGTAAAATGGAATACTTTATCCTCATGATAACTATCAAAAATACAATATTTTTTAACGGTAGTAGAAAAAGTTTATATTTGAATATAGTATAGATAGTGCTAAAATTTAACCTTTTTTTAATTTTTTGCCTTACTTTTTGTGAATATAAGAATTTTATATACAGCAACAAAAAAATTGTTTTTAAACCATTTTTTATTTCGGTAGAAAACTATTTCAACTTGGAAGAAATGGACATCTGGAGAATCCGGTCCTGGAGGCCGAATTTCTGGATCCGTTTGTGGTTTGGACCCCAAGTAAGTATCCTGGATATTTAATATAAGCAATTTAAGGTAACAGTTCGATATAGCGGTTTTCGCTATTATAAGAGATTTTGAAAAATTATTTTTCAGGGCGTTTCTATAAGTCGATTATGACACAAATCTGGGTGCGCGTTTTCCAAAATCCGTTTCTTTAATTTATTATTAATAAAAACATATTACGGGATGATGGAGTGAACAGGGGTGCTGGGTGGGGACGAAACAGTAGAAATCCTACATTAAACGCCCAAAAACACTATTTCACAGTACACACCGCACTTTCTGTTTACAAAAATGTCCAAAAAATTGTTTAAAAAAATAAAAATAAATAATAGTACAACAATCCCGTCATGGCTGTCACTGCATAAAAAAGAAGAGTTTGCAATAGAACTGTAAATGTCTTGCGATGTTGTCAAATAAAGTGAGAAAGTGTCAATAGCTTAAAAAAAAGGAAGATACAGGACAAAATTCATATGAAACATTAAGTTATTTTTTTCTTTCTATTATAATTTGTAGAGAAAAAAAGGAAAATACCTAAACATAAAGAAGGAGGCATTTCTACAAAAAATACCATTGTTTCTCATGGAAATGATGGATAATCCCCGAAATAGGCTTGGTGTTAATTCTTCATAAGAAGTTTGGCAACGCTGCTTCTATCAAGACTGTCATTTTTATAATGACGAACTTCATGTTATCAGCTGACCAAAATGAATTTTCCTTCTTTAATTAATGGCGGAAGAAATATCTCATATGTGTGGGATAGTTTTTCAAAAAATTTAATACTTTTCAAAATTAATTTACATTTTTCATGTGCCCCGAGTGCAGTGTATTAATGTTTTCTTGTGTTTGACGTTGGATTTATACTGTTTTGTCCCCACCCAGCACCCCTGTTCACTCCACCGTCCCGTAAATATGTTTTTATTAATAATAAATTATAGAAATGGATTTTGGAAAACGCGCACACAGATTTGTGTCACAATCGACCTATAGAAACCCCCTGAAAAAGTATTTTTCGAAAATCTCTTATAATAGCGAAAACCGCTATATCGAACTATTACCCAATTTAATATGCAATGTGGAACTTTTTTTTTATATATTATATAAATTAAATTAGTTTGTCACTTTATAGTTAAAAACCTATTAAAAAAAAATAAGATTCGTAAATTGACCAAATTTTTTTTGGAAAAAATGTCTTTTTTATTTTTTAAAAATGTTTATTTCAAATTTTGCACATTGGCCTAAAATTTTATTCTAAACATCTATTTCAAATAACTTTTTTAGAGATCGAGCCAACTAACCTCACTTTTGATATTTTAATTTAATTTTTTATTCATTATCTCCCCAACGGACGCCCATGAGCCGAATGTCATTATTCTTTGGTTACTCGATAAGCAGAGTGATGCACTGCCAAAAAAGTTTTTTATATTTTCAAAATATTTTTTTCCATATATGTCCAACTCTTTGGCGGTGACTGTATAATATCTTAGGGTAATTTTCTAGAAACCTGCAGGAAACTCCGACTTTAATCGAACCATATTCCCCCTTCTTTCTGCATCACAATTCTTGATTTAAAGCCAAAGCGTCAGCAAAACATTTGATTTTTCACCTTTTTAAAACCCCCGTTTTTCTACGTTTTTTCATTATTTTTGCATTAAACTGCGTGGCTTTTCTTTTGATAATGCGGTAACCAGTTACATACACATAGGGCTTGCATAGCGCACTTTCGGGATTAAAATATGATTCGAAGTATAGCGATGCAATTTAATGCAAAAAAATAAAGTAAAATACGTAAAAAAACGGAGTTTTAAAAGGTGAAAATCAGATATTGTGTGCCACTTTAGCTTTAAATCAAGAATTGTGTGCAATAGAAGGGGGAATGTTGTAAAAATAGGGATTAGTTTAAAACTTCTAAGTCTGATGATGAATATCTCAAGAACGAAACGTTTCCGCCAAGAATTTTTTTCAGATCTTCGTGATCAGCGCCCCAAAACCCCGTTACCAAATTCTCAGGTCAAAATCTGGAGTTGCCGCAGGTTTCGTAGAAAATTACCTATCTTAGTTTGATGATTTTAAAACATTATTATAAAAACAAATTAATTTTGAAAAATAAAATAAATATGAAAATATAAAAACTGTTTTCTATTAAAATTTAAAATGCGGATTTATTGATGACTGATTTGTTTTGATTGATTGAATTTTTACAATATCATTTTTGTTTTTATACGCCAAACAAATAATATGTTGGCGTTATGTATTACTTTTTACAAAGGAATATTTTAATAAAATCGAATAATGAAATCATGAAAATATTTTTAACGCAACTCTTCGTATGACTAAATAAAATAGAAAAATGCCTGTTATTACAATATAAACAATATTTATTTTCCTACGACCACATGTGAAAATAGTAAATAGCACACTGTTTTCATGCATAGAAAATGCCTTATATCACACTAGTGTTGCAAAGTACTTTACAACACTAGTGTTGCAAAGTATAATATAAAGCTGTCATCGCTGTCATTGTTATTTAAAATAAATTTGGAGTTATCAGGCTGTTAATGGGATTTACATTGAAAAAGCCATGCAATATTTTTTAATGAGGACCATTTTTAATTCTAAAATGATGAAAAGCTACTAGGTAGGTGATTTTTGATATAAAAATATTGTTAAACAGTATAATATATCGCAGTAAGGAAATAGTATATTACATTACAAGTGTGGAAAATGACTAATTTCACACGAGTGGGAATATTGTAGCACGAGGCGTTAGCCGAGTGCGACAAACCCACAGTGTAAGAAAGTCATTTTCACACGAGTACTGTACACTATTTTTCCTACGACCACAAATTATTCACCAAAAATAAATAAATTAAAGTTTGTCTGTTCAGAAAAAATAAAAAACAATTGAGAACTTTGCAACACTAGGGTGATATTTACTTTGCAACACTAGTGTGATATATACTTTTCCTCACTGCTATATTATACTGTTTTGACAATATTTTTACATCGAAAATCACCTACCTAGAAGCATTATATAACTTTTATCATTTTGGAATTTAAAAAGGCCCTCACTTAATAAAATTGTATGGTTTTGTTAGGTAATAACGCTAATAGTTTAATACGGTTTTCTGCTATTATAAGGGTTTTTTAAAAATTATCGATTCTTACATATTTTAGACACTCTTCTAAATAAAACGTAAGTGGTGCATATCCAAAATATTCCGTTTTTTAAAAAATATCAGTAAATAAACTTACGGGACCGGGGAGTGAAAAGGGGTGCTGGGTGGGGTAAAATTGGTAAAACGAGTTAATGAAACTGAACATCACATATAAAATTAAGTAAAAATAACAGTTTTCCTCATATTTTTAAGAAAAATATAAAAATATGAAAATTGTAAATGCATAACCTAAAGTCCTAAAAGTAAGGAAAAACGACTACCAAACGTCAGTTACCATGCAAAATATGGAAAGCATTTGGCAACGTCGGAAGGGTCTGATTCTATTTATGAATGGATAAAAGAAAGTGGATTCATAAAGTGTGTATTAGCCTTAGGTTTAATTAGGGATTAAAAAAAAGATTTAACTAGTTGTTTGAGTACACGAAGAAGAGAGGAAGGGAATTTGATCTATAGGCTTTTTTTCTCTGGCGCTTTAGGTCGAACGGTCAAGCAGCAAGGCTGCCTCTATAAAGTACGTGCTCAAAGGTAGAAGGGAGATTTTTAATTTGATCTACTTACCTGACAACACTGTGCCAGTCAGTGAAAGTTGTTTTTGTGGTTATGTCTATTTTTGTTTATGTTTTTATTTTTTCGTAAATTTTAATAAATATAAAATAAGATGATTTTCGCTAATTTGGGTTCTACCGTTTAAGGTAAATAAAAGTTTTTTTACTGTCACTACAATAAATATGTCACTTGCAAAACCAATAGCAGTTTTTAGAATGACATCATAATATGTATCACACCAGTGTTGTAAAGTACTTTGCAACACTAGTGCTGTAAAGTACTTTGCAACACTACCCTAGTGATGCAAAAGTTTTCAATTGTTTCTTATTTTTTGCGTGAAAGCAAACAACTTTTATTGTTTTTGGTGAATAACTTGGTCGTAGGAAAAATAGTGTACATTACTTGTGAAAATCACTTTTTACTTATGGGTTTGTCGCACTCGGCTGACGCCTCGTGCAACAATATTCCCACTCGTGTGAAATAAGTCATTTTCCACCCTTGTATGTAATATACTATTCTAGACTGGGGTGATTTGATTGAAATTGATGAAAACTTGATATCTATTGGTGCCTAAACGGTGAGGTTTATCCACTTTAATAAAAGAGTACCTTATTTTTTAAGTTTTTGATTGTCTATAAAATGACGCACCCACTTTGCGATATCAGTCAAATAAAAAGTTATGATGTAAATAAATTTTAAGTTTTAGGTGAAGTGCCCTCTGGCGGTATTTAAAAAAAGCACTTTCATTCAAAATTTTAGAATCTGCAGAAGCTCGATTTGTGTGCCAAATATCAACTGGATTGGTTAAAAAATAAATGCAAAATGGCGAAAAACATAAAAAATAAAATTGAACTTTGACGGCTTGTAACTCGAAAACGAATGACATTTCTACCCTTATTTTGTCAAGTAGAATCACCCCTTAAGAATCGTAATCGATTTTTGAATCACCCTGTATAAATAATATTTAATCACCAGAAAAAAAAGCAGCTGGTTGGTAGTTATTTTTCACGACATCGTTTATCATATATGTTGGTGGTAGGGAACTCTTTGATGAAACCTTACATTTTGTGGGCCAAATATTTTTTCGGTTTATATAGATAATTATCTTGAAAATAAGTAAACAGCGAAAATCCCTGTTGGTAATAAATTGTTGATATCTGTCCAAATCAACACAACTCAATTCCTGATAGCCCTGTATGCTACAACCAACAAAAATTGTTGTAAGGAAAAAGTTGGGCGTCTCGTCAAAATAAAGCTACGAAAAATCAGCTTGTTAGTAATGACTTGAAAAAATGGTTCAGGGATCTCTAACTAAAATTTTAAAGACCTCTAAGAAAATACCGCATTTGATATATATATCTCTTATAGTTTTGGAAATATGGTCATTCATTTAAATGAACGTTGTTAGACAATTTTTTATATATAAGTGATAACTAAATTTGTTTTTTCTTCTTCTAGATATTGTGATGCCCCAGCCAGTGTTCACCCCTACGAATGGCCTGACGACATAACAAAATGGCCGATCTGTCGCAAAACAAACACGCAAATCTCCCAATCGGTGGCCAATCGCAGAGACAAAGCCGGGCCACGTGACAAGTTGGCGGAACACATGGTGTGCGAGGTGATCGGACACCCGTGCTGTATAGGAATCCACGGCCAGTGCCGCATCACCACAAGGGAGTACTGCGATTTTGTGAGGGGGACGTTTCATGAGGAGGCGTCGTTGTGCTCACAGGTAACGCTATTAAAATTGGCAACAGTGTACGGCGGATGCGGTAATGACAACTTGTAAATGGTCACGAGTCATGAGAAATTGATAGAGGTCGCTTCCTATTCGGATCTCGTTCTATTAGTTGGAAGTGTGGAGTACCACAAGGATCAGTATTGGGTACAATTTTATTTTTAATTTACATAAATGATCTTCCAAACATTAAACAACAGACTAAGTATACACTCTTTGCTGATGACACTACGGTAGCATTTGCAGCTGATAATATTGAAGGGGTGCTGGAGGGTTCTGTGGAGGCGCGGAACAGAACTGAGCAATGGTTTGCTGCAAATAGGTTGGTTTTAAACGACAATAAGACAAACCAAGTAATTTTCGCAATGAGAGATGTGGGTGATCTAAATGGGGGTGTGAGCGAGATTAGATTTTTGAAAGTTTCCTTAGAACTTCAATGGGGCTCGCACATTAACAACGTGTGTAGAAAACTAAATAAAAGCCTTTTTATTCTGGAGAAACCTTTCAAGGTGCGTCTCACCAGAGACCTTACATACTGCTTATTACTCCCTTTTTCACTCGCATCTTTCATATTCTATCCTTGCCTGGGGTCATGCGGCTGACACACACCGGGTGTTTGGCTTACAACGAAAGGCTCTGAGGGGTCTTGCAGGTCTGGGTTTTGGGGATGACTGCCGTCAGGCTTATAAAAGGCTTGGAATCCTCACTGTGCCATCACAGTACATTTTGGAAAATCTTCGTTTTTTAAAGAAAAATATACTACGGCTCTGGCTTCATGCAATGTTTTTTGTTGGTTGATTCCTTAACTAAATACAGAGGTAAACCGCTCGCCAAATAATTTAAATGATATAAGCTTAAATATATATAAAAATCTTATCCCTTTTATTTATTTTTAGGTTTCCTGTTTGAATGACGTTTGCGGTATGATTCCGTTTTACTTCCCCGACGTACCCGATCAGTTCTACCGACTCTGGACTTCACTGTTTTTGCACGCCGGCGTTCTACAGTTGATCATCACTGTCATGGTCCAGTATTTCTTGATGAAAGATCTGGAAAAACTAACTGGGTCGCTAAGAATCGGAATCATTTATATCGGATCGGGCGTGGCCGGAAATTTGGCCAGTGCGATCTTCATACCGTATCGGGCAGATGTAAGTATTTAAAAGATTTAGTAAAATTATACTTTGTTTTATTACGTACAATTCTTAATATAATTTTTTCGTTTTTTACAAAATTATAGAGTAAGAGCCCGTGAGCAGCAAACCTATAGAAGGAACAGTTTAAAAATGTAAATTCGGTGCTCTTTGATAAGAAAAAAAATCACAAAAAGTTTAAAGCAAATAAATCGGCATGCTTGTCTTCGCGGCCGCCTTTGCTATATTTCTTTTATGATATGCCGGTTGATGCACCTGGTCATCGCACTATGGGATAGAAATTAATTTTTTGGTCAAAATTCTGAAACTTACCAGTCTAACTTAAAATGAGGTGCTTTTTACTGGAAAAATATTATAAATTATTACAAATGCTTTTTGGAAACCTAAAACTTATTATATGTTATTATAAATTTACACCCCCTTAACATTATTATTTTTATTGTACAAAATAAACTAAAATGTCAGCTTGTTTGGTTAATTCGGTAGTATTCTAATCAGTAATCCGATGATTATTATCTCATATGATATACAGGGTATGACAATAGGTATGATTTTTTTAAATGGAATACCCTGAATATTATATCACCACCAAAAAAATCTTTTAAAATGCTTTAAAAAAATACTACATTTGATGTGTCTATCTCAATTAGTTTCGAAATATGACCATCCAAATCTGAAAAATAATTTTAAATTATTCTTAGAAGCGTAATAGAGATACATCTTCCCAACTTTTTTTATTTTTAACGTATAAAATAAATAAAAAACACTGTTTTGTTGGGTAGATTCTGTAGAATCCATATCTTTCATCAGAATGCTTTTTATCTTTTAGGATATACAGTGTAGGACAAAACATATTAAATTTTTAAAATGGAAAACCTTGTAAATTATAAAAAATCTTGTATCTGTCCTTACACTCAGAAGTAGCAAAAAAGTAGGAAGGCAATTGTAAGTACAAAAACTGATAAAGAAAAGGTAAAAAATCTTTGACAAAAGTAATGCGAGACTGCATCGGAAACACAACAATAGCTCTTATTATTTAAACTCTTTTACTTTTTTTAGTAAACAAGGCTAATAATAAACTAAGTAGATTAAATATTGTATATTTATGTTTACTTAAAATACATTTTCAAGTTTCTTATTACCCCAATAGAAGTCGTCATATCCTTTATAATTTTGCGTACATGTAGTTTGGAGTATCTACTTTGAAATACACAGCATGAGCCATTAAAATTTCAAAGTTGCTTTTTGGCCAAAATAATGGATTTCTATCCCATAGTGTATCGGCGCGTCGCTGTAAAGGATAGCGGCGCCTTTGTATAAAATAGTCCGATTGCAGGCGGCCTTTTTATGTTTTTGTATTATTTTCAAAGGGTACCGAATTTGCGCTTTTAAAATGTTCTTACTATACGTTATTTTTTTTCTGCGGTAATGACAACTTGTAAATGGTCATGAGGTCATGAGGAATTGATGAGGTCGCTTCCTATTCGGATCTCGATGCACCACATCCATTGTCTATAAACACTAAACACACAACCAAATACGAATAGAAAAATATAAACTTGTCGCCTTCCACACGCGCGATGTAAAAAATGTCTAAATAACCTGTAAAGTGCTACGAATGCCGCACAACAGTAACCGAAATTTACGTATTTTAGCAGCCGAATTTATTTTGCCGAACGACACATGCATTCGGCATAGAGAAAATTAAAACAATCGTTCAGCGCACTGAAAAGAGTCGCTCAGTTTAGTCAATGCAATAACGTCGCGAGACTGAGTATTATTTAAGATGGTCCACTGTGCACTAATCTTTGCTGTGTCGTTACTGGGTGAAGATGCGTGTGCCTACTATACTAAGAGTTCTCGGCCGGAAACTGGTTATTTTTGGTTTTATTTTAATGAATATTTATTATTTTAATTGTAAAATAGATGAATTGAATGTTATGAAAAAAAACAATCAAGCAGCTTAAAAATTCTGGTTGGTTCTGCAGCGCTGAAGCTCACCAGCCGCCCCTGGTAGAAGGGATGTGGTAGACTATGGAGTTTGACTCGTAGTGGCTTTGGCAGGGTACCAAAGGTTAATGAATTAAATTATAACTTTCGTCATTCTGTAAACTAAATTTTAATATGGTACTTGGAGTACACTGAAGATATTTCTTTAGTCGCCAGACAGTTTTAACAGTTCCAACCCCTTGGCAGACAAACATTTTGGGGTGGCCCAATCGTCCGAGAGAGTTAACAATATTTCTGTTATTTAACAAGATATGACAAAGTCTTATATTAGATGAGTTGTAAGGTCTCAAATAGGCATGTTCTAAAAATATATTGATGTAGGTATACAGAGTGTCTAAAAAACAACCTCACAGCATTAACTTCCCTCTGGGACACTTGTATATTGATATCTGTTTTAGGACACTTGCCTATTTTGAAATTTTACAACTCTATTTTAAAACTTTTTGTCATATTTTGTTAAATAAAGAAAAATATAGGACTTGCTTGAAGTCAGTGAGCCACCCCAAAATGTGTGTCTGTCAAGGCGTTGGAACTGTCAAAAGCTGTCTGGCGAATGAGACATATCTTCTGGCCAGTGCCTAGTAACATTTTTAAACTTAAGCTTTTGCAAGGTGACGAGACCAGGATTTAAATTCGTTAGCCTTTGGTGCCTGAGTACCTGCCAAGCGTCACTATGAGTCAGGCTTCGAAACCTATCATCGCTTCTACCTGCTGTTGGGGTATGCCAACAAACTTTCAGCTTTTACAAAATAACGAAGGTCGTCCGCTCACGGGCTCGTGAACGATTAGGATCTCAACATCGCGCAAATTATTTAGAAAGTTCCCACACCCCTGTTTTCTGACCAATCAAATGTGTAATTTTGGTTTTGCGTTACCATGACAACACAAGTATTTATCAAAAAATATATATATATCCCTTGCCTGGGGTACCCTGGAGCGAATTATAGTGGAAATTTAATGACATAATCATTGAATTTGTTTTAACGTCATGTCTGTCATTCACATACATAATTAAAGAAAATGTTATTTTGTACCAGTTTTAGTATTTCAGACATAACATAGTATAAAATAATGTAAGGTTTAAGACCCTAAATGACAATTTTATACAACTACAGTTAGTAAAATAATATCATAAGACTGAAGTACATTTGTGGTTCCTTCCAGGTCGGTCCTGCTGGCTCCCAATTTCGGCCTCCTCGCCTGCCTCATAGTCGAAGTGCTCAACGCCTGGAAAATGCTGAAACACACCCAACCAAGCCCTCTGCAAACTCCTCTCCATCACCATGGTTCTATTCCTGATAGGCCTGCTACCATGGGTCGACAACTACGCCCACCTGTTCGGTTTCCTCTTCGGATTCCTCCTGAGTTACGCCCTGCTACCCTTCACTAACCTTCGGCGAATACGACCGGCACAAAGGTGTTTTTAATTTGGCTTTGCCTTTTAACAGCGTTAATTCTGTTTATAATTTAATGTTACTTTTTACATAATCCCTGTATATGACTGTAAGATATGTTCTTATTTTAACTGTTTACCTCTAACGAGAGATTTCTGCGCTTCACAAAACGTCAACTTCAAAGGGAAGAGCCCATGAGTATGACAAAAAATTCTTACGGTATATTTGCCGTATTTTTAGGTGTCGTTCTTTTTTAACGTTTACGATTATGGTAACGTTGACGATAACGTTGATAGTATCGCTGCCGATTAAAAGGAACGTGTTGTCGTACCGTTAAGCGTTCGTTGAGTTTGTTGTATTTTTGTGATGACGAAATTCTAAAATGTACTGACTTATTATGTTCAAAACATTTTTTCCCAAGGCAGACTATTTTTTTTAGTACTTAAAAATATACAGTGCGTTTCAATTGAAACAAGCCACCGGCGGCAACGTTTGTCAAGTTAAAAATATTCGATTCATGGTATATTTTCTTTCTCTTAATTAGATGTGAGCCAAAAGGACATTAAAGTTTACATGCAGAAATTGTAAACAACTTACGGCAACCAGGGCAAAGCGATGATTGCTCCATCTACGATAGCCTGCCATGATGAAAGACAAAGACATATTTATTGGAACTTGCGTTAAACCAGAAAGAGATAAATACAATGGATAAATTGTTAGGACCAGTTACTCGTCTCATTCTTGTCTCTGGAGGAAATATTTGGTCAAAATTCCTTGTTAAGAGTTATCCCCTCCCTTCACAAACACAAATATCAAAAAGTTTAAATGGAAAAGGGGTCAATGATACCTCATCTTAAAGATTTTTTAAATTTTCTCTGTAACAGTTTTTAGTTTTTTAATTGGTTCAGTAGTTTCGGAGAAAATACACCGTAAATACTCTGGGTGTCCTAGATATTTTAACATTCCTATTTTAAATGGGTCACCCAGTATATTTTACTAATTTAAATAGAAAATGACATTCCAAGTAAAATGACAATGAATTTGCTATTCTTTGACAGCTAACCCTAAATATTTTTAATTTTAAATAGATGTGACTATCTATTTTTTCGTGGCTTTATACTTGGTTCAAAGTTTTGAAATGTATGAAGTCAGTATACTTATAAATATACAAGTAATTTGGTTAAAGATTTGTACGGTCCACACAAAAATCATTGGTATAATACTTTTACATATAAAGACTCATCTTTGAGAAAACAAAAAACGAAATTTAAGAAAAAAATTAGATCTTAGAATTTAAAAAAATCTTTCGGAGTCACACAAATGTTTAACAAACCATAACGCAGTTTTAAATTTGTTATTTGTTCAATTTTGATGTTATACAGGGTGATTAAAAAATCGGTCACAAAACTTAAGGCGTTGATTTTACATGAATATTTCCTTATTATAAAATAGACAGCATCATTTTTTGAGTAAATTTTGTTTATATAAGTGATTAAACCACATGTGCTGTTTAACAGCGAATACATTTCTGTTAGCCTAAGTAAACAATTTAAAAAACCAACATTAAAAAATTTAATTTTCGGGTTGTAACTCGATAAATTTTTAACTCCTCTCTTTTGACATCCCACGAAGGCATATGCCTAAATACCAGAGTACCGTGCGTGTCGGGTTATTAGATGTTTAACCCATCGTTTCCCTGTTTCGTCAACGTTGTCCAAGCACTGAAACATGCAGTTATGCATTTCACAGCACCTTTTAGACAACGCGGTAGTGCCACCACGGACGTTATTTTTAAATAACTACTACCTAAATATGTGTCCCCGCTGGGAATCGAACCGGCGACTTCTGGCTTTGAAGATTAAAGCTCTGTCCACTGCGCCACAGGGGAGACAATGAATACCACTTACTTAAGTTTCGTGACCGATTTTTGAATCACCCTGTATATTTGTTTGGGTAAAACTTTAGGTTATTGGCCTAAAACACTATTAAGTTTAAATTATGGTTATAAAATTGTGTACATTCCTGTTTAGTTTGCTCAAAATATTGTTAAGTTTTTTGCGGTTCTCTGTTAAAGCAAATTTTGATGATGTTGGTCTGCAAAAATTAGGGATGTGTCTTAATCAGAACAAAAATATAATATGACTATTTCTATCACAGAAATAAAACTTTTCGAAACGTTGTGTGAATAAAAAAAAATACAATGTAAATTCAAAATTCTTTTAATATCACCAAACCGGGTTGTGCATCGCCAAACTGGCAATAGGAAATCCTATGTACATTTTGATACCTTAAAATATTGGCTCTTCTATTGATTTTACAACAAAATTGTATTAGACTATTTTGAAGACGTTGATAAGATAAGCTTACACACTAAATTTCGTTATTTTCTAATAAGCCAATTAAATGTTATTTAAGAAAAACTATTTGTAAAATCGTTGCATACCTGATACATACTGTAATGAATCCACCAGTAATGAATAAATATTCTTAAATATCTAGTATAAAGTTTAACATTCAACTAAATAAATGACATTAGTTCAATTTATTCATTAATGGTGGATTCATTAAGGTATGTATCAGGTATGCAACGATTTTACAAATAGTTTTTCTTAATTAACATTAAATTGGCTTATTGGAAAAATAACGAAATTTAGTGTGTAAGCTAACTTATCAACATCCACGTTTTAAAATAGTCTCATACAGAGTTTGTTGTAAAATCAAAATAGCCAGTTAACTTAGACTTCCACCTCGGAATCTCACGGAATAAGCTGAATATCTGTACATACCTTTATTTTGGTACAAAAATACTCTCCTAAAAATCCCCTATGATATCGTGTAAGGAACTCGAAATATGACAGGTCAAATGTCAAAAAAATCAGTTTTTGCGAATATCTCGTTTCCTTTACTTTTAATTGCATTTATATTTATTATAAAAGTTGTAGAACACAAAATTCTTTACAAATTTGATTCTAAGCATTTTTTGTCATACCAACGGATCCGATAATAGAGGGCGCAGAGTGTAAAGCACTTTAGTGTATGTACATACCTTAGCACGCAATCAATCGTGATATTTAGCAAATACTTAAGTAAAAGATGACATATTAGACTAAAAATCACGATTGATTGCGTGCTAAGGTATGTACATACAGTAAAGTGCTTTACACTCTGCGCCCTCTATTATCGGATCCGTTGGTCTGACAAAAAATGCTTAGAATCAAATTTGTAAAGAATTTTGTGTTCTACAACTTTTATAATAAATATAAATGCAATTAAAAGTAAAAGAAACGAGATATTCGCAAAAACTGATTTTTGACATTTGACCTGTCATATTTCGAGTTCCTTACACGATATCATAGGGATTTTAGGAGAGTATTTTTTGTACCAAAATAAAGGTATTATATTTATTTATTTATTTAAGCAATATACGGGATACCCCATTATAAAATTTCTTACAGATACATAAAATATTAAAAGATAAGAATAAAACATAAAATAAAATTACTTTATACATATATCAGAAAATCATAGTTATAGAATCTACAAATTAACACTTACATTAACCACTTAATAGTGATCTGAAGCATTGCTTTCGAAAGAGATTAAGTGAGCTTCCAAAAGGATCTATACTAGGATGAGCATTCAAATATGCTAGGGAGCGTGAGATTGGAGCATTAAAACCATAGTTAGTCCGATGAAATTGAACTGAAAATAGCTGATTACTTCTAAGCGATCGAGTAGGGATTTTTAAACAAATTTGCCCAAGAAGAACCGGACAATCAATGTTTCCATTGATTAATTTGTGAATAAAACACAAATCACTAACCGCCCTTCTAACCTCCAAAGGTGGCAGGTTAAGATGAGAGGAGACTTCCTCGACCCTATCCAGCATGGTCAGTTTAAATGCACAATACTTCACAAATTTTTTTGAACATTCTCTAACTGGGTTTTATAGATATTATAAAAGGGGACCATATCATAGATGCATATTCAATGTGAGATCTCACAAGAGAACAGTACAGTAATCGTAGTGAATTCACTGACAAATCCGCACCCACCCTCAAGATAAAACCCAACATTTGTAAAAAGCTTTCCCCGTAATATGCTTGTAGTTCTCTCTAAATGTAATATGCGAGTCAAAAAAATAGTCCTGTCATGTTTTCTACCTCTTTTAATAGATTATTTCCCCAACTATATATCTCTGATCGACTTTCTTGTTTCTTTTTATAAACACTTTATACAGCAAACATTTTGCTACATTAAGTGTGGTATGTACAGATATTCAGCTTATTCTTTTAGATTCCGAGATTGATCTCATTGACTAAGATGACTGGGGTAAAGGGAAGCCAATATTGAAGATATCAAAATCGATATGAGACTTCCAATAGTCGAACTGGCGATGCACCAACCGGTATAATCATTGTTACCCAACATCCAGACATAATTTTGACATATCCTTAATTTTTAGCATGACCTAATTCTATATCTTCTATTTTGTCTTTGTAAAAAAAACCTTTATAGATGGATATTTTTATTACTTGAAAATTTGAGATTTTAAAAATTTTTTAGTACAAAAAATTGTTGGTGTAATTATACAAGGTGTTTCTTAAACACATGCAAATATTGAAGAGGGTGATTTTGGACTCATTTGAAGAAAAACTTCACATGGACATATGGCCTAAACGTCTTACCTTTAAGATACAGGATGTTAACATTTTCAAAAACTAGGGCTGGCAAAAACCGGAAAAAAACAAAACCGGTTTCAGTAAAACCGGTTAACAGAATATTTAAAAACCGGTATTAAAAACCGGTTTAAACCAGCGAAAACGGTCTTTAAACCGAAAACGGTTCTCAAAACCGAAAAGGCTTTCTAAACCACAGTTAACAGAAAATCGGAAAGTATTATTCTGCATTAATCGTTTTGCGTTGATTACGGATTTGCACATGAGCTGTGGTGATTAAGGACATCCTAGAATATTCTTCAAGAGATGAATAAATAAGAGTATAAATATATAACATACCTGATGACAAAATGCGAGATCCAAAGAGGCTGTAAATTCCATACGTAAACTCCCTTTTTCCTCTTTTATTTAAAAAATTGGTATTCTATTTTCGGTGTTTCTTCTTGGTTTATTGGTTAATAAAAAACAGTCAATTTCAAGCAAAAACTTAAAATTGAGATGCAGGTGAGGACTTAAAAAAAGGCAAAAAAATTCCCACTTACTTGCCTTTTTGTTCACACCTGGCCAAACACTGATTGAAGCTCAGATTTATTATTTGCTGCAGGAAAAGGTGAAAAATAAGCTGCTTCAACTTGAAGAGGTCATTAAGAGTATTACCCCATCTCTAACAGTTACCGTTTTTGGCTTTGCAAACCAGTGTATCCCAGAAACGTCCACATTTTGATTTAATCAAGTTGTTTGTTCTAATAGCCAAAATGACAGTGTGAGTCTTGTATGTAAGCTTATGTTTTTAATAGTTTTTTGCCATATTTTTTCGATTCTGAAAGGTAAAATACAAATTTGACAAAATACCTAGTTTTTATTAAAGAGTTTAGTCTTGACAACATCGCGCGCATTTGTTGGTTAAGAGTTGATTGGGTAATTTTCACAGGAAACCGGCGGCAACTCCGATTTTGACGAATTTGGTATACAGGGAGTTTTAGGGCGCTGATCACGAATCTGAAAAGAATTTTTTGGCGGAAACGTTTCGTTCTTAAGATATTCATCATCAGACTTGAAATTTAAACTAATCCTATTTTTACAATATTCCCCCTTCTTTTTGCACAACAATTCTTGATTTAAAGCTAAAGTGGCACACAATATTGATTTTCACCTTTTAAAACCCCGTTTTTTACGTATTTTACATTATTTTTGCATTAAATTGCATAGCTATACTTTGAATCATTTCCCAATCCCAGTGTGCCATGAAGCCCTATGTGTATGTATGAGTTTGCCGCATTATCAAAAGAACAGCCACGCAATTTAATTCAAAAATAATGTAAAAAACGTAGAAAAACGGGGTTTTAAAGGTGAAAAATCAAATATTGTGACACTTTAGCTTTAAATCAGAATTGTGTGCAAAAGAAGGGGGAATATAGTGAAAATAAACTTGAGTTCAAATTTGAACTTTGATGATGGATATCTCGGCGACGAACGTTTCACGCATCTTTCAGATGCGTGGTCAGTCTGCGAAAGCGCCGGCAGACAGGCACAAGTTGAGTCAGCGCTAGTCCACACTTTCACCTCTTAAGCCTATTCATCGTGAAGCTATGGTGTCTTAACGCGAATTTCACTCTGTTTTTGCTTTCTTTGCTGCGCTCGAGTTTATATTTTAACACTAAGTTCAAGGATATTTTTTCTACGATTTAACTGATGGAAGTAAGAATTATGATTGATAGTGTAAAAAAGGGACATAGGGGTGGATCTGGTTATGGACTAATGTACTGAGCTGGGTTGATGGGAGAAGAGTTCAGTTAGGTGCCCCGAGGAGCCCCTTATATAAAGGAAGTTGGATAAGATATGGTCGAGTAGGGGATAAGATTCAGCAAATAAATGTTACTCCAGAATGCTTGAGTATTCATTGCCTTCTATTGAAGCTTAAATACTCTTTACACTCAGAAAAGATCTCGTGTATATGTAAAATACTAATATGTTACGATCTGTTTTCAGAGAGGTCTTATTTATATGTACTTAAAAAGCTTAAAAATTATCGAAAAAAAATTAAAAAATATTTTCAATATTATAGACAATGTATCATATATAGGGTGAAGTTTATAAAGCAAAGAATGAGGTATTTTAAAAATTGTGTATATATTACTGAGTATATTAAAGTCACCTTCAACTTTAATTTTAGGTCTATGTACTTACCTTGATCCTTGAAAATCTGTGTATTATTGTTTCTCGTTGAATTTTCTGAGAATAGAGGAACAACAAATTTTAAAATACGACTGGGCTGGTTTTAAAAATTTATAGGATTTTTTGTTTGTAAAAGCCGTTTTACATATACAAGAATTATTTTGATTTTGAGTGTCAAAAATTTACTTACAGGCCAATATGATTTTTGTTATGACGTAAACTTATACATATTGGCATTATACTCACCTAATAGACATAATTAGCTTTGTTCGCGAGTTTGATTCCTAGAACCGGTTCTGGGACTATTCGCATGCGCAGTGAAAAAAGCAGCGTTCGCGGTTAGTAAAACCCTGAATTTTTAGTAACAATTCTGTGTTCGCGGGTTACAATGGAATCAGTTCGTTACCGGTTCGTAACCCGATTAGCAGTCCTGGGATTTTTGTTGGAACTAAAAGTTCAGTTCGGAATTTCATGCGCATTGTCGACATGGTCAGCTGTTTTTCTGTTTTGTGGTACAGAAATAAACCGTTGTATTACAGTTTATTTGTTTCTGCCACTTTTTATGCGGGTTAATATACCTGTTGAATATTTTTTTAATATTTTTGTGATTCTGAGCGTATATAAACAAAGGATTTTTAATTGTATTCCGTATGAATGTATGTATGCAATAAAATAAATGAAGATTTATTTAAAAAATATAGACAATATTACAAGATTTTACCATTTCTTGTTGGTTGAATTTTATCTTTACTTAAATACACATACCTTATGTTAAAAACGAGAAGAGGCAGGGAATTCCTCGTCTTCCGCCGAGAGACCTCGAGTGGCATTCGACAGTATAACAATTTACCTTTTTGTTTGAATTCTAATTTTTTTTGTCTAGTATCCAATTTAACCATGAAAAATCTAACCAAAAGGCTAGGTTAGAATACATCCTCAGCTGTATAGAAAATCGTTCGCGGTAATAATAAAAATTCCGAACTAATAAATAACTAGACATGCGCTTTAAAACAATTCTAAACCAGTTCGGTTCTGGTTCAGAATCGGTTCATTACTAGACCCGCGAACAAAGCTAATATGATTCTGGTTCCGTGTGCCTGTATTTCATATGCGCGCAGGTCAAGTATAAATGCAGCGAAATAATAAATTAAGTGTGTATTAGTCTCGGGTTTAAGTACGGAATTAAAAGAAAGATTTATCTATAACCATGACCCCCACCTATACCTTTATCTTCAGTGTATTCGAGGTAATAGCTTTGTTCGCGGATCTAGTAATGAACTGATTCTGAACCAGAACCGAACTGGTTTAGAATTGTTTTAAAGCGCATGTCCAGTTATTTATTAGTTCGGAATTTTTATTTACAGCGAACGATTTTCTATACAGCTGAGGATGTATTCTAACCTAGCCTTTGGGTTAGGATTTTCATGGTTAAATTGGATACTACATAAAAAAATTAATTTAAACAAAAAGATAAATTGTTATACTGTCGAAAGCCACTCGAGGTCTCTCGGCGGAAGACGAGGGATTCCCTGCCTCCTCTCGTTTTTAACATAAGTATGTGTATTTAACTAAAGATAAAATTCAAAGGGCAACAAGAAATGGTAAAATCCTTGTAATATTGTCTATATTTTTTAATTAAATCTTTATTTATTTTATTGCATACATGCATTCATACTTGGAATACAATATAAAAATCCTTTGTTTATATGCGCTCATGAATCACAAAAATATAAAAAAATACTCAACAGATATATATAACCCGCATAAAAAGTTGACAGAAACAAATAAACTGTATTACAACGGTTTATTTCTTGTACCACAAAAACAGAAAACAGCTGACCATGTCGACAATGCGCGAAATCCGGAACTGAACTTTTAGTTCCAACAAAAATCCCAGGACTGCTAATCAGGTTACGAACCGGTAACGAACTGATTCCATTGTAACCCGCGAACACAGAACTGTTACTAAAAATTCAGGATTTTACTAACCGCGAACGCTGCTTTTTTCACTGCGCATGCGAATAGTCCCAGAACCGGTTCAGAATCGAACCCGCGAACAAAAGCTAATATCAAGTAACAAAAACCCGTAAACCGAAGACAGGGTATAGGTGGGAGTCATAGTTAGTTCTGTTAGTTGAATGCCTTTTTTTTTTATTCGGTAGTTGTCCAGAAAGTTGACGAAATTTGGTGTACGAGGTTTCTTCTGGGGCCTGATTACGAATCCACAAAGATTTTTTTCGGAAACGTTTCTGATCTCGAGATATTCGTCATTAAAGTTGAATTCAAACTATCTTATTTTTACTATATTCCCCTTCCTTTGGCACAAAATTCTGTTATAACCTGTATATTAGCACTCAATATTTCATTGAACATTAAAAACCTTTTTAAAATATGTTTTATTCATTTTATGCCTTAGCTTTATTAATATAAAAGGTTTACTTTAAATCAGGTCGCTCATGCTCTGTAACCATTCATGCATACACATAAGGTGTATGCATGGTTGCAGCGTTTAGGAGTAAAAGATTTGGAATTTAATGAAAAAACGTGTAAAATAACTAAAAACAGTTTTTTAAAAAGATGTTGTAAAATATTGTTGTGGGAATTTGATGTTGTATCAAGAATTTTGTGCAAAAGAAGGCGGAATATAGTGAAAATAAGGTTGAATTGGTTTTCAAGCTTGATGATGGATATCTCGAAACTGAAAGGTTCCCTGAAAAATATATTTTTAGATTCGTGGTCAGTGCCCCAAACGCTCAATGCAGACAAAATCGGAGTTACGGATGCTTTGAGACAATTATCGTAATAATTACTCACATCGTCACTGAAATCTTTGTATGTGTAAAACAGCTTTATTAGTGCCTGGACGAGTAATGAAACTGACTTCATTACAATAACACTTTTAAAACCTTTGTTAGGGAGATTCCATTTAACGAGTCTACCACGAATATTCATACCTCCCGTATATGGAAGCGGCGCTTTAACCCAGCCTGTCAATGCAGATGTTTCGGTGGTCGGACTGGGCAGAAAGCGTCACTTTTGTCGGGTAGTATCTGCAATAGTTTATATGTACTGTTTAAAGCATTAGCGTCAAAAATCGTAAGGGTTACAGTTACGAGAACTCCGCCGAGTCGTGGGATTTATGGTTTGTGACTGCAACACTTACGACTTTTGACACAATGCTTAAAAATTGCATCGTACAAACATTGCATGGTAAAAGTGCAGAAGGGAAAAAAGCGCATTCGCCATTTCAGCAAAATTGAAAATACTCAACTATCAAAAGTCTAAGTAAAAAGTCTTAATATCTAAACTTACCTAAATTTTATACACCAAATCAATCCTTCTATCTTTTAATGCAGCAAATTTATCAATTATATATTCATAAAATGGTTAAGTTTTTATCAGTTCCTGTAGAAGCTCCTTTTGAATTGAAATATTGGCCAAAGATAAAAGTCTATCTTGGGATATAGTGTTTCTTAAGAAAGTTTTTAAACGCTTAAGACAAGAAAAACTCCGTTCCACTGACACGCTTGTCGACGATATCGTTAAAATTAGCGAAAAAGTTTATACGCCTCGGTAAAAATGTCTTTATTTGCGCCAACTTGTTTCACTAACTGCTGCAATGAAATATTTCTATAACTTTCATCAGCAAATATTAGGTCAAGTTTATTTTTGAGCCGCTAATTTTTGGAAATGATTCGGCATATATCTCCAATAAATTTTGAAAAGAATCAGTGGGAAAAGTTTGGTTATACTGGCCAAACTTTGCAGTATCAGCAAGACAAAGAAATTGTAGTTTGTAACAATCTTCGAATCTTACTTCCATTTCCATCAAAATATGATCTAATATTTCATAGAGAAGTGCTCTGTACTGTCCTTTAATTTCTTCCTGTGAAAATCACTGTCGCTAATGATACTCAAACGGAAACAATCGAAATAATACGTGAAAACCAACGAAATGACCGATCGTATACTATCTTTTAAGGCTAGCGATTTACCAACGCTACACATCTGATACTTCCACCCGCGATTCTGGCCAACGGCAAGTATAGCGTTGTCATGGCAACGGAGCGTCAAAGCGTAAACAAAACCCGCATGAGGTAGTATCTTCGGTCCGTTTTATATTTGCAATACTACTTGTCGCGTTGCCGAAAGAGGAGGAAAGCGACTCGCGCCAGCGGTTAATTTATATGCTAGATTTTTGCTTGGCGAATTTTACAAACAAGGAATAAGAAATGAGGAAAATGAATTGAATAATAGTTATATGTTTTTTTATGTTTTATTATTTATTTTTGGTGAAGTGGCACTTCACTTACTACACCTGAATAGCCGCCACTGTGGTAAACTTGTCCGACATAAAAAGTGACGCGTTTGCTTAGTCCGACACCCGGAAACATTTTTACATTGACAGGCTGGGTTAAAGCGCCGCTTCCATATATGGCGGTATGAATATTCGCACTCCCCTAAAAAGGTTTTAAAAACTGTTATTCACATAAAGTCAATGTCAAAATGGCCCAGGTACTATAAGAATATACAGATAGATCGGCTAGGTGTGAACGCTTGGAAAACAAAAATTAATTTATTTTATTCCGAATTGTACTTGATAGAAGGAAATAAATTAAAATATTTTATTTGAACAAAATGGATTTCCTAAACAAGCGTTTTCGATTATGTTCCATGTTAGATACAAGAATGATTTAAGGACGTTTAATTACAAGGGTGTTTCAAAATAAAGGTGGCTATCTTTAAAGGTGTAAATTTTTGGGTGATTTTTAAGAAGATGCGTTCAAATAAGAAACTAGTACAAAATCTGACTGTATAAATAGATCCCTCATCCTTTTTCTGAAGAAATAATTTTTTTAACAATAAAAGTTATTATTAAATAAATTCCTGGGGCTGATATAGTGTAATTAAATTTTTTTATTTATATAAATGAAAAGTTTATAGTATGTAGATAATGCCACAGCAGGGTTGGCTATCTTTTCCTTGGACATAATGCCTGCCAACCGGGTTGCTTTCCAGTGACGAAAATTTTTGTGTCACCGCTCCAGGGCAAGCTCTTGAACTGCTCTAAAAAAGTTAGTCACTGGAACGCATCCTTAGACGAAGAGATGCTTTAAGAAATTTTAAAATTTCGTTTGTTTTAACACTAACGAATTCATAATAATAATATCTTTTAATATCTAATTCCATTTTAAATAAGATAATTTTAAAATCCATCATGTTTCCTCGAACACGTTTGGAAGCACAAAAACCAAAGAGGGGTTGGTGCATGAGACGAGAAAAACGGAGTAAGCTCAGATTGCATAACACTTTCCAGAAATCACACAAGACGCCATAAAATTAGAACGAACTACTCCTGAGCTACTCGGGAAAGCACTCTATTTGCGTCACTGGAAAGCCACTCTGATGTAAACAGCTAACTTAAGGGAATGTGTTTCCGTCATTTATTTTTCAAAAAACAAACACGTAAATATATTTTTTTATTACGAATCCAATGGTATAGGGTTGGCTGTTATAATCCTGGGCCAAGTTAGGGTTGGCGCGATTTAAAATGTCAAGCCTCCGTAAGAGGTTTAAGGTAAATAATTTTTAAGAAAAAATGGTACACCACTGCATTTTCTAAAATAAAAATTCTTTTTTAAAACCCTGTTTCGTTTAGAACAAATTTGATCTCTTGATTTTTTGTTTGAAGTCAAAGTTAGTTTATATTTATAAGGTTGCGACACATCCTCAACGTTTAGGCGGTTCGAGGTCGGGGACGCAAGGAAGGGCACTCCACGGAGAAAAGTTGGTATGACTGGGTAAAATCAAAGCTGATGATCAATCCAATGGCGTCTAGAATTTGCGCATTTCATTTTGCATTGTTTTGGTAGTGATATTTGTTGAAAGATGTAATTCCAAATGTTTTTTATTTAAAGTGAAAGAATTTACAACTTAATAATAATTAAAAACTGTTGTGTAAACGGTTGTTTTACTAATACAATAAACTGTATATCTCCGGCACTGAACAACATGGACGAAAAATGGGAGATGTGATGTCATAACACCTTAGTTTTGAGGTGGTGGCCGAATGTCGCGACCATATATAGACCAAAGTCGGTCTATATAAGGTCACGACATTCGGCCATATTGCATTGACGTGTTATAACGTCACATCTCCCATTTTTCGGCCATGTTGTTCAGTGCCAGTAGATATACAGTTTATTGTATTAGTAGAACAACCGTTTACACAACAGTTTTTAATTGTTATTAAGTTGTAAATTCTTTTACTTTAAATAAAAACATTTGGAATTACATCTTTCAACAAATATTACTTCAAAACAATGTAAAATGAAATGCGCAAATTCTAGACGCCACTGGATTGATCATCAGCTTTGATTTTACCCAGTCTTGCCAACTTTTCTCCGTGGAGTGCCCTTCCTTGCGTCCCCGACCTCGAACCGCCTAAAGTTGAGGATATGTCGCAACCCTATACAATAAACTAACCTTGGTTTTTGCGTAAATAAATAGAAACCATTTCTCGGCATGGTCAAATCCCTATCTAATTAAAGAATAAATAGAAATAACAAACTGCTACTATCATTGGTTAATCGCCTAAAATTGATGAATGCGTCAGACGAAAGAAAATCAAGAGATAACATTGGTTCAAAAGTAAATGGAAATTATAAAAATATAGTTTGATCCAAGTAAAATCAGTTGCATGCCATATTTGTCTTTTAAAATATTAAATTTAAATCCCGTTCAAATGACACTAGACGAAATTTAAAAAAATGTACATTAACATAGTGCTGTTGTACCAAATTTTATTTGGTTTTGGTATTGGGTATTAAAGATATAAAAAAAAATAATTTTTGGAACTTTACCACTTTGTATCTCAAAAGTCAAGTCACTTTGGGCATAGGTTTATCTGAACTTTTCTTTTAAAAATCATCCAAGCATTCACACCCTTAAAGACCAGCATCTTATTCTGAAACACCCTGTATATAACCTATTTTAAATAGCCATATTACAGCTTTTGGTCTCCAAATATTTTTCTCCCTCCCCCTTATATTAATGGCATATTGTAACATAACGTTTTTATAAGAATTTAGACATATAAACATATTTGTATAACTGTGGTTTGTGTATTATGTACCTACTAGTATTTTTTCTTTTACCCTAAATTTTATTTTTTGGTTGTAAAAATTTGGACTGAACATATTTGTTTTTATTTTATTATTCAGAGGTTTAGTACAAAAGATGATCGAACTTTAAGTTTTCATAGGTGCGCAAAAATTATGTAAAAAAAACATTTTAGAAATGACAAACTAATATTTTTGGAAAGCGATGCATAGCTAGCAAGTGTAAAATATTGTTATGTTATAGCAAAAATTATTTCGTATAAAAACTCACCCTACGGAATTTCATGAACGATAAGAATATGTAACTTTGGTAATGCTGTTATTACCTATATAACATTTTGCCGGCAAGGCATTGGCAAAAAGGTATCAAAAAGACATCTAAATGGGCATTTGGCCGTTATTAGGCCACGTGTTGCAGAAAATGTGATGGCATCCATCATTAATAAGTTATGGTGAGAAAAATGCATTTAGGATGATGGCATCCATCATTAAAAAGGTTTTGGCAAAAATATGCCTTTTAGATGATGGCATTACATTATTTTTCCTAATGACAATAAAATGCATTTTTACCGTCCAGGGAACTAAAATGTGCATAAATAATGCACATGCATAATGTGTGTTTATGTACAGGGTGTTCCATATAAAATTAAATACTATAATTTTGGAAAAACCATAAGAGATACAATAAAAATACTAAAAAATAATACATTTCACTGAACAACTTCTGCATTTAACTTTTTCTTGTATCTCTTATGGTTTTCCAAAATTATAGTATTTAATTTTATATGGGACACCCTGTACATAAACACACATTATGCATGTGCATTATTTATGCACATTTTAGTTCCCTGGACGGTAAAAAATGCATTTTATTGTCATTAGGAAAAAAATAATGTAATGCCATCATCTAAAAGGCATATTTTTGCCAAAACCTTTTAATGATGGATGCCATCATCCTAAATACATTTTTTCAGCATAACTTATTAATGATGGATGCCATCATCCTTAACGCATTTTTTCACCATAACTTATTAATGATGGATGCCATCACATTTTCTGCAACACATGGCCTAATAACGGCCAATTGCCCATTTTGATGTCTTTTTGATACCTTTTTGCCAATGCCTTGCCGGCAAAAAAATGTTATATGGGTGGAAACACCCTGTATAGTAACAAAATTGCTAATCGCATCAAAAACCGTTGGATTCCTAAAAATTATTATGATTATCGATAATATCCATAAAAATAACATAACACTATTTTTTGCTAGCCCAACTACAGGGTGTATGGAAAAATGTGGAAATCTCCCGGATTAAAAAAATAGTAATATTTCATTTAAATAATTATTGAACCACCCGGTATATTTTAATTGTATTAAAGATTTCCCACATTTTTGCACATCCTGTGTATTCGAAGTTGTTTATCAAAATTTTATCTGATGACTGACGTTTATTGTACTTAAAATTTAAAAATATACAGGATGTCCCAAAATTTGTCGCCTATTGGTTTCATTAAATTTGGGGTAATCGTCTGAAAAGTTGCGCCAGCTCCGATTACGACCAGTTTTGGTGGATTTTTGAGGCGCTGATCACAAATTTATTTATTTTTTCAAGAGCGTTTGTTTTTAAGATATTCATCACCAAAGTTAAAAACCAAACTAACCCTGTTTTTACTTTATTCTGCCTTTTTACACAAAATATTCCAAAAAAAAATAGTAGTTAGCAAACAACTTTTAAAAACCTGTTTTACTTTTTATTTTACACTTTTTTTCCATAAAGATACAAAGCTTTACTTTCAATCATGTCAAATGTTGTATTCGTGGTTGCAGCGTTAGGGAGTTGAGATTTTGCAATTTAATAGAAAAGACGTAAAATAAATAAATAAGAGGTTTAGAAAAGAGTGTAAATTAAAGTGTGCAAGAAGGAAAAAATATAGTGAAAATAGGGTTAGTTTGATTTTCAAGTTTTATGATGGATATCTCAAAAACGAAATGCTTCAGAAAAAAAGCTCCCAAATTCGTGATCAGCGCCCCAAAAACACCCCATATACCAAATTTCGTCAAAATCGGAGTAGTGCAATTTTCTACACAAATTTTATTTTAACCAATTTGGATTATTAGACTTAAGTTTAAATTTATTTTTATTATCATTACCTTGACTTGGAGAAAAAAGATTCAGCTCAAAATCATCGTACAGAAACATAGCGTAGATCCACTCCGATTAGTCTATTATGAATTAAAATGACCGAATACGACGATCTAAAAGAGCAAGTTAAGGATTTGAGAACGTAGTCGTAATTGAAAGTGAGGTATAAAATTTGGGACAGCCTGTATAACGTTGAGCAGATCCCTTGTACAGCTACATTTGTAATTATCAGGTGTTTACACTATTAAGACCAAAGCCTTACGATTAATATTATATGATAAATAAATTCTGCACATATTATGACAAAATATTTTTCTTGTTTTATTTTATTAAGTCCCTAAGTATAGTAAGAACATTTTAAAAGCGCAAATTCGGTACTCTTTGAAAATAATACAAAAAAACATAAAAGGCCGCTTGCAATTGGACTATTTTATACAAAGGCGCCGCTATCCTTTACAAGCGACACGCCGATGCACTATGGGATAGAATCCATTATTTTGGCCAAAAAGCAACTTTGAAATTTTAATGGCTCATGCTGTGTATTTCAAAAAGTAGATACTCCAAATTACATGTACGCAAAATTATAAAAGGATACGACGACTTCTATTGGGGTAATAAGAAGCTTGAAAATGTATTTTAAGTAAACATAAATATACAACATTTGATTTACTTAGTTTATTATTAGCCTTGTTTAAGACTACAAGCCAGAGCAAATTTTCAGGGGTGATTTTATACACAACGAATCACATATGATCTTGAAGTACTGTTCGAGAAACAAAGTTTAGGCACTATGCCGTCAAATTTCCGCGGTACAGGTGAGTGCACAGGTGAGTTGAAGTGTAGAAAAAAGGGGTACTTTTCGATTACTTTATACATGACGGCACTATTCTCGTTAAAGAGGCAATGGAAAAGAAAGCTCTTAAACTCTGTGCCGTCAAAAAATAGCGGTACCTACAGTCAGAAAATTTTTTGAAATCGGCAAATTTACCCCCCTCCCCAGTTATTCGAATACTTGACGGCGATGATTCAGTTACCTTTGCATTTCCTTTAAAAAGTATAATTCATATATGCCGTCAGAAAAGGGTGGTACATGCGGTACATGCCACCCCCCGAGGAGTAAAAATCCGATTTTGATTTGCGATTTCTGACCGCATGTACCACCCTTTTCTGACGGCATATATGAATTATACTTTTTAAAGGAAATGCAAAGGTAACTGAATCATCGCCGTCAAGTATTCGAATAACTGGGGAGGGGGGTAAATTTGCCGATTTCAAAAAATTTTCTGACTGTAGGTACCGCTATTTTTTGACGGCACAGAGTTTAAGAGCTTTCTTTTTCCATTGCCTCTTTAACGAGAATAGTGCCGTCATGTATAAAGTAATCGAAAAGTACCCCCTTTTTTCTACACTTCAACTCACCTGTGCACTCACCTGTACCGCGGAAATTTGACGGCATAGTGCCTAAACTTTGTTTCTCGAACAGTACTTCAAGATCATATGTGATTCGTTGTGTATAAAATCACCCCCTGAAAATTTGCTCTGGCTTGTATTGTTGTGTTTCCGATGCAGTCTCGCGAAGTCTCCCTACTTTTTGTCAAATTTTTACCTTTTTCTTTATCAGTTTTTATACCCTCAATTGCCTTTCACTACTTTTGCTACTTCTGAGTGTAAGGACAGATACAAGATATTTTTATAATTTACAAGGTTTTCCATTTTAAAATTTAATATGTTTTGTCCTACACTGTATATCCTAAAGATAAAAGCATTCTGATGAAAGATATGGATTCTACAGAATCTACCCAACAAAACAGTGTTTTTATTTATTTTATACGTTAAAAAAATAAAAAAGTTGGGAAGATGTATCTCTATTACGCTTCTAAGAATAATTTAAAATTATTTTCAGATTTGGATGGTCATATTTCCGAAACTAATTGAGATAGACACATCAAATGTAAGTATTTTTAAAGCATTTTAAAGATTTTTAGTGGTGATATAATATTCAGGGTATTTCATTTAAAAAATCATACCTATTGTCGTACCCTGTATATCATATGAGATAATAATCATCGGATTACTGATTAGAATACTACCGAATTAACCAAACAAGCTGACATTTTAGTTTATTTTGTACAATAAAAAATAATAATGTTAAGGGGGTGTAAATTTATAATAACATATAATAAGTTTTAGGTTTCAAAAAGCATTTGTAATAATTTATAATATTTTTCCAGTAAAAAGCACCTCATTTTAAGTTAGATTGGTAAGTTTCAGAATTTTGACCAAAAAAATTAATTTCTATCCCATAGTGCGATGACCAGCTGCATCAACCGGCATATCATAAAAGAAATATAGCAAAGGCGGCCGCGAAGACAAGCATGCCGATTTATTTGCTTTAAACTTTTTGTGATTTTTTTTTCTTATCAAAGAGCACCGAATTTACATTTTTAAACTACAGGGTGTTAGAAATTAAAAAATCTTGTTTTTTAGTATAACTTTGAAACCAATTGAGATATTGTTGAAAAATTTGGACGTCTTCTATGCACCAAAACACATTTTTGGCATACAAGAAAAAAATAATTATTACCAGTGTCGTCCATGAGGGGTTTAAGGTTAATATTTTTAATAAAAAAATGGTACGCCACTGCATTTTCTAAAATAAAAATATTTTTTAACTTCTCATTAGATTTAAAACAAATTTGACCTCCTGACTTTTTTATTTGATGTACGGTTTTCGCGTAAATAAATAAAAACCAATTTTCGGCATGGTCATTTCGTATCGATACGATCAAATTCTTCAGTAAAAAAATCACCTTTTTTATTTTTAAATTCTACTTAAAATAACATGAAAAACTTCATATAAAAATTTGTCCTAAACTGAAAGCCTAAATACTAACGTACCGTGGGTGTCTTAAGCAGGAGTAAGAGGGAAGTTTGTTAACACGGGACTTAAAAACTTGAAGATTTGGGGGGAAGGAAAGACCTCCGCTGGAAGTAGGTTCCACAGTCTAGAAACTCTAGGGATAAAAGAACGAACGAAATGGGAAGTTCGGGGCCTGTCCAATTGGACCGTATAGGGATGCATACGTGCGGCACCACGAGTTTCTCTGTTGGGAGCTGCAAGAGGAGGGACTATACTGGATAATTCGTCGGAGCAGAAGCCGTAAAAGTATCTATAGAAGAGCGATAGATCTCCCACAGCTCGACGATGGGCAAGAGAAGGAAGTCTTTGAGTAAGTAAAGGATCATTAATAAGACAGAACAGCCCTTCTTTGAATGGCATCAAGAATGCTGAGGGTTGTAGGGATGCCATTCCCCAGACATGAGAACAATATTCCAGAGAAGGTCAATTTGGGACACATACAAAGTGTATAAATTGGAAGGGGAAAAATACTTTTTGGCTCGGAAAAGAAATCCAAGCTTTTTTGACGCCGCGGTGGCTATAGATACAATGTGTTTATGCCAGTTAAGGTTATTTTCAAATGTGACGCCCACAAGGTTAAATGTGTCCCCGCTCTGCAAAACCTGGCCACTCATAAGCAAAGGGTGAGTGTGTTTGATGATTTTTTCGCGACAAGGAACATGATTGTGTTTTGGATGCATTAAATTGAACGAGATTTTTGGCGCCCCAATCCAATATCAAATTGAGATCCTGTGGAAGAGATATCTGCATCGCCCTGCGTTTGCCTTCCAAGTCGGGTTGAGAGATTGGCTTGGGAACCTGAAAAGTGGAGTGAAGGGGGTACTATCGTCAGCATAACTATGAATGGGATTGGTTGTGGAAGAAGAAGGTCGTTGATGTGAAGAAGAAACAAAGTTGGTGCTAGTACTGAACCCTGAGGCACTCCAGCATTAATTTCGTGAAAGCTTGAAGAGTGGCCATCAACAATGACTGATATACGTCGATTAGAAAGATAACTGGAGAGCCAAGAGCAGAGTTTAGTTGGAAGACCATAGGAGGGAAGTTTATTAAGAAGTGCGTCATGCCAGACTTGGTCGAAAGCTTTAGATATATCAAGAGCAACGATCTGGGACTCACCTAGAAACTCAAGAGACTTGTTCCAGTTGTGTGAAACGAAGGAAAGAAGATCTGCTGTAGATCTCTTGTGACGAAATCCGTATTGCCTGTCATGTAAAATTTTATGTTTTTCTAAATACCTAAGAATTTGCGAGTTAATGGATTTCTCCATTACTTTACAAAGCATTGAGAGGAGTGAAATGGGTCTATAGTTGGATGGAAGAGATTTAGATCCTTTCTTGGGAATAGGCTGGACACGTGCAGCTCTCCAGCTGTCTGGAAAAATACCCGTGTCATAAGAAATTCGAAAGAGCCTGGTTAAAATAGGTGCAAGTTCAGGAGCACATTTTTTAAAACGATTGCTGGTATTCCATCTAGCCCAGACGATTTCTTGGTGTTAAGAGAAGAAAGGATACGCTTAATGTGTTTTACCTTAAAAATAATATTGGGCATTTTGTGAGGAACTGGGGGAATAGTTGGAATTGGATGATTGACAGGTGGATGAAGGGTTGAATTGGCAGCAAATTGTTTAGCAAATAGTTCGGCCTTTCCTTTAGATGTGGAAATAATTTCATCTTCCAAAGTTAATGGTGGAAAAGAACTGGTACAGAAATTTCTACTGATGTTTTTGGCAAAGGACCAGAAGGATTTGCTGCCATTTGAGCAAGAAAGTATTTTGTTTTTATACGGTTATCAAAGGAGTCTTTGGCTTCTGAGATTGTTTGGTGGTAGTGGTTTCTTGCTTCAATGCTGGCCTGTCGGTTTTCTGGACTAGGATCCTGTAGAAACTTCTTGTGAGCCTGAACTTTTAAAATTCTAGCTTTGTCACATGTTTTAATTTTGCTTGCTGTTGTTTCATTTGGTATCATATTTCTTTATTTTCTTTTTTGATTTATTAGATTGGTGTTAAGTGTTTTAATGCTTATCACGGATTTTATAAATTCAGCCAAGAAACTAATAAGGGCCTTTTTATCGAAAACGGAAAGTGGGAAGGTCAGGTCGTCTTTAGTTAGATCGTATAGGAAGCATATGAGACACTAAGTGGCACTGCTGGAAACTGCAATTGGAGAGCAATAAAAAAAATAAGTAAAACAACATATTCTATCAAATGTAATAATATAATAATAAAAAGAGAAATCTTAATAATAACATAGTAACTTAACGAATAAAACATGTGCAGATCTAAAATAAAGCACTGATATTAAAGAACTACTGCAAAAAGGATATTTTTTAAAAAGAAATGAAAAATCTTACAAATTTTACAGGATATTCTACCTTGATGGGGTTTCATTAATTTTATAACAAAAGTTTCATACATACAAGTCCAAAATTACTTAGCTTGTGAGGTACTTGAAGGAGTCTTACTTATAAAAATTATTAATGTAAAATTAACAACATAATGTTCTGCTCTCATATTTTTTCTAATTTAGAATACCCTGTAAAAAAATAAGTTTGTTCACTCAATAAATGAATACCAATGCAAATAAGTAAACAAAAAAGTTACAACATGATACAAGGTGTGTTCAGAACTATGGGATTATGGGATCAAACTTTAAGGTGTGATTCTTTATGTTATTTTATGAAAAAAGTTCCTATAAACATACAGGGTGTTCATTTAAAACTTTCCACTCAAGCTATCTTCGAAACGAGACAGATTTGAGAAAATCGCCGAAACACGTCAAGATATTTATTGAGGGGAACGTTTTTTACAAAAATTGGACGGCGCCCTTTAACCCCTTAACCACCAGGGCCACCACCCCAAAATTTTAAATGAGAAGGCGGTCGAGTGATACATCATTTTAAAGCTCCTTACGAGTACTTTATAACCCTAGAATATGAAGTCAATATCTTTACCTATTACAGAATGGTGGTACTTTAAAAATTACCTAAATACCTGATTTGGATGGCCATATTTCCGAAACTAATAAAGTTAGATGTACCTAATGTGGTGTTTTCTTAAAGCTCTTTTAAAGGTCTTTTTAATGGTGATACTGGTAGTAATATACAGGGTAGAAGAAAAAGTACACATTTTTTTATTTAAGAACCCTGTATATTATTTTACCATTAAAAAGATCTTTAAATGAGCTTTAAGAAAACACCACATTAGGTACATCTAACTTTATTAGTTTCGAAATATGGCCATCCAAATCAGATGTTTAGGTAATTTTTAAAAGTATGAAGATAACTCTGAGTGGAAAGTTTTCAAATGAACACCCTGTATGTCCGGAGTTGCTTCCTTACTGAGATACAGGGCGTTAAAATTTAAGGGAAAAATCTGTTTTTCTAAATATTTGTAATATGCTTAGGCCGACTTGGATAAAATTTAGTACATTTATTTAAAGTAATAAGGCTCTTATTAAACCCTAACCATATTGTTATTTTTAGGTCCAGAGGCATCCCAGTGGGCACCGCAACATATATTATTGAGCCAAAAAAGGACGCCACTGACTTTTTTGACGTTTTTATATTTTTTTATAATTAAGCAATAAAAAATGCAACTTTTTAGTCTTCAGTATGTTCTTCATATCTTGCTTTGTTCTCGAGAAAAAGAATTAAAGCCACTTTTAAGCCATTCTAAAAAGTAGCCCTAAAATACATAAAATAAAATCTAAAATTAAAAAAAATATGGAATTTCAATCAACTCCGGACTTATGTTTATAGGAACTTTTTTCCATAAAATAACATAAGGAATCAGACCTTGAAGTTTGATCCCATAGTTCTGAAGCACCCTGTATATAAAACAGATAACTGAATTTTCGTTGACATATACATATTATTATTATATAAAATGCAAAAATTGGCAGTTTACTTATGCCTTACTAGTACATCAATCACAGAATCTAAATTTATAAAAAATGATGTGATCAAAACTTTATTTTCATACTAATATTTGATAAAACCAAAAAAAAAATTATGGATTTATCAATTTCATTAAATTTCCTAAAATAAAGTCTTCTAAATGGAAACTTTGCGACTTTTAAACATCTTTTCGGGTAAAAAAACTGGAATGGCGGAGAAGAGATCACATATTTTTACACTTTACCAAGTAAAAATGTTTTTTTTTATACTTTTGTTTACAGTTTAAGTTGAAACCACCGCTTGGTACCTGTGCGGTGGGAGAAGCTAAAAGTGATTTGGCCTTCTGCGTTTGTGTTTGGAGCCGGCATGTCTTCAGCTTGTGCCTGAAAAAGAAACCAAATAAATAAATAAAAAAATTGATAAAAAAATAGATACATTTCTATCAGCACGAAAAACTGCAATAATAGCTATTTATGTATCAAGTGGCGTTACTAGGACTATAATGCCCTGAAGGTTGAAATAGCCCGAGGGCCTCTGCCTCGAGGGCTAGATTTCGACCTGATGGGCATTATAGTCCAATAAAGCCCGTGGTGCATACAATGCTTTATGTTTTACCCAAAAAGAGTTTTTCAATGACTAATTACATTATTTATTCGCAATATAAAAAATAAGTTGCACCTGTACCTGTATACGTAAGTAGATAATGACTGGTGTTAAGTTTGACTTTGATGTTTCTATCAGTTAGTCAGTTGGCATTTTTTATTTAACGATTTGCTCAAAATGGAAGAAATTCCACAAAATATAAGAGAAAAGGCCATAAAAGTGACCGAAAATCTTTTGCCAGTTAAATCAAGGCAAGAGTAAGATCGGGAGTATGGCATATTTGGTATTTGAAAGATGCGAACGCAATTCTTCAAATATCCGAAACCGTTTTAATGGCATATTTTCAGGAACTGGTAAGTTATTGATTTTATTTTAATACATATGTTTGTATAAACTTGATCTTTATTGTGAGAGAAATAAAATTGGATAAGCAATAAAATTTCCATATTAGCGCATTAGGGCATTATCATAATGCCCTAGGTGTGATAGCAGTTATTATTGCTACCATAACATATTCCGTTTCTAAGGTATTACAGATCAATAATAGATGGGTAAAACATAAAACATTTTATTATAACTTAGTTTCCAAGTTGATATTCCTTTTTCAAGGAAGGTTCCTAGGATTTAGATTTTTTTGCCCCCTCCCCAGTATTTAAAAAGTAAATAAATAAAGGATTTTCTTTTGAAAATTAGTTATTTGTTTCTGGGGAAAAGGAACTAACCAAAAATATATATATATTTAGAAAATCTACCCTAGTCACAAATATTTAGGAAATTTTTCACCAAAATATTTCTTTGGAAGCATCTAGTACACAGGAATTAATTTGATGTCCCACCCCAGTTTTATTTTTTAAACGGATGAATTTACAAACTTAAAACTTTGGGGTATAAAATAATTGCATAAAAACTATATTGTTCCGAATCACCTCGTATAAAAACCCGGCCTTCGTTTTTATACCTTTATTAACAATGAAACGTAACTATGGTTACAACGACAAAATCTTCAGTTGTCAATGTCTCGAAGTTTACAGCACAAAAGTCGAATCTATACTAACTGATCGGAAGATTCCCGTCGCCCTTATATAGTATGGTGGAAGAGTAAAGAATGATCTAGAATCTTCGAGAAATATCGTGAAAATTCCATAGTACAGGATGGCATAAAAGTTCTTAATGGATAATTCGGGCGTTTTCGGAAACCTTCGAAAGTGATGAAAGAACTTGGAAAAATTAAGGTAAATTATTTAAATAAATTAACAAACTAAATTAAATGATTCTAACTCTCTAAAATTCTATAACCTAAACACATTTTTGAAAGTCTGTAACAATATTTTAAGAGTGAAATTGACAGATAAAAAATTCAAGATGGCTGCTGGCCGCCATCTAGGGAAAAAAATGGAAAAGGGGGTCTTATGGCACATCATTTCGTAGCTCCTGAGTACTTTATAACCCTGAAACATAAAATGGAGCACTTCACAGTCATATTTCCGAAACTAATAAAGTTAAATGTACCTAATGTGGTATTTCCTAAAGCTCTTTTAAAGTTCTTTAAGAAAATACCACATAAAGGTCACATTTAACTTTATTACCTCGGCAATATGATCATCCAAATCAGGTATTTAGGTAATTTTTAAAGTACCGCCATTTTTATATTATATGACGATTGACTTTATACAGGTTGAGCTAAATAGCATAGCACATAGGCAATGTTAGGAAAAGAGACAATCCAACTAAATCCCGGCATGTAAACATGCGTGACTAATACTGCTTGTTTTGGCATTCTATTGCTCGCCGATGTACCAAAACTGCTTGCTTAAGCTATTATATCTATAATCTACCACCAGACCCCCTTTTCATGTTTTTTTTTTTTTTAACATCCTACAAATGCATATGCCTAAATACCCAGATTACCGTGGGTGTCGGGTTATTAGATGTTTAACCCATCGTTCTCCTGTTCCGTCAACGTTGTCCAAGCACTGAAACATGCAGTTATGCATTTCACAGCACCTTTTAGACAACGCGGTAGTACAGCCCACGGTTATTTTTAATAACTACTACCTAAATATGTTTCCCCCGCTGGAATCGAACCGGCGCTCTCTGGCTTCGAAGATCAAAGCTATGTCCACTGCGCCACGGGGAGACGTGTTTTTTTTCCCCAAGATGTCCCAGTCATCTTGACCTTTCCATCTGCCAATTTTAGAATACATTAAAAAAATAAAAAAATCTTTTTAGCTGAATTACGCTTATGTTCAAGTTTATCATACCACCAGCTGCCAAAACTGACGCTGATCTGACAGTACATCTGAATCGCGTGTATCAAAGCTTTATTTGACATTTGCTTTCATGAAAGTGCGTTTCCAGGTTTGCATGACCATGTTTACCAGGTTATAGAGCAATACTAAATATTTTTATCAGATAAGATCAAAGCTTAACAATCATTGTCCGAAAGCCTCTCATTCGGGCTCTCAGGACTCACCTGGGAATATCATCATTTAAAAACAATTTTAGCATTACTTTAGAAAGTTTTCCTATTTGAGTGTTTTGTATTAGGTCACAGTTAAAAATAAAAAAGATTTTTGAGCTTTTTACTTTTACATCCTTTTAATACATTTAGAAAATTATATTGATTACACTTACTTCTACCAACTTGGCCAATTGAGCAATGGTTCCTCCACTGGTGAAGTTGGTAACGGCCCCAGGCGGCTTCCTTCTGACTTTTGAAATCACCCGTGGACAAAACATGAAGTAAAACAGGCACAATACCGGCATCAATGACTTTCTGTATTTGCTCACTGTTTCCTGGAATTAAAACAGGGTATAAACTGTTAGGTTTGAGTTTCCCCTTGTAAACCAGATCTGGTTTCCATTGAATATTTCAATAAATTATTGCCCCTGATTGGCTTAAAAGATGCAGGTGGTGAAAAAAACTCTACTATACCTGCTGTGATATTTGAAATGGTCCAAGCGGCTTCCTTGACGATATTAAGTCTGGGATGTAGAAGTTTCGTCATTACATTTATAGCGCCAGCGGCATGACAGAATCGGTCTGCATGTCGTTACCAGTAACGATGTTGCCGACCGCTCGTAATGCTGGAGTTAGTACCGTGTTTTCGTCGCTGTAGAGTAACCCTGTATAAGGGAAGCCTAAAATTTGAAAGAATTTTCAGTGCTCCAAGATTGACTAGTTTCGACATCTTGTATAATAATAATAATAATAAATAATTATGTACAGTGGGCAGCACTAAAGATCCCTTATGATCAAAACATCCAAAATACGTACTTATCGCCATATGAGAGCAACCTTGCCAAAGTAGGCAATGCCGGTCTGACTTGCTCGAAATTAGGTGAAGGATTTTGTTTCTACACAAACTGGACACAGCCCAAACTGCGTTTCTCAACAAAGACACGCTGGTATCTGGCCTGATCAGTCTTAAAATTGCCCGGCAGAACGTTGGCAGCCAATACCATATCTCTGGTTAGTGGTCCATCGCCAGCAACGTTACCTAAAAAAATATATTAATAATTTAAACCAGTGCCAGAAGCCTTTAAAGGAAGTAAAGGTTGAAATAAACAAAAGTTTAAAAAACCAAAAAACACGCTTTTTATATGCAACCTGAACTAAAAACTAGAAAATAATTTTTCATTACAAAGAGTTTGCAACCGAACTAAAAATTAGAAAATAATTTTTCATTAAAAAAATATTGTCATTTCATAGTAAAAAGCGTGGGGTGCATTTTACTATTTTTCATAACTTTTCCATCATAGATATTTGCAAATATAATAATTATAACATTTAATATATTTATCACCCCACGCTTTTTACTATGAAATGACAATATTTTAATGAAAAATTATTTTCTAATTTTAGTTCGGTTGCATATCAAAAAGCGTGTTTTGGTTTTTAAACTGTTGAGTATTTTTCATTTTTAGTTTCTGCTACTCTTGACAAAATGGCGAAAAAATTTTTTTAATGAACAAGAGTATGGCAAATTTTAAAATTTTCAACAGATTGCAACTCACTAAAAAATTTCTTCTTCATTAAGTAGCAAAGTTTAGAAATTTTGCCAACAGATCGGCAATCCAGGCAATTTGTGGACCGTTGCCAATATATTGCAACCCACTAAAAAATTTCTTCTTCATTTAATAGCAAAGTTTGAAATGTTGCCAACAGATGGCAACCTAGGTGTTGTTTTTATAATATAATGGAATTTTTTCCTGGCGATCCAAAAAAGATAACGGGATACTGTTTGCAGATTATTGCATTGTCATGTTTCCTTAATACGTGTGCAAAGTTTCAAAGAAATCGAATAGCTGGAAGTTGGTTAAATTAGGCTCAAAGATTCCGTTACATAGGCAGCCATAAGATTGATAGATAGATAGTTACAACCCAAGTTAATAAAAGGTTTGTCCTCAATGGACTCCTAAACCACTTAACCGATTATAATAAAATTCTCACACCATGTGCAGTTCGATCCAACTTGAGAGATAGGATAGTTTAAATCTCAAATTATAGTCGCAATTTTAATTTATTGCTAATTATTTGTCTGTTCGACTGGGTTGAGTAAGTAATCAATAGATGGCGCTGCTATGGTAAATCTACGAACGTGTCATATAAGCTACATTTTAACAGCATAATAACCACGTGTTGTTGACGCTATAAAATTAATTAAATTTATTTTGTAGTGAACGAAATACCGTATAATTCAATTATTTCCACTTTTTAAATTTTTGGTGTTAGCATAGCCGGCTACGTGTTACTTAGACTGAAGTGTAAATTGAATTCATATTATAATGAAGATAATACAGAGTGTGTCCAAGATATGATCCTAGCATGGGAAGTCTCTGTACCTATTGAAGATACAGCTTAGGTTAATATTAGGAAAAAGTTGTGTTTTTAGAGCTTATTTACATGCCGTTTAGAAACTTGAAAATTTTTTCTATGTGTTCTGCTGAGATATTTGGCAAAAACGCAAAATTTGACTATATCGCTATATTTATTTTCTGTCTTTATTTGAAGAGTTATAAAAAAACTAATAACACTTTTTTATTGGCACTTTTAGCTACTTCATGATGGTATTTTTAGATTTTATACCCGACGTTTCGTTTTCAAGAAACCATCATCAACTTTATTTTATTTATATGGCTCGAAGAAAGTACACTCTGTATCTGATTCCATCTTTTTATTACAAACTATACGAGAGTACCTACATAGTTCATTATTAATACTGAGTTTTTACTCTAGTTAAAAGAAAATTGCATTTTTTCTATTTTTTAAAGCTATTTTTAAGTAGGCCTTGCAAACAAATGCTTGACGTTAATACCGGTTACCATATCTGTAACATAATTTATCATTTTTGGCCAAAATGCAGTAACTTACCCAAAGCCCATACAGCTTGCTCAGCTACATCCATACGTGGGGAACTTAGTAGCGCTTGTAACCTCGGCACAGCCCCTTCTTGTACCACTGCCGCTGTCTGCTCCGAAGTACCTGAGGCAATGTTGGTCAAAGCCCAGCATGCTTCGAATTGAAGACTTGGACTAAGAACAAAGAATATTATTCCTACTTATAATTTTTATTTTAGAATTTATATTATACAGGGGGTTACAGAATGTTTTTAGGATAATTTAAGGGCAGATTCTACTATAGATAATATGAAAAAAGTTTATACTGGGTGTTGCGCCGTCGAGCGGGACATAGGGAATCCCATGTAAATTTTGAGGTAGTCAAATATTGGCTCCCCTAATTATTTTAGAAAAAATGCTATTAGGATTTATTGAAGAGCACAGTAAGTTCCACCTAAAATAAAAATTTTGAGCATTTTTTAACCAACCAGTAAAAAGTAAACTGCTTAATACTTCTGCAACGTAGTATCTCATTATGCTTTTTAAAGTAAGATTTTTAAAATTTATGATTTAGGGGTATTAAGGCTTGTTTGTCAAATTATTTATATTTCTTACCTAAAACTTATGACGTTGTCAATGTTCAGAATTGAATGTATTTATGACAATAAAGGAATTATTATTACCCTGTACTCTTGAAATCAACAATAAAAACACCATATCGATTTATCAGTGACAATTTAGATCATTAATTTATAATGTCATTGCCAAAACTGAACAATTTTATACGGGAATTTCAAAAGAATCCTCGCATTTCATTTTAGTTTACAGCTAATTCCAACACATGCACTCACAGTTACGCAAGACAATAAAACAAATTTTTCTACATTTAGAAGTCAATTTATGACGAAAATATCAGGATTTAATCAAATGCTCAAATATTCCTCCATTAACTGCCAGACAATAACCTAAACGATTATAAAACTCATTTCTTACGTTGGCTAGTTGGTACATCCATATTCTGGCACATTCAGCGGAAATAGCATTCCTTAGCTGGACTAAATTTTCATATTTTTTATTGGTAAGTTAGTTTTTAAATGTCCCCATAGAAAAAAATCGTTTGGCGAAAGATCACGTCGATTTTCTTCACATTTGCAATTATTGATTACTGTGCCTGTAGTTTCAAATTTTTTATCGTCCGTTCTATTGTCGATTTACTTGGTATTGGCCTATTGGGAAAATAGGCTGCAAACATGTCCGCTACTCTTCAATAACTATTTCCTGGTAAAACCATTTTATAATAGTGATTTTTCTTGATTTAAGTAGTTCATTATTTAAGAATGATGTGACATTGATCTGACAACTTGAGAGTAAGAGGTTAAATAATTTTTCTAGTATTTTATTATAAACTTCTAATAATACAAGGCGGGTAAGAAGATAGGAGATTCGTAACTTATTTTAGCATTTATCTCTTAGCTGGCGGACTGAGAAGAGCTGAAATTTGTACACTGGGTACAACTTTTCGTGCTCTTTAAAAAATCCTAATTATATTTTCTTCTAAAATAATTAGGGGAGCCAATATTGGACCACTTCAAAATTTACATGGGATTCCCTATGTCCCGCTTGACGAAGCAACACACGGTAGTAACCTGTAATAATTTTTATTATTTTTTTAATTTAATGACTATCAAACTCTTACTTGTGATTTTTTCCCAAAAATTCCACACATCTTGGAACAACACCCAAACGAATCATGTGATCAATGGGAGGATTTCTTTCTCTGCTGAGGATTTTTCTGCATGCCTGGGTGGCCTTGAATTGAACTTCCTCATCCTGGTTCATCATGCCTATGAAATGAATTAAAACTTAACAGGAATTATTGGAAAACACTGGTAGCAAAAATGTAATATAAGATTTTTTAGAAATATTCATTCCTAAGAAAAAAATAAATAAACTTAAAGGTAATGACATTTTTTTTTAATGTGTGATGCAGAACACCACATATAAATATTAATTGTTTTGCAGTTGTGGATCTTAGATTAGCTTGGAGATGGATTGATACCCCTAACACTGCAACCTGCTCAGGTTTATTGTGGGTCTTACCATACATTATTTCTTCAGCAGACATAGTTACGGGACTAGCTGAATTGTTTTCTTGCAGAGGTGAAGTGATTTCTTCACTTGCCACGGATATGTTCCTTCTTTTGAGCAGTTGGTCATCTTTTCTAGCTTTACGGAGCTCAACAGCTTGGCCTATACGTCTCCGACGCATTTCCTATAGAAAAAAAGTAATATAGATAAGTAAAAGTTAGAAAACAGATAGATTTCCAGTGTTACAATTGCTTGAAAATGATAAAGCATGAATGAATTAGAACTTTAAAAACTACACTACCTATTAAAAATTTTTAAAAATGTATAAACATATACAGGGTGTTCATTTAAAACCTTACCACTTAAGTTATATGGCAAAAAAGACAGGATTGAGAGAATCGCCAAAACATATAAAGATATTTATTGAGGGGGTACGTTTTTGACAAAAATAGACGGCGCCCCTTCAACCCCTAAGCACCAGGGCCACCACCCCGAAATACTTAAATGAGAAAGGGGGTCAAGTGATACATCATTTTAAAGCTCCTGACAAGTACTTTATAACCCTAGAATATAAAGTCAATAGCTCCACGTACTTCAAAATGGAGGTTCATTGAAAATTAACCAAATACATGACTTGGATGGCCATATTTTCTAAACTAATAAAGTTAGACATACTTAATGTGGTACATTTTTTAAGCTCTTTTAAAGATCCTTTTAATGTTGATATAATATACAGGGCTAAACACTAAAAAAATGTATACTTTTTGTCCTACCTTGTATATTATTAAAAGTATCACAATTAAAAAGAGCTTTAAGAAAATATCACATTAACATGCGTGCACGTCACTCTGAGAGACACCACTCTTTGCCAGGGGCACGTCGCTCATTTTTGAGAGACACCCTAAGTATAACTCTCTGGCCGCGAGTATCAAATATGAAACCCGGTTGCGTGTATTTTAAATGGCAAATAAATAGCGTGGCGCCTGGGGAAAGTAATGTGAATCTTGCTTTGAGCAAAAACCTTTATTTTAGTAAAATAAATACAAATATTGCAAAGATTTGGTTTGGCTCCTGAAGCTATTTTTCTGATTATAGCGTGGTACACAATGTGTTAAGTATATTTAACTTTATTAGTTTTGGAAGTATAGCCATCCAAATCAGTTATTCAGGTAATATTTAAAGGTACTGGGCATTTTGCCAGGGTTGGTATTAACTTTAAATTTTAGGGTTATAAAGTACTATTTAGGAGCTTTAAAATATTCATCACCCAACCCCTCTTTTCATTTAAGAATTTTGGGGTGGTGGCCCTGGTGGTTAAGGGGAAGAAGGGGCGCCGTCCACTGATTTTCAAAAAACGTTCCCCCTCACTAAATATTTTGACATGTTTCGGCGATTTTCCAAATCTGTCTCTTTTCGCAGAAAACTTGAGAGGTAAATTTTAATGTATCAAACATACTTTCTATAATAGATTAATATTTTTAGATAGCTAAAGAGACATTTCTAACATGTTTTTGTATTTCTTTGATATGTCTGTTTGGTAATATAATTAACATAAAATTAAAAAGTATGTTTTCTACTTCACAAGGTCCAATGGTAGATGTACATGTGACATTTATTGCATGATAATTTATGTCAGACAGAAATTCTAGGTAATGTAAACGGTCAAGAGGCCCGCACGCCTGATAAAAATTTTTATGGTTAACGTTAGCCAGTATTTCTGTCTGACATAAACATGCAATGCAATGTCGGGAGTAAACCTACCATTATATCCACCAACCACAGCTTTATTGGCGCGTGAACAGTGAGTTCATCGGTTCTACCGCCTACTGTCTGAACCTGTATTATAATAATAATAATAAAAATAACTAACATTAAATATTTATTAAGATATGACTCAACAAGTACATAAAAAGAGGAAATATTGATAGCAGTCACAAGACTCATTTTTTTCACTAGCATTTATTGATACGGCCTTAATTTTTTACTAAGACACAATAGGGTTTTTTAAAAATATTTTGTTCCAGTAATGTGACGGGAGTCTTCAAAAATAAACTATGGATTTTATTATAAAGCTTGCAAGTAAATTATAGCAGCACCCTGCCATCTTTAGAAGGGCTTAAAAGTATTTTTTTTGGGTTTGTGTTTACTTTTGTAAAGCTTATTGGTTAAATAGTTATTTGTCCTGAAGCTATGAGATCTAGATAATAAATCTATGTAACAATGGTTTTGCTAAAGATTTTCCGGTCACCATACACGCACCTTCAAATGCAACTGACTTTCGGTGGCAGTGATCAGTGAATCAGAATTGGCAGCACAAGTTTCAATTACTACTGTGCAAAGAAAAAGAGTCTAATCGCAAAATTGGTCATTTCATGTTTTTATATTGTTTTAAATGTGCAATAAAGTTATACATTTTGATATTCAAACAGTGTTTTTAGAAAAGGCTTAAAAGTTATGTGTTGTCAAAACAGTCTATTATAAAAATGGATAAAACAGAAAATGTTGATTTCTCAAAACTCTATTTTGCGATTAGACTCTTTGCCTTTGCATGATAGATTATTACACATATAAAAAAAAAAGCACAATTATTGGGTAAATTTACGGTACAATTGTGGCAATAATTTTCGAAATAAAGATTTTTGGGGCGCTGATTAAGAATCTAAAAGAATTTTTAGTTGGGTTCGTTTTGTTCTCGAGATATTCATCATCAGACTTAATAACCAAAACTAACCTGAATTCACTGTTTCTCCCCTTCTTTTGCACTCAATTCTTGATTGAAAGCTAAATTGGTACTCAACATTTGATTTCCACCTCTAAAAACCCCATTTTTCAATTTATTTTACCCGGTTTTTCCTTAAAATTGCAAAGCTTTACTTTCAATTATTTCGATCGCAGCAGCCTTGGCCCCACCAAGGCTACTGCGATTCAAAGTGAAGCTTTAAAATTTTATGGAAAAAATGGGTTAAATAAATTGAAAATGGGGTTTAGAGAAATCAAATATTAAGTTCCAATTTAGCAAAAAACTCAAGAATTGAGTGCAAGAAGGGGCAATAGACAATTTAGGTCAGTTTTGGTTATCAAGTCCGATGATAAATGTTTCAAGAACAAAACGAAGTCCGGCAAAAATTCTCTCGAGATTCGTAATCAGCGCCCCAAGCCATCATATACCAAATGTTCATTAGGTAATTTTCTAGAAACCTGCGGCAACTCCGATTTTGACAAAATTTGGTATACGGGGTTTTATGGGGCGCTGATCACGAATCTGAAAGAATTTTTTGGCGGAAACGTTTCGTTCTTGAGATACTCACCATCAGACTTGAAATTTAAACTAATCCTATTTTTACAATATTCCCCCTTCTTTTTGCACACAATTCTTGATTTAAAGCAAAAGTGGCACACAATATTTGATTTTCACCTTTTAAAACCCCGTTTTTTACGTATTTTACATTATTTTTGCATTAAATTGCATGGCTATGCTTTGATAATGCGGACCCAGTGTGCCATGAGGCTCCATGTGCATGTATGGTTGCCGCATTATCAAAGAAAGCAACGCAATTTAATGCAAAAAATGTAAAATGCGAAAAACGGGGTTTAAAAGGTGAAAATCAAATATTGTGTGATACTTTTAAAATCTTCAGATTCGTGCATCAACGCACCAAATAACGTCCAAATAGGAAATTTCGTTAAAGTCGGGTTGCCGAGGTTTCCACAAAATTCCTTTCATATCAAGTGAGTCAGGCGCCCGGTATTGCAAATTTACCAAAGTCAAGAATACAGAAAAAGACCTTTTTGTAAAATAAGATAAAGGTAGAAAATGAACTGTTATGTGTGAACCACTTACTTAGACCGCTTGTCTTTAGACCTGATTTTGGAGCAAGAGCACCATAGTGAGGGCCCCATTTTGTAAAACGGATTCTTACCTCTGTATCTTTTCCTTTGTTCTTAAAAGAACGGATTCTGTTTTCATCCGCCATGTTTAACCTGTAACACAAAGAAATATTAAAAATCTAAAAACGTTACAAGAACATTCGTTTTTTAAAGGATTAAAAAAAATTGAGACAAAAAAATCCTTGTTCTGGGAGGCATGGCATGAAACTACGTCTTATTTTAAATTCTGACGTCCGCTACATTATTTAATACTGCTCAATAATAAACTCACCTATAAATTAACAAGTAACAGCAAAAATATAACAAATAACTCTAAAAATTCAAAAAAAATTAACAATTACTTGAACTACAATCCCTTGAAAATGCAGGAAATCACGAAAATGGCGGTTGAACCGGCACAAATGACTTTCGCGAATATCTGACAGCTGTCAAATTTTGTGGCCAATCGGAGACGGGTATTTTCTTTTTAGAAGCCTAATTGGTTGGTTTAAAAATTAAACATGGACATAAAGAAAGTTACAACTTTTATGAAGTTTTTTAAAAATTAAAATTGCAAATTATAATTGTAGAGATTTATAAACACAAACTGTAAAAGGTCTTATTTTAGTTTAAGACCAACATTTTACCATTTTTAAACAATATTAGCGAATCATTTTTCAGTTGTTTTATTCAACAAAAGAGATGACAATAGTTTACGTGCTGAAAAACAATTCGAAAATCACTCTCTTTTGAAGGCTGTTCTACACGATCATAGTTCTGCATGCGGAAATACTTTGGAGAAGAGCATGTGCCTACTAGAGAGAGCTTTGCCGCCTTCTAAGGTGGCAATCATTCAGAACCTTTAAATTAGAAATGGGAATGCGTGAAGATATTTTTATTTTCCAAATATGATAATAATATGATATAAAAACACACTTACATTTCATGACGCAGACGAAATAATAGAGAGTATGCCAACAAAAAAGGAAGAAGACTTTTTTATGTTGGTCACAAAAATGACAACTGCATCTGTCATCCGCATTGCATAATTTAAGTTACGACATGACCTGCTAAATTATCTCATTTTTATCCGTTTAAAAGAAAAGATAAACAAACCCGTATGTCGAAAATAATCGAAAAAGTTCCAGATGATTCTTTGAAACGGGTCGTGCGAAATTTGTGGAAAATCACGGATTTTTTAAATATTTTCCCGTACGTACACTGCAATTTTTTATGTAAATCTTTTGTAAGTGTAAAATTAAGTGTCCTTCAGCCAGTATGCCTTTTAGCCGTAGTGCTTTTGTAAGTAAATACATGTTTTCCTTGGAAAACTAGCCCCTACTTAAAGGGCTATTTATAACACATTTTCAGGACTAACCGCTTGAATTTTCGTTGTCTGTGTGAGCAATGGGTTTTTCTATGGTTTCGAAATGTTTTTCATGCTTAACTTTTCTTTATTGCCGAGAAAAATATGAAATTTTGTTGTGAAATTTTAGGTTATAAATAGAATACAGTACGTGATATTATTGGTCAATATTTATTTCATTTTGGTGTTTCAGAAATCAAACAATTATAAGTCCCTTAAGTAGGCAATATAATATTTTACTAAAAGATTTGTTTCCTAATTTTTAGTCTATTATAAATGTTTCATTATCTTTTAGTGTATGGAGTACCTACTATATAGAATTGTTTTCAATATGCCCTCAGTCCAAATGTTTATTATTGAGTGTTGGCCATCTTAACAGTAATAACTGTTACTACTATATTTCTCTTACATATGTACATTTTGAGCACAATTGCTTTTTTGCTGTAATTAATCAAGAATTTTTGTTTGATATACATCTCTCATTTAAGTCAGTCTTCATTGTTTGACCCTGTATATCTCAGGTTTTTTTGTGCATTGTGTACAGGGTGAGCAAGAACTTGTTCCTAAAAATTACAGGAGTTACCAACTTATTGTAGTAATAGGAGTTTGATTCCATTGATAGTGGTGATAAAAAAATACTCATGCATGATAAATTGGTATGAATATGTAACAATTTTAAAACTTCTAAATACGTACACAAAAAAATATTTATTAGAATTTAATATAAATTAAACAGACAAATATGTAGTTATAAAGAAGAAAAAATTGCAAACATATTTTGGTAATTATGCCGCATAGGGTTCTGCTGTTTTTATTATTTTAAAAATATTTTGGCTTACACATTATCTTCATTTGTTCTTCAATATAATAAGTATTTATTAAATGTTTTATATTTTTTGTAAAAAAACAAAAATTTAGATTTTTAGTTTGTCATTTAATTTGAACATTTGGCAACATCGGCAACTTTAAGCATCCGAGTTCTATATGTATGGATTTTTAAATAAATTCAACGTGACCGAAGTCACGGTCAGGTTAGTTCTTGTTAGTCAAGTCTCTTTTTTAAATTGGCTTTTAAGGAATTAAAAAATTTATATCCCTTTGACATATTTTTGATGTTGCCAAATGTTCTTCATATTTGACTTTCAATAAATGACGTTTCTTTAACCTTGTTTGCTAGTTTGAGGTTATAAAACATACATTTTAATTTTCTGTTACATTTCTCCATTTTTAACAAAATATTCATAAAAAAGATTTTTACTTAATTTTGACGTGATTTTGACGAATATTAACTCATTTTACTTATTTTACCCTGCCAGAATCCCTATTCACATCCCGGTCCTGGAAGTTTGTTAAGTTATAATTAATTAAAAACTGGATAATTTGGTTAGCGCTACTGGTGTTTTATTAAGAAAAGGGTCTAAAATCAGTGAGTATCATTTATTTTTATAAAATCATGAAACGGCAGAAAACTATTCGGCACTTTTACCCATATTTTTTGGGTTGATATCAATTTGGGTATTTAAATTCAATGTACTCCTAAATTTTTAGGAATAACTTCTGAATCACCCTGTAGTTTTAAATATGTGATTTAATACAACTAAAATTACAACATAAAAATCTCTTTAACCATTTGTTTTTTACTAAAAGTGAAGATATGGACACTGTTGCTTAGGCTTATACTGGTAGGTACGTCACCGAGTGGAACATAGGAAATGCCATGTAAATTTTAAGGAGGTTAATTATTGGCTCTCCCCTGTACACTTTACATAAAAAATGTAAGATAACTTTTTGAAGAAGCCAATCTGACAAACCCTTGTGCTAGGTTTAAAAAAGTTTTAATAAGCAAATTATTAAATTATTCAATTAAATGTTTGTTGCAAAATTACAAAATTTTCGTTTCATGTAAAACCAAACAGGCACCTAAAAAACGAATGTTGTCACGTCCCCATAGTTGTCACTGACATGAGGAAAAGTGTGTGACAATGACAGTAAGTATTTGAAAGGAAATTATGTTTGTTTGCTGGTGGCTGCTGTCTGTTTGGTTTTTCCTGAACCAAAGAATACCAATCCATAGAACCCCACAAGTGAGATTTCAGCGTACCCTAAAATTTTTAGTACCTACCTGCCAACAGATGGCGAAAGTAGTACGATGTCGCTTTGCTAATACGATTACCATCAGATATTGATAGCACTCGCTGACGAGCCGTCGGCCCGATCAGTTAAAGTGAGGATATACGCAAAATTTAATAAAAATAAAATCCCCGATAAATGGACCCAGTATCCATAAGATTATTAAATTTATGATTTCAGAATAGGATATATCGATGCGTTTTTACAAAACATCGTAAGCGACATTCGACAATTTTACGGGAAACGATTTTTTCTTCCCATCGCGTTATTTTTAAAGAAAAACCGAGATCTGAATGTTTTTATTTTAGATTTCTTCTTAATTTGAATTACAAAACAAACATATTTAACATTTAATGTCAAAATTTTCAGAATCAGAAATTTTAAAATTCTAAACCTAAATAATAGTTAATTTTTAATTTTTTTATTTTTATTCAATTTATCTTGACAATGGTGGCAGACTTGCCACCAAAATGTCGATTTTTAGTTCTCTATTCACTTGCTTTATTTTATTTTTTTTTTGGTACTTTTAATTTATTTTTTGGCGTGTACCCAAATAACTACCATTAATTAAATGAACCGCCGTACCAATATAGAACATATATTCATCTGAAATAAAGGCAATCAAAAAGAACGTTTCCCTAAAACTGACGAATGTCGCTTACGATGTTTTGTCAAAAACCCATCGATATATCCTATTCTGAAATCATAAATTTAATAATCTAATGGATACTGGGTCCATTTATCGGGGATTTTATTTTTATTAAATTTTGCGTATATCCTCACTCTAACTGATCGGGCCGACTGCTTGTAAGCGACTGCTATCAATTTCTGATGGTAATCCTATTAGCAAAGCGACATCGTACTGCTTTCGCCATCTGTTGGTCGCGGTAGGTACTAAAAAAATTTGAGGGTACGCTGAAATCTCACTTGTGGGGTTCTATGGATTGGTATTCTTTGCCTGAACCGAAATTTTGGTAATTTTACAATTACATTTAATCGAATAATTCAAGCTTCGCTTATTACATTTTTTGAAACTTGGCACAAGGGGTTTGTCACATTGGTGTCTTTAAAAAGTTATATTACATTATTTCTGTAAAATGTACAGGGAATGCAATAATTAACCCCTTTAAAATTTACATGGGAATTCCGCTCGGCGACGCATCACCCGGTATAAAAAATACTAAAGGTTTTTTTGTTGTGATTTTTTGCTGTTTCCAGATAGTTGTTTTTAATATTAGTTTAACATAGTTAGTAGTTAGTGTATGTATAGTCGTTGCACAGGTGTGAAGTGTGCTTTGTTTTGGTTTGCAGGATTCTGTCTAACACCATTGCTGCTTAGGCTATCTGCTACGCTACGGTGCTAGTGAGTATACTATCTTACTTTCTCTCTTCATCGTTTTTTATCTACATTTTCATTCATCAGTATACGCGGTACACCAAGTTTTTGATAATAAAAGTCTTTAAATAGAACTTCAAAACAGTTTCCGAGATATACAGGGTGATTCAACAATCGATCACGAAACTTAAGGGGGTGATTCTACTTGACAAAATAAGGGTAGAGCTTCATATAATTTTTTTCAAAATGTCATTCGTTTTCGAGTTACAAGTCGTTAAAGTTCAATTTTTATTTTGGTTTTTCGCCATATTGCATTTATTTTTTAATCAATCCCGTTGATATTTGGCACACAAATCGAGCTTTGCATATTCTAAAATTTTAAACAATAGTACTTTTTTAAATACCGCCAGAGGGCACGTTACCTAAAACTTAAAATTTATTTACATCATAACTTTTATTTTGACAGATATTGCAGAGCTGGGGGCGCCATTTTATAAACAATCAAAAACTTAAAAAATAAGGTACTCTTTATTAAAGTCCATAAACCTCACCGTTTAGCCACCAATAGACATTAAAGTTTTCATCAATTTCAATCAAATTACCTACACACATACAGGGTGTCCAGTAACTCAACCGACAAACTTAACCAAACGATTTCTACAACAAAAAATAAGAAGAAAACTTCATATAAACATATGTCCTAAATGTCTTAGTTTTTGAACTACGGGGTGTTAAAAATTAAGAAAAAAGTTTTTTTTTAAATATTTAACACACCGTAGTTCAAAAACTAAGACGTTTACGACATATGTTTATATAAAGTTTTTCTTATTTTCTGTTGTAGAATCGCCCCGTAAAGTTTGTCGGTTGAGTTACTGTACACCCTGTATGTATGCTAGACTCGATTTAGTGTGCCAAATATCAACCGGATTGGTTAAAAAATAAATGCCATATGGCGGAAAAACCAAAATAATAATTGAACTTTGACGGCTTGTGTTACTTTGTCAAGTAGAATCACCCCCTTAAGTTTCGTGATCGGTTTTTAAATCACCCTGTATAAGACTCTCATTTTAAGTCATAAATATGGTGCTTTGTTAATGTGTTTAGAGCTTCAAAAGTGACATTATAAGAAAATTAACCACCAAATAAAGTTTAGATGATATTTATATATTATATGTAAAAAGGTATAGGCCCTGGGACAGTTATGAAATGGAGTTCATGATAAGAACACTTTTAAAACTTTTTAGGGGGTTAAAAGAAACTTAAAAAAAAAAATGTTTCACAAACATGTTTCTGAAATAATATACAAGTACATAATTATGATTTTAAATCACCTACTCATTCTGCACTATGTAAAATAAATGCCAATGCATCATATTTTAATAACTTTTTCATGTTTTGTTTTGTTTTAATACTAATGATGTTATTTGTAATAAAAGTGTAAAGGTAAGTTAATTGATTACATTTTTAATATCTAGTATTAAGTATCATTAAAGACAATTTGTATTTTCACTATAGACACTCACAACAATGCTAAATTTTTGGTCATTAGCTTGGATTTCTTGCTTTGTGGAATTTATGAAGCGGGTATCCATCGAGTACACACGTAAACAGTACGTATAATTTGCCGCTTCATAAATTTAGCCAAGCCAGCGTCCAAATTGATGACCAAAAATTGAGCATTGTTCTGGGAGTCTATAGTGAAACTATAATTGTCTTTGGTATCATTTACTATTTTGGTAATTTTATTGGTATAAAATAAATAA